>JANBXA010000741.1:42447500-42920000 GCA_030556225.1 Cricetiscus sungorus
GGTGACAGGGGTTCCCCCAGCATTTAGGGACTCGTTGCTGCAGGTGGACGAGGTCCTTTTTCTGCCTTCTCCATCACTGTAGAACGCCAACAAAAAATGTAACTGGTAAGGAAGACACACACTTCAAAGAGAAACGGGAGCCAAGCCATTCAAAAGTTCTGCTGCAGGCAAGCACAAGGCACAGGCAATGGAGAGAGAGAGGCAATAGCAGCCACCACAATTCAGGTCCCAGCCCATTCACAGAAAGTCAGCTGTCTCTGCTGCTTCCTTAGAAGGCAACCAGTCCTGGTTCTAATCTGAGTCCTTATGCAAGGAAGGAACTTATATGCCTAAAGTAATTCTTAAGTAATGAACTTGTGCACTGCTCAGGAAACAAACCTGATTCAACGGAAGCAGCCTGCACAAGGCTCACCTTTGCTCACAGCTCATCCTAGGCATATGCAAGAATGTACAACCCGATGTGACTGTTAGAACCGATAGCTACCCAACATCCAGATCATGTCAGGAAATAACACAAATATAGGCAGAATGGTCAACCTGAGGGTTATCGTTAAGTTACATGTAAATAATTTTAAACAGTTAACCCATCAGGTATGGTGGTACAAGCCTTTGACACCAGCACTAGGGAGGCAGATGCAGGTGGGTCTCTGTGAGTTCCAGTCCAGCTGGAGCTCCACAGTGAGACTCTACCTGAAAAAGTTCACTAGACTTAAAGATGGCGTAATATGCTGGTGTGCACTGAGATTCCCCATCAGGGAGAGTGCGTAGATATCCAACTTAGTTTTAAAAGAAACTGACCTAAGACCTCTAACCTTCCGGTGGGAGGAATGTCCCCTCGCTGTACCTTGGGGCTCTGTGAAACTCACATTTAGAAATTCTGCTCCTCTAGAACTTTAGAACGTTGTTTCTAAAGAAAAGACACTTCTGCATGCGCTAGGCTATGTGCAAATGAAGGTCACAGTGACTCAAAGTTACTTTTGAGACCAACTCTGTTTGCACTTAGAAGACCATACAGTGATGGTAGCTGCTGCTGGTGGTAGGAATGTTTTACTTACTGAAGTTTTGTAGTCTATGATCTGTCCTGGGACAATGATGAAGACAGGAATATTTATAGGAAGTGATGCCCACAAAAGTTAGTCTTAGCTCAGAAACTATACTCAACTAGAAAAGCCACTGACTGGCTCTCCGATGCTCAGAGGAGGTCACTGGTACTGTGGCAGTTAATATGAGAGAATGTCCAAGGTGTCCATTATATTTCCTCTCACAGTTACTCTGTACATCTGCACTTATGGTTATCAGGAAATTCAGATGCTGTTACTTCCTTCCTTCCTTCCTTCCTTCCTTCCTTTCTTTCTTTCTTTCTTTCTTTCTTTCTTTCTTTCTTTCTTTCTTATCCTCCTGCTGCTCCTTCCTGCTCCTCCTCTCCCTTACCTCCCTTATCCCTCTTCCTCTTGGTTCTCCACCTCCTAATTTTGCTTGTTTGTTTTGTTTTGATTGTTTGCTTTTGAGATGTCCTCTCATGTAGCCCAGACTAGCTTCAAACTCTTAATGTAGCCAAGGATGGTCTTCAACTTCTGATCCTCCTGCTTCTACCTCCTGAATATAGTGTACCACTATGCCCAATTCATATGGTACAGCAGACCAGACTTCAGGGTTCCATGAGTGCAGGGCAAGCACTCAACCAAATGAGGTACATCTCCAGCCTCAAGAATTGTTATTTCTAATCTGAACTTATCTTCTTAGAAATACTTCTGGGTTCACTAAATTAAGGGTGACAAATGACATAAGAAAGATCTAACTTGCATTTCTCCAAATGTCAGGCTGTCTTATTTTAGGAAGTGGGTGATTCATGCAATGCATCTCATACACTCCCATCTCCTTTGACATGTGTCCTGGATAAGGTGAGAACCTCTCTGGTGACCAGTGTTCAAAACTCCCCACAATACTGAAAAGCTTCACCTTTAAATCGGCTTGGAGAAGCTATAGTTCAAGTATTTCCCCTTCAGCGTTGATTCATACATTTTTTATCTGTCCTGATGAATATTCACGGACTGGTCTTTACCTAAATTTCTGAAATACTACCTTGCTGGAGTAACTTCCTCACAGCTTGATTCATAGACCTAGAACTGGTTTCTGGTGGGAAACAGCCAGTAGCAAGAACTCTACTAATAGCCATTGAATATAGGGGTATTTTATACAATCACGTGAATTTATGTTGAAGGCTTAGTAAAAATGGACAAAGAAAATACTGAGTGACCTAACATGTCAGGAATAGATAAAAGATCTACCTCCTTCAAACTTTTCATTGGTAATCTCTCTTAACATCTTTCTGGCACAAACTTCTAGTAGAGTAGACTGAGCTGTCAACAGCAATCGTAGGCACTGACAATGGCAATATTGTTAATGAAAAACACCTTTTCTTTTTTACTAGGTGTTGTCCCTCGTCTAACTTTTAATTCCCTTTTTGAACACGCTATGACATACTGAGCACTGAGAGAGCACCCAGAGGCAATGTCTTGCAACAGTCAGTGGCTTTTCTAGTTGAGCATAGTTTCTGAGCTATACTCTTCAACAAACACTAATTCTCTTTTTGATATTTTTTAAAGTAATTCTACAAAAACTAGACTAACACAATGCAATGGATCCTGATGTATTTATACATCAGGATAAAAATGTATCCTTTCAATAAAAATCATGCTGAAACCCTCACCTAGAAACATACTGAGCATTTAGAAATTATTGAAACACAAAACTGGGGTCAGTTTCATTGTTGTATGTCAAATGCAGCCTTTATGATGGCTACGTTATAAAAAGTACCTTGGCGTTAGTGCACATTTGAAAATGTAAACTGCCAAATGGCACACTTTTCATCCACATCTGGAACTTAACTGTCAAAATCCAGTGGTTCAAAGGTGTGCTAATCACACAGGAAGGAAATTTGTACATAATAGAATATGGATCCCTTTACTCATAAATAAAGCCTCACTTTGCAACAACACTTTGTCGCTGAGATGGGCTGAAAGCTGCCCTGTTTCACTTAATAAGAGAAGAAATGCATATCATTGTAAGTGCAATTGGAAGGCAGCTCCTAGGGAAAACCTTAAGCAGGCAGAGTGCATATGCAGCTCCCTGCAGCTCCCTGTCTGGCCAGCATGCAGTCAGAAGTTTGCATGGTGAGAGCTAACCGGCTTAAGGAACTGAAACTATAGCAAACACTAGCGCCTGACTGTAGGAAACACTGTACAGTGATACGCCTAGCGCCTGACTGTAGCAAACACTGTACAGTGATATGCCTACAGCCTGATTGTAGCACTGTACAGTGATATGCCTAGCGCCTGACTGTAGCAAACACTATACAGTGATATGCTTAGCGCCTGACTGTAGCAAACACTGTACAGTGATATGCTTAGCGCCTGACTGTAGCAAACACTATACAGTGATATGCTTAGCGCCTGACTGTAGCAAACACTGTACAGTGATATGCCTACAGCCTGATTGTAGCAAACACTGTACAGTGATATGCCTAGCGCCTGACTGTAGCAAACACTATACAGTGATACGCCTAGCGCCTGACTGTAGCAAACACTGTACAGTGATATGCCTACAGCCTGATTGTAGCACTGTACAGTGATATGCTTAGCGCCTGACTGTAGCAAACACTATACAGTGATATGCTTAGCGCCTGACTGTAGCAAACACTGTACAGTGATATGCTTAGCGCCTGACTGTAGCAAACACTATACAGTGATATGCTTAGCGCCTGACTGTAGCAAACACTGTACAGTGATATGCCTACAGCCTGATTGTAGCAAACACTGTACAGTGATATGCCTAGCGCCTGACTGTAGCAAACACTATACAGTGATACGCCTAGCGCCTGACTGTAGCAAACACTGTACAGTGATATGCCTACAGCCTGATTGTAGCAAACACTGTACAGTGATATGCCTATAGCCTGATTGTAGCAAACACTGTACAGTGATATGCCTAGCGCCTGACTGTAGCAAACACTATACAGTGATATGCTTAGCGCCTGACTGTAGCAAACACTGTAGAGTGACATGCCTACAGCCTGACTATAGCAAACACTATACAGTGACATGCCTGGCGCCTGACTATAACAAACACTGCACAGTGGTATGCCTAGCGCCTGACTTGGGATGCTGGGTATTTGTAGGATGGAGACAAGGGAGAAGTTTTTTTTTTTATTTCTCCTTTGTGTCTTTTGCTTTAACTATATTAGTTTTCACTTCAATGTCCTTCTTAAACTTAAGATTTAGAACAAGTATTATGTCAAGCCTAAACGGCTCCTGGCGACTGCTACAGTAGTGAGGATGCTAAGGAAGACGGGATGCACACCGCATACCAGGAACTGTCCTGAACACTTCCTACGCACACACAGTTGCTTTCATCTTTATAGTAGCTACAATGGGTGGCTGTTATGATTTTCATTGACGGTGAGAAACCCTAACTAGAAAGGGGCTAAATAACCTGTTCCTGCTCATTTCTGTGACAACGAGGGATAGAGCCAGAGCTCAGAGCAGTCAGTCCACAGTCCAGACCCTCAAGCCATTATGGTTTACTGTGAAAATATTTATGACCTTTGTATCAGTTCCTACAGAGCTCTAGGGTCTTCGCAAACACACTGTCAGAGATGTAGGAACCCTTTGCTCTTCTAGAAGGGGGGAAAAAAATCAGTCTTTAGTTACCATGAAACCCTTTGATAGTAGCCCTTTCCAAAATTTGAGAAATTTATTCCAGCAGAGAAGTAACTTCAAAGTACCATAAGTGACCTTTTTATGTAAATATCTCACTACTTTGCTTTGCAATAAATGCAATTCAAAAATGTACATGTTCATTTAAATACGCTGAAGTGAAAATACCTTAACATGTAGGTTATACATACATGCAAGTGTTTGTAAAGCAATCAGACACAGTGTATCCGTATTTTCCCTTATTTTCCATATAACCCCAGGCCACCTCCTTTTGTGACTGATAATGTAAGCGTGTGCAGTATAAAGTGCTTCATAGGAAATAGCCAGGAAAAGCATCCATGCCAGGGCTCCCTCTATCGGAAATTTGTGAAATTAAAATTGAGTAACCAGGAAGTACAGCTGGGAGAGAGTATAACCATTTGGGAGGCTGGTACATTCTTTTCATACTTCCTGCTACTAGGAACCAATTAATGAGGAACCACAATTTGTGAGCATTGTAAGAAATTCAGGTGTGTGTGTTGGGAGCGGGATTCTGTGTGTATCACCGCCTGGGCTAAGAAGCTAGCTCCGGGTACTCTGCATACGGCACTCATTAAACTATGAATAGAATGTGATAGCTGGTGCTTAAAGATGATGTTTTGTGCACCCTCAAGCAAGCAGATGTACTCCTAAACATCAACTACTATTAACGTTTGGCTCCTGTGAACATAGAAAAATTTTCCACACACTTGCTTACTTTGATGAGACTAAATCCTCTGGGTATTGCACGGAATGAAAATGTGCTGACGACAATTTGCCTACTAAGGCAAGATAGGTCCACTGTGCACTAAGATACATTCTCTTGCTGGAAGTACAGCATATTCCACTGAGCATCAAACTGTGCCCTGGCCGTCCTTCACCTCTTAGTGCCCATCAAAAACAGGAATTCTAACATTCACATCGTCACTACCTGCTGGCAAAATCTTTATCTAAAGAACTTCACAAATCCGAAAGCAGCCATTCATAAATAAATAAATAAATAAATAAATAAATAAATAAATAAATAAAATTGAGGCGCTCCCCCTCCATGAATGTCTTAAGAAAGCTGCACAGAACAGCAAACTCGTGAAACTTTAGGGTTTTTTTTTTCCTACACAACCCACAGCACTCGCTAATTTATAACTGAATCAGCAGCACTACCAGTGTGTGAGAGTTCTGGTTTTCAACTAGGCAAACGTGTCATGCTACGGAAAGTCTCTACTGACTAAACAGAACTAAGATTCCACCACCCTAGCGGAAATCACTATAGTATCTGAGTATGAACCAAATGTGAGAGATTACTCAGTGGAACACGCAGACAAGCGAACAAGACAGACCAAGAGTTCTATACACTAAACTCCACATGCCAAATGCAGGCAGTAGGAAAATGTTTTGTACGTTACATTCAAAATATCTCTGGGTAGGTTATACGTTTATTCATACACCCCTGAAATATAAGATAAATAAAACCATACCCAGTAAGATATACAGCCTCCCCCAGAATCAGTCTAATACCATGTTTTAAAAAAAAAATTCAGGCTAGACAATGTCCAAACCCACAAGGCAAAACACTTATATTAGACTTATGATGTTTTTCCCTTTTTTCTCAGTGCTAGAATTTAAACCCGTAGCTTTGTACACACTACGCTACTGCTCTGCCACTGAACTATGCTCTTGTTTCTCTGATAGACTTCTGAAATGGGAGAAATAGTCCATAAATGATCATACGTACAACTACCAAAAAAAAGTGCCATCTGTGATAACTTTCAGAAGAGCTGCTTTAACTTGCCATAGTGGCTAAATATTCTCTGAAGATGTTTTCGTTTCTGTCCCTGGATAGCTCACCACAGTACGATCTTTAATACTTTTATTGCAACTACAAAGAAGTCAAAGTGTTAGATTTTTTTGACTGGGAGATGGGCATGTGTTCTCATGAGACTGGTGACAAAGGCAAAGTGTAGAAAGTACAATAGGCAGAGGACAGCTGCTCATAGTGACATTGGGCTGCATCACTCTGCATGTTCCCAGAGGAAGTGAGCGATCCTTCACAATAGGTGTCCCCACAATCATTCTCATCAATAGCCAGGAAGTTGGTGTTTTCCTGACTGTGACCAATGCGACATCTGTAAGGTATTACAGATGTACAATGTCTCACAGTAACCACTATGGCAGCAGTTATGATGATTAGAAACAGACTGTGTCCATCCCCAGATCCCACTGCATTGGTGAGCTTCCTCAAGGATGTTCATTTCTCTATCTTCCTAAGACCAGAAAAAACTCCTCATCTGCACATTATTATCTCTCAACTAGCTAATAGACTGCCGAAACTTCAAATTTCAGTATGCATTTTCTTAGAGACCTCAATTTCAAAGGAATTTCAGTACAGAATAGAGTAGAAACAGGACTTGAGCTTGCAATTACATCTTACATAGCTCTCCATGATATCTGATTACACCACAGGGCACATTTCCAGACGCACAGCCCTTAGAAAATGCAGAATGACAGCATGCATTCAGAAGACAACCAGTATTGTATCTTTAACTGAAGTGGCTATTCATGGGGAAAATCTGAACACTAAAGGAAGTGTTTAGAGTGTTAGTCACCTTGATTCTGAAGCAGTGTCCTGTCTAGTAACAGGAAAACAAGAATGTCATTAGTACAAAGATAGATAATTGTTTCAAAGCAGGACTTAAAATAAAATGCATTTCCATAAGTCATCAATTCATCACAGGCAAATTAACTCAACAGCAAACCACAATAAATAATTATATTTAAAATAAATACAAGTGAAATATAAAATCAAAACTATACCTCAAATACTTCTCAGCAATGCCATATTCTTTTATATTAAAATTTTTATGAGAATAGAAGTAATGAGTATCACTTTTTAAAATGACCATTTGCTTTGAGCAACAAGCTTCAATATAAATGATTTTAAACATAAGCTAAAAACTTGAGAAGCAACTCATCACCAACAAAGAAGTCTGTTGCTAGAAAGGAAATATCATATTTGGTGAATATACATTGCAAAATATGAATTATCAGGCACAATTATGACTTAGCTACCAAGAAAAATAATGTTCAGCTCTCAAAAACTAATTTTAATTAAGGTATTAATAATACAAATACACTTATTCCTTTTCCTTTGTAATTTCAAACTTGTGCAAATGAATCTATCAGTCAAGAAACTGTGACATTCAAAAGACCTTGGCTCCTTTTTCTTAGTACCCTTACATGACTTAATAATTCAGGACAGTAGATTTGTTTTAAAAGGTAACTTGCTTGTTAGATTACAGCCTACTGCATTCCCTGCTTAACTATGAGCATTTAGAGATCCGTTTTTGCAATTAGAAAAATAGTAGGTCCCCAAGTGACTGGAAAACTATAGCTAGTAATACTATATACTTTCTCCCATCATCATTATGAAGAATTGAAGATACCATAATAATTGTATGTACATGATGTTCTCTCCATAAAAAGTGATAATGAGAGATACAGAGTTCAGAAGCCACTGAATTAAAAGCATGCTTTTGAATGCCATTATTCTTGGGACAGACACCTAATGGCAAAGGATGTAATACAGCAATCTACTCACACACAGCCTAGGTTGAAGAACATACATATGTGTCTGTGCATAAAGAGAGCCTTATAGATAAATATTATACAACAAATGCAACAAATGTTTGAAGTTGACTAATCCAGATAAAGGATTAAAGGGAATCCTCTAGTATTTTGTAATTTTCAATACATTTGGTATTATTTAAAAATATAAAAATATATATTCTCTTCAAGATTGTAAGTAGTGTATTTATGTCTAAGTGACTTGTTAGCCAAATAAACCTAAGAATACACAATTCGTCCAATATTTTCATTGTGCAGATATCCATTAATAATACATATGTATGCATAACTGATAATATATTCAATAATTGCCACAACAGCATTCTAAGAAACCAAATTTCTATAACTACCTGTCCATTTTTAAGAGCATAGGTGGGCTGGGATATATTAGGTAATATACTATATAACAATAAAACTAAACACACTGAAATATGACCAAAACTGGAAATGAATCTCAAAAAACAATGTCAACAGAAGGCAGATGGAGAAATAGAGGATGTTCTATCTTCCCATTTATAGTGCATCCAAAAGTAGCAAAACTCGGCTCTGCTCTATGAGGTCAGAAGTAGTAAAGACCTAGGCGATGAGAGTTGCCAACAGGTTTCTGGTACCCTTCCATTTATGGCGAGGAAAGAGGTTACGTGATGGTGTCTCTCCTTGGTGAGCCACTAGTCTGTGTGTTTAGGGTTAATGTGCTTTTCAATGAAAACAGTTTAAGGTTTTATATTACCCAAACTGTAACACAGACCTACTGACTCTAGGCTATTAAATTAAAAGAGTTGGGGGTTTATGTATTGTAGGTTAGTTATCCTTTGCTCTAGGTCTAATATTCACAACCCCAGAGAATCTAGGAAACAAGGAGGACCCTAAGAGAGACATATATGGATCCACTGAGAAGGGGAAAGGGACAAGATCTGCTGAGTAAATTGGGAGCATGGCGGGAGGGGGGAGGGTATAGGAGAGAGAGGAGGGGAGGAGAAGAGAAAAGGAGGCAGAGAGGAGAACATGAGAGATGGGGAAGGTTGAGTTGAGGGAAGAACAGAGAAGGAGAGGAAGGAGGGGGATACCTTGGTGAGAGAGCTGTTTTGGGCTTAACAAGAAACCTAGCACTAGGAAAATTCCCAGGAGTTCACAACGATGGCCGCAACTAAGAATCTAAGCAATAATGGAGAGGCTATCTTAAATGCCCTTCCCCTATGACTACCTTATATGCCATCCTAGGGCCTTCATCCAGTAGCAGAAACAGACACCCACAGCTAAACACTGAGCCAAACTCCTGGAGTCCAGTTGTAGAGAGGGAGGAGTGATGAGCAAAGGGGTCAAGATCATGCTGGGGAAACCCACAGAAACAGCTGATCTGAGCAAGTGGTTGTTCACGGACCCCAGACTGACAGCTGAGGAACCTGCATAAGACCAAACTAGGCCCCTGAACTTGGGTGACAGTTAAGGGCTTGGGCAGTCTATGGGCCTCTGGCAGTGGAACCAGTATTTATCCCTAGTGCATGAACTGGCTTTTTTGGAGCCCATTCCTTATGGAAGGATACTCTCTCAACCTAGATACAGGGGGAGGCCCTCAGTCCTGCCCCAAATGATGTGACAGACTTTGATAATCACCCATGGGAGGCCTCCCCCACTCTGAAAAGTGGATGGGGAGAGGGATGGGAGTAGGTGAGGGGAGTGATTGAATGGGAGGGAGGGGAAACTGGGATTAGTGTGTAAAATAAGATTATTTTTTATTTAAATAAAATAATATTTTCAAAAACAAAAAAGGGTTGGGGAAAAACTATTCTCTGATTTTTAGAATTTCTCACAATTGAAAATAAAATCTAAAAGTATTTATAATCTTCAGTGTTGTGAAGATTAGGACTTTTCTACATGTTCAAAAACAACACTGCAAATGATACAGCTACTAAATACTGAAATTTTCCAAACTCATGTATGTCTGCCTTGTGATTTCCATGTCCTTCTATTAACATGAGGTATGGAGGGCTATGGGAAGTGACCACCAAAAATAAAACATACAAGTACGCATGAATTCCTGAAGACAAATGAACAAACTCACATTAAACAATGGAAGTAACTTTTATGTATGTAGACCAATCTCTAAAAAGGTCTGTGGTCCACATCCAGTCACTGCTAACCCTTCAACTTCTTAATGACTATTTCTAACTGTCATTGGAGGTGGGGAGATGGCCTGTCCCAACTTAAGGACATCTCTACATGCTTATTTCAACTAATGCAGCAGTGCAGTCCTATGAAAAGACTTGCTAAGTGCCATATTCCTGTAAGAGGACAGTGTTGGAGAGACTGTGATGGTGAGAAGGACAGTGTTGGAGAGACTGTGATGGTGGAGAGGACAGTGTTGTAGAGACTGTGATGGTGGAGAGGACAGTGATGGAGGGACTTTGATGGTGGAGAGGACAGTGTTGGAGATACTGTGATGGTGAGGAGGACAGTGTAGGAGGGACTGTGATGGTGGAGAGGACAGTGTTGGAGGGACTGTGATGGTGGAGAGGACAGTGTTGGAGGGACTGTGATAGTGAGGAGGACAGTGTTGGAGGGACTGTGATAGTGAGGAGGACAGTGTTGGAGGGACTGTGATGGTGGAGAGGACAGTGTTGGAGGGACTGTGATGGTGGAGAAGACAGTGTTGGAGGGACTGTGATGGTGAGGAGGACACTCTTGCTTCTCTAAACTCACTGCATAGTTCATCTACATTATACTGTTTTGCAGGAGGCTTTGTCAGAATCTTTCCCCACAGTGTTCCTCTGAGAACTCTATTCAATTGTCCTTATGTCACCAGCAATGAAATTCTGTTTGAGCACATTGCACTAACTCAAAAGGAAAGTTGGCATTCCTAATCATGCTAATATAATGTGAAGAACAGGCACCTATGGACAAAAGGTACTCATAAATAACTCTAGGATGTGTCTGATTTAACTAGTTAATGAGGGCTATCTACAAAAAATGCTAACTTTTAGAATGTCTGGTATCTAATAGAAAATAAAACAAATGAGTATTAGAGAAGGCATCATTGGCACACATTTCAAACTGACAGCATGTATTCCTCTACTTGACTACAAGGATTGCCCATCATCAAGCAACTAGAGACAACCAGCATGGCCCATCAACAGGGAAGTGGATATGCCATGCTACATTAAGCAGAATACTAGACAGTAGTAAAAATGGATGAGTCCAGCTAGAATCAAAGAGAGGAAGGAAATTCAGATTGTTAAGCCGACAGCAATCCCTTGAGTAGAGTCACATTGTGCTGCAGAGACTGACAAGACTCCGCTTAGTATTTCCATGGCCGCTATGATCTCAGCTTACACGGAGACAGTTCTCTAAAGTTCATGGTATCTAATTTTGTGAAAAGGGGGTGCTGTGAGACTTATATAAATTTTCTACACCAAGGATTAAGAAAAAAAAAAAAGCTACAAGGTTCAGATTTCTCTCATGTTCTGGGACTGCCTACTGACACATATCCTGAGCCTACATAACAGCATACAGTGACACTCAACACATAAACCCTTCATTGATAAAAATCAAAAACAGGGCCTCAGAGATACTCGATTCGATGTACTTACAGATATTATAGCTATCCTGTTAGCAAGCTGCTTTAGGGTGTCAAGATATACCTAGAGACTAAAACAATAGAAGTAAGGCTAGGGAAGGTCTTCTCACTACAGGATGATATCAGATCCTGTTCCCAACAATACAAAGTTTAGATTCTGGGATGGCAGCAAAGAACAGCATTTATTAGATAAAAAGTTAATTCAAAAAGATATAAACACATCCAAAAAATGTAACTACGAGTTCTAATTATTTTTATTAATCAAATTAATTGGCATCAAGGTCAATACATTAGAAGCAGATTAAAACGAGCACACAGATGAGAGTCACTCTGACATTAACCAGCCACTTCTTAGTAACATTAGCAATGCATCACTGGAGAAAATGGCGCTTTGCAAACAGCACACCGATCTCACCTGATTTCATTTTCATACTGTGGGGACAGTCTACCTGAATTCTGGTAAAAGCTTTTCAGGAAAGAAGGGGCAGTGAAGGAAGGGGCAGAGAAGGAAGTGTGGAGACTTGGAAGGCTGGAGGAAGAGTTATTCTCCTTGTGCATGCGTCGGGCTGACGGGAGAATGCTGAGTACAGAAAACACAGCAAATTGGTCTCAAAATTTAGCTTTTAGCAAAATCTTCATTTACTAAGAAAAAGCATAGAGATAGGCTCTTACTATTAATTTACTCTTCGTGACATGTGTCTTGCTCAGAGTCTAAGGAGAGGAACATGCAGGCCTGTACTGAGGTCTACCCTGATGCTTCACCCTCTCACAGATTGTATTTCTTAACACTTTGGGAACGAAAAGTATGTTTACATGCAAAACAGAGTTACAGTCAGGGTAGGAAAACACAAACAGTTATAGGAAAACAATTTCCAGAGGGCAAACTGATGATCATGAATAGTGCAAGCATTAACTATTCTAGAGATAAAACCCCTCCTAAATATTTGTGAACAAAATCCTTGTGAACAATATCTCTGGTTTACCAAACATTAGATTTGTGGTATTTCCTGTATGAACCTGCAGCCCTGCTCATCTAAAGCCTGACTCTTCCACGTGGCTTTTTTATTTTTAAATAAACAAGGGACTTGTAGTGTAGAATGCTTTTACAGAACATAAATGGCACCTTCTTTATACTGATGGTGATAAAAAAAATTATTGGAATGTATATGATTCAACATATGGGGAACTCGGGGAAGAATTGAGAGAGGCATCATTTACAGTTCAAAATGATTGGCACCTTTCACTCTTGACAATAATTTCTTCCTGAGTGGGAAGAGATTTGTTGTCTTGAGTAAAAAAAATAAGAGAAATTATTATTTGCAAAATCTTGGTTTTCTTATGAACACTTAATCTCCACAGACACACAAGATCTGAAGACAGTTGCTTTGGATTTCTTTATTTATGTAACCTGTGTGTTTTATAATCTCCTGGGTTTTTAGAATTAAAATGAATCAGAAAACAGCAATGAAAACCGTATCCTGAGAGTAAAACACGGTAAGAACATGAAAGCAAATCTGATAACACTTCATATTAACACTGGCCATTTTATATGATGTTCTACTGGTCAGTCGGTTTTATGAACGTCTCTGACACACGAATAGGCAACCCCTGCTGTCCACATTAAACCCACAGGGGAGGAAAAGGAACAAAATTAGCTGTCAGACATGAGCTGAGCTAAACGGTAAGAAGCTGCACGTTTTACCTTTTCTCCTTGATACCTGACAACAAGCAATTTTTTGGGGATTATTTTTTTAATACTATTTAAGGTCATTTTAATAGACAAAGCCTGCAACTGTTTAATCTTCTTTGAAGATAGTGTTTTAGGCAAAACATGTGGTAGTTGTCACCCTTAGGTTTAATTTGTCATGCAGTAAAACACAGCCAAATGTTGTCACCTGCATGAAGGGTATATTATTGCAGATGGACAAGAGGCTGTAGGCTTGGCCATTTATGCTGACGACTTCCTCAGAGCCAGCATTTAAAAAGGCAGGATATAATATGTACCAGCACATTTTCAGGCAAAATGATTGCATTCCATGTTTTCTCTATTTTTTTTTTTTTTTTTTTGGTGGAGTAAATAAATAAATAAAATTAAAAGGTCCTGTTCAAAATGTCTTAGAGTTTTTCAGGGTACATCTTAACCTTACCTCACTGAGGAAAACAAAATGCATCTGCTCCTTCAGAACCCTAAAATCTGGCTAAAACATGAAACGCAACCCACACTGACTCCAAACTGACCCAAACAGAATGACATTAGACTATGCTGTCCTATGGTGGGGGACAGGCCAGGACCTACCTGCATTGCTCACTCGAACTCTGTCTCAGTAGAGGGGATCTTAGGCCGTGAGCCCTCCCATCTTGCAAGTTCAGCTTCCTCCTTGAACTTGAAGGTGGGTGGCTGAAGGTGTGAGCCCGTCTTCGAAACTGCGGTGAGTCAGAATCCTCCTCTGGGAAGGCGTGCCAGGCGGAGGACAGAGGGGAGGCTGGTGGCGTTCCGGGAGGAGAGTCCCCTGGTGAGAAGTCCTACAACACAAATGGGGAGGTGTCTGCCCCTACCAGGCTCAGGACAGACACACAGATACCCAGGGCTGAGCAGTGACAGAGGAAGCCTCTTCCTGACTCATGACAAAACTGTTTTGTTTTTCTTTTTACTCAACCCTGGTGAAGACTAATCTGTCTGTTTCACCACAACCGGCTGCTGCTGATAAGCAGGTGTCACAGAGCATCCGAAAAGATAGGCAGGAAAGTGAAAGGCTGATAAAAGGTGTTCTTCCCCCGAGGGCGGGCTGTGGTAGAAAGCTAGGGCTACTGTACTCTTCCTATTGTTGCCAGAGAGATGAAGAGGCCATGACCGAAAAGGGGTGGAGCCTTTGCTCAGGGATCTCCTAACCTCTGTGACCTATGGCTCCACATGCTTCCAGCAATGTCCAAACAATATCACAGTGCCTTAATGTCTGGGGCTTGGAGCAAAGCTTAGGAAAAGTAAATGAAAGCCTGTGAATTATCTTCCCGCACTCTGGATGTTTCTGCCCAGCGGCATGATCCCTGTGGTAAGTTTCTCTTAAAAGACATGAAAAACAGGAAATGAACAAAAAGGAGCCCTCTGGAATGCCTCTCCCACCCGGTGAAAGAACATAAATCTTTCAATCCAGAGAGGTATGCACCACAGTAAATAAACCATCCAGCTTGCTGAGCAGGGCTACAGACAAGGCACATCACTGGACTAGGTCTCTGGTGCCAACAAAAGTTTAACGAAAAAATACTTCAGTATTTTCCTACTAGGACAACAAAGGTTGAAGGTGCCCGTAGTTGCATATCGCACAAAACAGGAAACAGGAAACCCTCTCTAGGGCTGCCTGTGACACAGAGAGGATGGTGTTAGAGCTGAAATGTAGGAAAAACAAAACAGAGGAAAAGAAGTAACATGGATAAAGAATAACAATAAGCTGGGTATGTGGGGGGGGTGTCCCTGCTTGGGGGGAGGGGTGCTAATTGGCTGGTTCAGCTTGTATGGCTTTAGGTCAACAGTTGTTCAAATACTATATTCAGTGCAACACATAACAGTTAGCCAATGAAGGGTGTACTGCACCTTGTCCCAACAGAAAGGAGCTTAGCTGGGTGAAAAATAAATTGGCAATACCCAGAATCTTATTTAAAATAAGAGTATCAAGTATTTATTTCTTAAAGGCTGTTTAAAAAAAAAAATCTCACCACAAAATAATTATGCATGCATGTTTTACCACAGCTTTGGCTAAGCAGCAGTGTTTGGTGACCTGAGGAACTATGACTAGATACCTTGTCTGAAGCAAGACTGTTGGACCGTTCAAAGCTGTCCACGCTTCCGAGACGACCTCTCATTCTGTTCGCTCCCTGTGTGCAGAGGGAGGGTAGACAGAATTATCACAACTCCAGCTTGAGTTTTACAGGAGAAAACAGAAGGCAAGCCAAAGCTTTCACTCCACCTAAGCATGAAATGAGTCCCCTTGGTTCACTCACACTTGTCAACTGTATTAATGGCCATCAGAGCATGGTGCTCCTCCAGACTCCTATTGTCTCCAACTCAGCTGTTAGAGGATCACTGAGGTTTTTGAACTTATTTTGGTTACAGTCCTAAGGGTTACTCACCAAAAGATCAGTGAGTGTGTCATTAACCCTGACCTCACAGACAAATGTAAATGTGGACACAGCATTAAAAGACACCAAGCAAGCTATACATACCTTCCATACAACATATCATAGACACCACAATTCACATAACAATGTGATAAATATATTAAAACAGAATAATGTAATCCCAGGACTTGGGAGGCTTGGGCAGTATGATTGCAAATTCTAAGTTTGAAACCAGCATGAACGTCATAGTGAGTTCAAGACCAGCCTGGGCAAGTCTTGTGTCAAGAAATGCTAAGCCTGCACAGAAACCATAGTTCTGTCCTTCGGAGTAAAACAAAACAACAACAAAAAGCCTTCAAAAATTTATTAATTCTGCTGTATTAATTATCCTATAAAAATGGCCAATGCCAACAAATCATTTCACTTTACCAGGTTAGGTGTCAGTCAGTGTCACTGTCAATGACTGGTTCTCAACACAATGTAAAACTGATGTAACAGATGGCTATGTATTCCTCTCACAATACATATGAAGAAACTAAGCCAAATGAAGGAAGCACATCATATCATCCACAGGGTCTTAAGGATAAAGTGGGTTAGGAAGCACATCATATCATCCACAGGGTCTTAAGGGTAAAAGCATTAAAAATACGGAAAGGATCTTAAAGGAAGGGCCAGGAACACAAGTCAGGCATGAAACAGTACCTCTGCAAAATGAAGAGATACACAACATTTCACAGCATTCATAATTTTAATATATATTAAGATATTCACTATGTATACATGTTATTTTAATATGCATTGATATAATATATTAGATATTAGATATATTTTAATATATATTTAAATAGTGAATATAAGTAGGGGGTTGGAGTAGAAGGAATTAAATTTTAATTGTTCATCAAAGTTATACCTGTACAAATTTTCAAGAGTCAACAAAAAAATTGAGCTTTTTGTAAATACACATGTATCATGGCATAATAAGGATCGGGAAAAACAGGCTGAATAGATATTTATTCCGGGAGAAATAACTTACAACAGAGACAGATGAACGCCAGCAGGTTCCCATCCTAAGAATGCCTCTGGATGCTCTGTCTCCATCCAGCAAGCAAGAGAGTGCTTCAGGGTCGCTACCCCAGACCTAGTTCTCCCAGGTCATATCTGCACCTGTCCCCACCCCTCAATGGGCGTGGTCAGTGCAACAGGTGCAGACAGGGTGAATATCTCACTACAATTCCTTTTTTAGTCTAAAGAAAAGATTCAGGCTTGATACAAAACTATATACAAAATCAGTGAATAACAAGTATGCTCTAAGAAAAGAAAAATCAAGAACATACAAACTTAAGACCTACATATATAGTCCTAGGGTGAAGGCATAACAGAGTTTACAATAGAGTTGTCCTAAGTTGGAAAGCTTTAGTAGCTAAATTTCTAACTAGCAGGAGAGAATAATAATTGTGAATAATAATTGTGAATAATAATCTTCAACTTCATCAAGACCAGAGACGGAAGATAGCCACACTAGGGTAGGCAGGAAGTGCGGTTGGCAACTTCCAAATGGTGCAGCGAGGACAGAAACAGCAGGCTACTTGGACAGTCACCCAAAATCTCACAGCAACATTGGTGCGACCAGTTTTGGCTAAGGCCAAGAGTACTTGACAGACCACTGCAGAAGCAGGGAGCTAGAAAGGCTGTCTTACTCTGACTTGGCAAGGTTCAGCAGTCTTCTGTTTGTCTCCTGCAAAGGAGTGTTCTTTTGTTGGGTGACAGAGGGCATACACAGTGCTGTACAGAGCTGGTATAGTCTTGGGGCCGAACGTCTGGAGACAGACAGACAAAGAGACTGTGTCCACCCAGAAGGACAGGCCAGGCAGCATTCAGGCCAGGAAACCCTTGGCTGGTGGGCAAGAGTCATCTGGGAGTCTGGTCTGGAGCTAGGAGGCCCCAAACACCTTGAATGCTCCTTGGTCCAGTCTAACTGAAGTCATGGGCAGTGCTGCAGGGTCACTTAGGTCATCTGGAGCCTTGCGGGTGAATTCGGGCAGCCCAAAGGCTGAGCAGCTCATGTCGGAGTTATAGTATTTCAGCTGTGTCTGATCCACCTGGGCCTCTCTGTCAGCTGCTGCACGGACCCTGGAAGTTGGTGCTCAAGTTTTTGCTATACCACATGAAGTCCACCAGACTGCTTAGATAGGTAGGGTGTGGTGCAGTAGGCATAGACTACCACAGAGAAGAGAGATCTGCACAAGTGTCTCATCTCCTTGATGAGGTCCAGATGCAGTCACTGGCATTCACCCTGCCAGCTTAGGATGCTGTTTCCTTCAGTGCTGTCTTCACGAGGGGCTGGTAATAAGTCCCCTTGAAGAGGCTCTGAGTAGGGCCCGTGGGATCTGAGGAGTCGGTGATGACGTTGAAAGCATCTTGGTTCTGTTTCATGAACTCAAAGCTACAGCCCACATGGAGGGTTAGCTTTGAGCTGGAGGAGCCAATGACCATGCCAGTCTGGAACTCTTAGAATCTTTGATGACATCTTCACTGATCTCGCACTGCACCACAGACTCCACAGATGGGTGCTTCATCCCACAACTCCACCCTGATGATCAGCATCTTCTCTGGGTTGAGGTGGCTGCAGAGCGGTAGGTTGGTGAGCATCTCCTGGTAGGAAAACTTGTCCCTCTTAGGACACTGGAGCCAGAACCACGACATTGCGGTAGGTTTTATTGTGGAAGACGAGGATGTTTTGCTACCACCAGCAGCAGCTGCTCCATCTGCAGTGACAGAACCTGGCCAGGCCACAGGCTGCAGGTGTCTGGGACCAGCCCTTGAAGATGGCAGTAGGACCAGATGCAGCAGCACCATTGGAGCTCTGCTCCATGGTAGGTGGCCAGGGACTGCAGGCCACATGGAGTTACAGCACAATGGGACTAGCTCTGCCCGCCACCCACACCACAACCTAAGGGTCAAATTTTGTTAGCCAGTCTTATAAAGAGAAGTTTTAGCTACCACCCTCTTCTCTCACACTTCGAACCCTACCCCCAAAAGCAAGTCTTGAAATGATTTATACTGGTGCCTCTAATATTCCATTCGTTGTAGTATTCCTTTGTCTTCGTAGCTCAGACAAGATCTGGAAGATGAAACAAGCACTCTTGCTTCAACACACACACACACACACACACACACACACACACACATCCCACTTAAATCGGTGTTTTCTGCTTTGACTATCCTGCCTTCTTTGTTAGTATTGTTTGCAGCTAAGTTACACAGTTACCATGATTACATCTGTATTTTGTGTCTTGTCTTGTCCTTTTTCAAAGTGTTAATGACCTTTTATTCGGCAATCATAAAATTTGCCAACAGATCACTGTATGGTCAAGCATCACGTTATCCACCAATTAGTCTTCATCTTTGAACTCAGCATCATAGAGATGTTTGTCTCCCTGCCCTGAGCTGGACTCCATCTACAGGTCTTCCTGGTACCCTCCTTTGACCCTCAACGCCACCCCCCCACCCCGTGGCATTAGAATCATATCTTCCCCTTTTTTCAGTTCGCTTCCTCATTTTGGTGGAACACATTCACCAGGTACTTTCTGAGAAAGGGGAGATTGGAATGTAATTCACTTTAATTTACATATCTGCAAATGTCACTGTTCTACGCTTATGTTTCATCGATAGTTCATTTGGATGTTTGGAAACTTTGCTTCACCATTCTTTAGCGTTGTTCAGTCTCCTTTGTTCTATGGTCTAAAGGTTTTGTGACCTTAAGGTGTCTGTGCATAGAGTGGCATTGCCTTTTCAAGCAACAATTGAGAAACTTCTTACAATGCCTTGGCATGAATTTTTACTCAGTTACTCTAACAAGTATTTTCTCAGCCCATTAGATCTAGAAAGCCATGCTCATTAGCTCTAACATATTTTCCCTCCCTTTCACAGCTACCACGGGTAGGACAAAGGGGTGAGGGGTGCAGCCATCACCCAGGCCAGATCCAGGGCTTTGAGTTGACCCACCCCAACATCTGTCCCATCACTGAGCTGCTGGAGCATGTGAAGGGGACAGTCCTGCAAAACCAAAGCTACAGGATCTCCATGACAAAGAGAAACAGCGGGATATCTGAGAGGAGTCCCAAAGGGGATCCAGGAGAGTAACAGAAGTCAGAAGTCACAAAACAGTCCAAAAACTCATTAAAACGAACATTTATAAGTTGTTTGGGCAAAAGGGTATGCTGTGTGACACATCATAACATACCACAGCTTCCATGGTGAGAATTTTCTTTTCTTTTTGGGGGGAAGTTGCAAGAGCAGAGGGCAGATATGAAGTTATGTGGAGATGAGGGGGGGGTTGGGGTACATGATGTGAAATTCACAAAGAATCAATAAAATTTTAAAAAATAATAATATTATTACAAGAAAAAAAAAAGTGAGTCCTTAAGCCCCTTCTCAGTGGTACCCTTCTGTGGTCAGGCCTTACAGAAGGAAGATGGAATTACAACTAAACCAAATTTTCTGAAATGCCTAGCACCTCATCAAGGTTGTTCACGTCCTTCAATTCTGCATTATAGCAAGCAAATTTTATCTAGTGATAAAATATAGTTTTATCTAATGAACTGTTAGTGTGTAGCTCAGAGACCGTCAGTGAAGCTGATTGGTACCTGCGACTCTTAGCTGAGGTTTACATGCTAACCTGCCCAGTGTCTCAACAGTTAACCATCACACTAGGGAAAGCAGTCATACAGGGCCGAAACATTTTCATGAGCAAAACAATGTAAGTCATGTACTTTGCTCATTGTGGTGCAATTTATCCATGACTGGGCATGTGTTTTCATGTAAAATAAAACCAAGTTACTTTAAAACTAAACCCTACCGCAAGCATTAATTGTCCCACTTCCTCGGGGACACAATGACCATTACTCGAAAGAGAGAGGACAAGGGGGAGAATATTCAAAATAAATAACACTTTCCACTGGTGAGTACACTGGGAACTCAAGAAACAGCAATGAACAGCCAGACACACGGTTCTGTCTTTAACTCTACACACAAGTTTCTCAGTTTTATCGAGTGGCAATTTGGTAACTCCTGAGCCAGCTGTTTTCAGTAGACCCACTTTTTAGTGTTTATGAACTGAGCTTCTAAGTAATTCTAACATGGACCCATCTCATAAACATCTACCTCTCACTCCAGAAAGCAATTGTGACCTACACTCAGGCTGGAATGGACTTCCTACTACACAGCCCCAAACAGAAAAGCAGTAAGTTGTGGAACACTAACTCCCACTTTTATCAGACAGATGGAGCCGCCAGTCTTCTGTTACACTTGAAGCACCAAAGACCTTGTTAGGCCACATTTATAGCATTTGGTGTCACTCCAGGACGCAAAAGCTACAGTATTCACTGGGACCAAAATAGCTTAGCTGTGTCCTTGCTGGGAACCATCGCAGCAATTCAAAGCATGCAGAAAGAGATAATGCAAAGTCAGACCGGCAAGGACTGTGCAGTGCACCAAGGTCTAAATGGAGAGAAAGGGCAGACCTTCAGCTTCTTTTTGCAAACAACAGGTTTCCAGCCTACAGAGAATGCCCTCCTTACATCAACAGTGTGGCACTTTCACAACATTAACTTATAATGTAACCCAGTATTGCAATGCACATTTGGTAAATGGAGAAACTACAGCTTTGAACTGGAAATGAAGCTGTCCAAGTTTGCAGGTCTAAAATCTGCCAAGGCCAGGTCTTACTTCCAGGTCTCCGACCACCTATGTGGTCATTCTAATGAAACTGTTGGTAAATACAGTGTTCTTCTCTGACAGCTGACACTGATGACTACCAGTCCCCTACCCGGGATGTCAGAACTTCAAGCCTTGTGCTTGTCTGGAGCAGAAGCTCTCAAACTTGAAGTTGTGTCGGTGTGACTTCGGGGGCTGTTAAAAGTCCACACTACTGGACCCAACTCCAGAATTTCTGGTGAAGCAATTCTGAGGTCAGACCAGGCTTCTGAATGACTGACGAGGTCCTAGATCAGTGGTTCTCCATCTGTGGGTCATGCATGACCCCCTTGGGGATGCATATCAGATGTCTATATTATAATTCATAGCTAACAAAATTACAGTTATGAAGTAGCAGTGAGATAAGTTTATGGTTGAGTAAACCATGAGTAACTGTATTAATGGGTCACAACATTAAGAAGGTTGAAAACCACTGGCACAGATGATAGGGAAGGTGTTCATATGTGCCCATACTTTAAGAAAAAATGGCCATCCCAGAGCATAAGAAATCACAATGGTGAGTTAAGTAGCAAAATTCATACTGTACATCAGCATCACCAGTGAAGACTCTTCACCAGTGGGGCCTCAGCTCACCCACTATATATTGTGATATGATGAGCTCTGGATTCTGTTTCTGAAAAGATGCTAGCACCTGACCATGGACCAAGGAGACTGGCAGAGAGCTTCAACACACTTCACTACTTATTCTATAAATTCTTTTTAAAAATGAAAGCAAAGGATTGCCCGTGGTCCAGGGGTTCCACTACCATCCATGCACAGACAGGTGGTGTTAACTGGATATGGTGGGATATAAATATATATCCACAGTAATGAAGATGTCCCACTAATTCCTAACTCCCAGCTTGTCTGCGACAATTATTTTAAACCGGGTTCTTCTAACAATTTTTCTCAAAAAACTCTAATTGTTTACCTCTTAAACATATTTGAACATGACAAGATCATTTGTAAGCAAATTGACTGTGAGTTTACAGTGGACTGTTTTGTTTCTGCTAAGCTATTAGGCATGTTCACTCTGGAGAACTCTGGTCAGCATCTTATTATCATGTACCACCATACAGGGCAAGAACACCAAGGTTTGTGTTATTTAAGTCATGCTTCCACTGAATACATGACAGGAGAGGAGCATGATGCTGGCTTTGAGTGTGTGTCTGTCCATCTTCCTTGGTGACATAACTCAGAAAAACAGTTACAATGGAGGCCTCACACAGTGAACTTCTGATGCTAGTGAATTGTCCTCCATCCTCCTCCTAAAAAAAACACTGCTACCTAGAATGGCCTAGGATGGATGGATGGATAGACAGATAGGCAGACAGACACAAAACCAGCCAGATAAATAATATATAAATAGATGATATGTAGACTGATAGACATACATACATACATACATACATACATACATACATACATACACACACACATACATATGTACGCATGTTCATACATACCATAGTCATCTAATAGTTCAGGGTTAATTGCTAACTGACACATACAACATTGTTTTACAGTAACAACAGCCAGGCTAAGCAGTGCTTTAAGCAATGCCTGTGTATAAGTTCATCTACGCTCATCAAATCCCTAGGCCATGGGTGTGCCACCGCCCTCGCTGCAAGAGCACACTGAAGTAGAATAAAGGGAAAGAACTTGGTTCCTTGCGTCTTCTTTGGTTTTCTGGTTTTAATAACAAACACCAGGCCACAGGGCCGGTAACTAACAAAGAAAAGTTTACTTTTAGCTCACAATTCTAGTTCAAGGCCAAGGGTCAGATCTGGTTTTGACCCTCCTGCTATCAAAGTGGTGAGATGATCCAGAACTTCACATGATGAGAGAAGGAGATCTGGCCAAGCTGGCCGTGACAGCATCCCTACTTTAGGGCTAACCTATTACCCCTTCCATCAACTAGTCATGTGAAGGCTAACCACCTCATTAACAGTCCCCCTCCTGTCCTCTCCTAATATGAGTCTTGGACGAGATTAACCATGGTTCTTTCATAATAACAGGCAGTCTAAGTTCTGACCGGCATGAGCGAAGTGATAGGCTGGAGTCCTTGCCATCTGCCGTGATGAACAAACATAGTGCCTACTTCTTGGGTGCAACGGCCACAGAGACCGGCCTGAGTCTAATGAGGGAACATGTCAGCAAACACAAGTTCAGGGAAAGCATACCAAACAGCAAGCCAGCTGAATTCAGGAGTGTCAAGGTCCAGAAAACGAAGGAAGTCTGTTTGCATAACAGGTTATGTCCAACCTGTAGGTCATGGATAACATGCAACCCATGAATGTGGCCCAGCAGTATCTGCCATGGAGATACCAAACTCCAGAAATTGCATGTTACCCAAGAAGGCTGGTTGTCAAGTGCGGACAGGAAAGCTCTCTTGATGAAAGCCAAAGGAATATATAGCGTATATGTTTAGATGCACATGTGCACACACAGACACAGTTTCATGCTGATAAGTCTGTTAAATCCTCCTAGGTTCCTCCCTTTTCCTCTTCGCACTTCCCTTCTCTTTTGGATGCCATGAACATTAGTATATTTTTACATATGGCCACCTCTGACTGGGTCCATTCCCCTGTATGTGGTCTAACATTCTCTTCACCCCACTGAGGCTACTACAGCCCCACTGGAAACGGCACCCTGCCCAGACTCTACCTCCATGCAAAAGGCTCCTCTCTGTATGAATGCTTGCTTCTCTGCCTCCCATACGCAACAGACTTCTCTTCACAGGCTATACCCTCCTTCACCACTCAGGCCCCCCCAGACCCGGCACCCTCCTCTCCTGGCTGCTGCCTTCTGTAGGTTGGCTCCAGTACGATGCACACTGACACTCACATCCTGAACATGGCAGCCCTCAAACCCTCATGACTCAGAAAGAGGGAAATGAAGTGCAAGGGGAAACGTTTTGCTAATATTTAAATGTAAGTAGATAAATTTACTAAATTGAATACAAATTTTTCTATTACTTCATACTACTTTTAACGTTTTATATCAGCCTCTAATAACAGATAAAATAAAGGCAGACTGTAGCTGGAAGTTTCTCTCCCGCATGCCTGTCCCCAAACAACCACTCTGAGACTTAATTACAATTGTTTGGCCAATGGCTCGGGCATATTACTAACTAGTTCTTAACAATTAAATTAACCCATTTCTACTAATCTGTGTATTGCACCACCATGTGGCTTACTGGTAATGCTCTGGCATTTGAATATTCCCACAGCTACATGGCATCTCCTTGACTCTCTTCCTTTTCTCTGTATCCCTATTTTGATTTCCCCTCTAACTATATTCTGCCTAGCTATTGGCCAAATCAACTTCTTTATTAACCAATGGTAATAAAACATATTCACAGCATACAGGGGGCATCCCACATCCGCAGTTATTTTAAAACCCATTATGAGATAGAGAAATATCAAAAGTTCTTATAGAACTGCACGTCTGGATTTGGTCATCTCCTCCCCCACCCCCACCTGCCGCTGCCCCACCACATCCCGTCTGTGGCTGCATGTATAAAAGCTATACAGATTTGCCTCTACTTAGAGATCTCCATGGCTTGACTTCAGATGCCAGAGGCTGGAGAACAAACGTAGACCTTTAGAAAGAAACTTGTTTATGATATTTGTTACGACCCAGTACAGTATGTAGCCCAGACTGGCCATCAACTCCAATATTGTCTCTGCCTCTCAAGTGCAGGGATTACAGGATTACCTCATTGCAGTGTTAATGAAATTGAAGTTATCTTAACAGGTTCCTCACCATCACCGCTGGGAAGTGAGATGATCATAAATAAAGCGGAAAACATATGTGTTTACATAAGATAGCCCAGTTCAGTCTTACCCTAGAGAAGATGTTTTCCAAGGAGGAAGTTAAGGATCTCTTCGCTTTGTTTTTCAGAATGTCAAGCTTGAACCGCCCACTACTTGTCGAATTTTCTGGGATTGTATTATTTGAAATAATCTAGAAAAGGAAAGCAGCAAAGTTATAGTACAGACACACTGGAAGTTACATGAGGCTTCAAATAAAGACTTAGGAGCAAGCCGTTAAAAAAATGCAAGCAGTCCTCAAAGAGAAGTAATTTATGTTCTACACTGAACACAGGCTACAAGGAAAGGCGTTTACTACTATAAGTAATGAAAAGGAGAGAACTAAAGCCTTCTCTCCGTGCCTTTTCGTGTCACTCACATATTCCCACTCCATCTACCAAAAGTTAAACTCAGGGTGACAATTTTCCAGCTGTTTTTCAGTTGGCTACCACCATCCCTTTCCGAGGTGTCTGTTACATGTCCCAATTACAGGGGACAATAAGTTCCAAAGAACAGAGCACCCTGTAAACCAAGCTGCCGGTCAATGATGCTTCTGCTAAACTCCAATTTCAAGGCAGGAGAGTGGTGCAGTCCTTACGAAAACTGATTGCTTTTGCAGAGAACCCAGGTTCATAAACACAACCACACTCACACACTCAGACACACACGTACACACACACTCACACATGTACACACTCACACATTCTCACACACTCACAGACACACACACATACGGACACACACACACGGACACACACACACACGGACACACTCACACACACGGACACACACACACTCACACACACATGGACACACACACACACTCACACACTCACAGACACACACACACACTACACACTCAACACGGACACACACACACACACACACAGAAATACAAGCAGGCAACACAATCATACACATAAAATAATAAATTTTTTTTTCTAAAGTCTCCATTTTTATTTGTACGTGGTCATATACTTTTCAGATTTGTAAAGCTTCACCAACAACATGAATCAGTGAGGTGTCCACTGTTAGGTACTTTGTATATTTTATCCAATTGCAGTCCTCTGGTGACATGGGAAAGTGAAGCTAGGGGAACCCCTGAGTGGGCCCTCAAGCACTAGATAAACGTGGAAAATGTTGATGTAAGTGTTAAGAGAGGCATCTGCGGTGTCTTAGGGGATCTCCCAGGCATGTTTTAAAGCATGCAAAGGTCAGGGAAATGGAGACCAGAAGAGCAGTCGTCTCTGAAGGCTGCTGGCTTCAGGCCAATGCAGGAGTCCCCAGCAGCTTTGGAGGGGAGGGAGAGATGGCTTGGCTGCATGCCTCACCACTCCAGATAGATTCCTGGGAGGTCTGTGGGGAGAGAGAAGTGAGACCTGCACACCCTCCTCTGACCTACGCCCTCATGCACACTCAAAGTGAACAAAATGTCTTAGAGACAGAAGCAATGGGTTTGGCTGCAGAGCCAGGCACAGTGATACAAGCCTCCAGTTTCACCACTTGGAAGCTGGAGCAGGATGATCCCGCATTGGGGGAAGCCTGGGCTACATCCCAAGTATCTCAACATCAAAATAATGTGCTGATGTAAAACAAGTGCAGTAAAATACAAAACCAGGATTCAAACCCTTGAGAGCTACACATGTTCAAAGAAAAAAACAAAGAGCTACACATGTAAGGGACCTCTGTGATGCTGTTGTAGTGGTAGTTTTTTGTTGTCTGTTTTGTTATCGTTGTGCAGCTGAGCATAAGTTCAAAGCTAGGGGAACAGACATGCCATTCTTCAGTTTACAATAGAAACAGGCATGCACTCAGAAGACTGTTGTCCTTTTCACCATTCAGATAAAACAGGCATAGAACTATGAACAAAAAACATAGATTAAAGGAATTCTTAACGTAGGTTGTCCCTGTTACCATTCAGATAAAACAGGGATAGGACTGTGGGGAAAAAAAAAACATAGGCTAATGTAATTTTTAAAGTAGGTACATGGTACATCATGAACGTACATGAATATCTTTTTTCCCTACCCAAAATGCCAAATTATTTTACATTTTGAAACCATAGTGATTTTATGTCAATGTGCCAGTGTCTGCTGAAATCTCCCACAAACTTCATAAAGGCTGAAATCTCTAAAGTATGATAGGATTTCACCCTAAAAAGGAGGAGAGCGCAAAGGAAAGCAATGTCTTCCACGTCTTGGTGATATTTTGACTATGTGTGTAGCAGAATACACAGACAGAGGTAAGCCAGCTCTCACCGACGGCCCCTCCCCGATGTGCACATGGGTCTTCTGCTTGGCTTCACAGAGCTGTCGCAGGTGAAGAATCACAAGTTCGTTCTCTTCCTGGTCACTGATGGGCTTCATTTTCTGTGGAACAGAGGAAGCAAGAGCATAGAAGAACAGAGCAACCTCTTTCCTCTTGCTGAAGGCTCGGTTAGACTTGTATGTCCAGAGGATGAATGAAAACCTAGCTTTCCCGTCCCGCTAACCCTGGGGATGGGTCTCTTAGAGGCGATGGAGTGGAAATGAGAATTCAATGCCAGCACCCAGTGTTGTCCCTTATATTTATCTACAGGAACTGTGAAGAGTGTTACCTGCACTCGTTCAAAGATGTCAGCTTGCTCATTATCGGTCAGGGAAGAGAGATGTCGCTGGATGACCAGCTTGGCTCGTGGTGGGTAGAGACCTAAATAAAAGATGAGGGAAGCATGAGAAGGAGGCTGGATGCAGAGGTGTCCGCCACTGCATTCCACCCTCCCTGAGCTCGCTCAACTTGTCTTCTCAAGAAGAGGGCCCCGGAGCATGAGACCTGATGGCAAACCATTCCACCTAAACCAACAGATCCCACAGAGGACCAAGACAGAAAACATCTCTGAAGAATCCCAGATGCTGCCAAGCACAGCCAGCTTCCGTTCACTAAACTCAGGAACTGACCACAATGAGAACTCGCACGGGAATGAACATGCCAGCCCAGAGCCTGTGTTAGATAAAAAAGTAAAGAGGAAAGTTGAAGGGTAGCCTTAACCAAGCTAAGCGTCTAGCCTTCAGATCATAAATATGAACTGACATTAATGACATTGAAATACACAACTACAGGCACAGGGATAAGCCCCTTTCCGGGGCTCCCATTCTCTAAGAATAAAACTCATGTGGGGTAATTATTCCATGAAAAGTTTTACTTCTCTGCATTGTGGTATTTATAAATCTTTCCAACTTTTTGCTTGTTGTTGTTGTTGAGAGAGTCGCATTTTGTAGCCCAAAATATCCTCCAGATCTCCTCACCCCAGCACCCTCATTGCTGTGCAGGCCACCTTTCCAGATGTGCAGCGCTGTGCAGTGCACCCTCAACGCCAGATGTGCCAAACCATCGATTCCAGCAGACATCCTACATGCCTACACGTAATTTATATGAAGTGTTGTTCTTTAGTTACAGTTATAAGAATAAAAGCTGGAGAAGGGGTGGGGGTGAGTGGTCCCAAGTTAGTGGGGTCCCGAGGTAAGGGACCACGTGGGAGAGCATAGTAGGTAAGGGTGACTGCGGCAAGAGGGAATAACATGCCAGGCAGATAGAGCTTACATGAGGAGTTTATTTAGAAAGGGGAGTGAGGGAGAAGGGAGCAGAAGAGGAGAGAGGGGGAGAGAGAGAGGAGAGAAGAAGAGGGGGGTAGCTGGTGGCCAACCGAAAGTCGGGGAGAGAGAGCAAAAGAGAGAGTAAGTGGGCAAGGGTCTGACTTTTAAAGGGGTCCTTTACACCGGCCTGCAGACTAGAACTCATGGAAGCCTGGGCTGACCAGAGCACTGCCTGAGTGCATTCTGCCAGGTGACAGGGGCAGGCCAGCATAATGCCTGAATCCTTACATTAAGTCTTCAGAGAAAATTTTTCCATAAGAATGTTTCTATTTTTAATTTAAAAAATAGTTAGATTCACAGTTACAATGATCAAGTGACCATCCATTCTACCAAAGCAGGTTTCCACTGTGCATAGGTGACATTTCAAGTACTGCCACTACATTTCGATTATGGAGAAGACATCTAACTACATATAGTACGTAACAAACTTTTAGACAAACTAGCAATTTTTAAAAAAATTTGATATTGAGAAAAATGGATCCGAGGGTAAAAGTGCGCGCTGCTGCTTTGAACCCCAGAAACCACGGACAGAAAGTGAGAAGCCATTCCTCGAAGCTGTCATCGGGCCTCCGCTTGTGTGCTATGGCACCTGAGGACACACACACATGCCCACACGTAACAAACACATAAACAAATATGATTTTAAAACTCAAAATGGTAATTTTACTTTACTTGTAGAGATTTGGCACGTTCGGGTACCAATCTGCATACCATTACTCCCAAGTAAGCAGTTACGGTTACGTAAATCATTGGAATGAGTAGGTCCAAGTTATTACCAGTTGCTTTTAATGTTTTTTGTTTTAATATAATTTGAATTTTTTGTATCTGATCACAGTTTTCCCTCTTTCAGAAATTAATACACTTTTTTAATGCTTTTACTATTTGGTTTGTTTGCACTGAGGATCCAGGTGGAATATGCTGTAAATAATGTAAGGACTCTCTCCCTCTGTACAGTTAACTAATCTAAAAACACCACCTCCCTTCACCAGACACACACACAAACACACACACACATACACACACACACACACACACACACACCAGCTCCATTTCGTTAATGTTTCATATGTTTTAAAGTAATGCTCATTCTGTAAAATTGCCTTTAGAAACTTTAAAACCTGAATGTTACATTAAAATAGTTTTAGATTGCATGCATAGTTGTGTGGATATTCAAAAGATCTAGAGTTTAGCACACACATATTTGGAGCCTATGGGATAAAAGTTACAAGTAGAATCCGCAGTACGTCGATCAGCCTCACTGTGAAGTTCACCCTGTTTCACATGCCGGTCTCCTCCAAACTGAAGTTTGTGGGGGAACAGTATGTGGCAAACATGTCTGCATCCCCAGCGCATCCTGCCTGGTCCACATTGCAACTCAGCACAGATTTAACGGGGGGAAAAAAAAACTTGCTTCATGACCACCACCTTTGTTATCTCAGCTTTTCCAAAGACCCTGGCAAGCCAAGCAGGTTTCACTACAGTCACAAAGGAATGCATCACCCAGTGAAGGGGGGGAGAGGGGAGAGGAAGAACCGGACAGTCAGAGGTGAGTTTGCCTGTCTTGGATTATTCAGCGAATGTTTGCTCAGGTCCCACTGCGCACATACGAAACTGGTCTTAAGAACTGTGGGAAATACAAGCCCTTTGCTTGCATTTGCCTTCAGAAGAAAAGGGAGAGAGACAGCAGGAAAGTCAAGCACAGAAAGTCTGTGCTATCAGAAGCCAGTGACAGCACAGTTGAGTTTGACCGGGCAAGGGAAATGCCTTTGGGGTTCTTGCTCATAGGGAAACAAAGAACCATTCAATGACAGTGGGGACTTCAGTGTGTCAAGATGCCAAAGCAAACACCAAAAGTGCCAAGGCCACATTCTACGATACCTTCGATCCTCTCACAGAGCTTATGCAAAGAGTGCATGGGGCAGGCCTCACACAGCTTGATCTGTGTCTTGGCGCTCTGCAATGCAGCAGCCGTGCTGAAAGCTTGCTTCAGAGTCAACATGATCTCATCCACCTACGGGAAGAAACAGGCCTATAAACAGGTCTATAAAAGTCGGCTTTCACAGAAACACACACACATACACACACAAACCCATCAGCAATGCGAGCCTTAATAAATGACCGGGTAAATAATGAATAATAGAATTCCGATGACTAGCAGACTGACAGAGAGCAAACAGCAGCCAGATCTTTCATCCATCTAATTAAAAGCTGGATGAAGAGACCCTTGCAGTCTGTGGCATATGATACGGAGCTGTTACTCAAACTCTGTTTTCAAGTCCCACGGGTGGCTACGCTCCACAGACAGCTTAATTAATGGATCAAGTCTTTGCGTAATTAAACGAGTTATCAGATAAACGTGTCTTTGGAAGTTTCCTTGGATATATACTGGGAACAACAAATTAGAGTCAATGTTCAATTGTGTTAACAGGCACCCTTTTTTCTTCCAGGTCGCTGTTAGTGTATAAGCACACGACACTTGTTCCAGGACATTTCTGAGGGGAGACAATCTCAAGTTAAGTACCAGTGGGGACATCGGTGAGCACTGCTAGCCTTGTTTACACTGTCTGACTTATTACCGTTTTACTTATAATCTCTGAGTCTAAGTGGTGACATCTAAATGCTCAAGGCCTGGCTGTCACCACAGGGCCAGCAGCCCAGGATGGCCAGCCTTGTCCTTGCACTGGCCCAGCATTGACTCTGCAGTCTACTGTCCCCTTTGCTCCTTTGAAGGCAGGTAGTTCCTCCTCTTCCTCAGTCACCCTTTCTGTGACAAGGCTGCTGATGCATGGGGAGATGTCCCCACACTGTAGGATTCCAGCAACATTCTAAAACCGTCATGGAAGAGATGTTGGATTCTAGCAGCCTCTTCCCAACCAGATCTGCTAAGCAAAGCCACCTGTGGTGCTTAGTGGGCTGTTTTAGCTGCACGTTGTCTTTCCTCCTACAGCCCGGTTTAGGCTGAAGTTGTTCTGAAAGAATATCGATCCAGTTCTGCATTGGAAGGGGAGAGGAGCCTGGGACACAAAGAAACTCTGCTAGCCTAGTGAAACCGAAAGGAGACCTCAAAACCCCAAGCAAGCAGCCATCGTTGTTGTGCTTCATTGGATGACCAACCTTAGAAAAACACAGAAGTAATTTCACAGCACTCCATAGATAAAAATGAATTTTTCCCAAAGCGTCACTTTATACGACGGTTAAAAAGAAAGAGTCCTCATTTTCACAACTGAAAGTATGTAATGCCTTTACAGTTTTATGTCATTTACTTAGTTTCTAGGCAAAGGTGAATTAATGATTTATGCATATACTCCTTTATTATATTTCTTTTTTCTCATTTATGTCAGACACTGATGGTGCTGGCAATGGATTTGGTGGTACATAGGTGTGTGTGTGTGTGTGTGTGTGTGTGTGTGTGTGTGTGTATGTGTGTGTGTGTACATATAATTTTTACATAAATATATAACATATGTAAATACCTTACATATAATTAGTATGCTTATGTGTGGTATTTGTTACATAAAAATTTTGCCTTGCGAAACGCGTTCTGTGGAAATATTGGATGTTTGTGTTTTCTTCTCTTTTTTTTCTAAATGAAACAGTAAGCCATCTCAATGGTTTCTGAAATGTGACCTCTAACCTCTCCTTACCACAAATACTACTGAAAACTCCACCTATTCTACAAAATAGTATGTGTTTTCTTTGCTACAACTCACCACTCTTTCAGATCCCCTATAAATTCTATCACAAGGTTAATGCTCTAGAAGTTCAAGTTAGAGCATTATGGATACAATAAAAACATCGCAGGTCATGGCAAAGGGGCAAAAGCCAAGGGACTGGCAGATACAAACAAGACTCAAGTGTTCTTGGCAGTCACCACCCGGCATAGTTCCCGTCTCACCAGACAGCATGAGATCAGACAAAACGCACCCATGCTAATAGGACAACCCATAGTGAAGCTAACAGCTATAGACATAATATGCCAAGTTTAATATTACATGAAATATTGGATAAAAATAACTGAAGACCATCTCACCTTCTTTTGCTAGAAACTGCCTCTAATTTTTCAAGGTACCCTGTGAACACTAGCATTTTAACAAGTGCTGCTAAAAGGCAATGCTCAGTTTAAGAAGATAACCAGCTACATAATGGAGTGCCCTATATATGTCAGGATGAAGCTATGAGTCACGCTCATCCTGGGTTCCAATGCTCATATCACGGTTCATGTGCCCAGTCATGCCCCATCCATCCTGGTCTGAGAACAAATGATATCAATACTAGTATTTTCAAATAAGAAACTTTTATAAATTAGCCCCATTTCATGAATCATATGTCTCTCTTCCTTCCCATTTATAAGGCAACCCCAAAATTTGAATCTGTCTCTGTACCCATTCTCCACATATTTTTTATTTCTTATATATTAAAAATTTCTTTTTACAAGTACCATTCACATCAGATAGATAGATAGATAGATAGATAGATAGATAGATAGATAGATAGAGATCAGAGAGAAAGATAACTTCTAGAATACGAACCTCATTCTTCTGTCAGTATGCCAATATTTCGCTAGAAATATTACTCTTATTATCTCCCTAAATCTTGAGTTCATATAACTTCTAGATCAGGAATAGCATAGATTTATTTTTACTTATAATTACACTGCATAGAATATTTTCTTTGTGTGTTGAAGCTTAGGAGGGTTGTTTATTAATGGCTATAGCTTTTCTTATAATCTTTAAATAAATTTGGAGGAAGTACTGTGAAGAAATGATGGTTTCCATAAAACGTAAGCATTTGTGAAACAGTATTGGCTGCCTCCCTAGAGGTAAAGAAGTGAGAAGGGTAAAGAAGGGTAGCATGTAAAGTAGTGCATAGCCCTGAAGGACCCGCCCTAGAACGGCACAATTTACAAGTTCATTACAGTTGTTACAAAGAAGCAAAAGAAAGTGGTAACTGTGTAGCCAGTACTCAGAGACTACAAGTCAGCATGTGTGATCTGGAATATTCTGTCTTTTACAACCACCAAGCCACGGCTGCAGGGACTGGTATTACTGCCTTGACTATTTTGTTCTGTTTTATTTGTCAGGGCTTGAGCTACCCTCTATTACACAGGAAGTGCACATTCTATTTCTCTTCTAACTTTCAGTTCTGGGGCCACATAATGCATTTAAGAAGCTGACTGATAAAATTTGAACAGAGAGGGCTTAGAAGATCTTGTCTTTGATCTACTCTAAAAAGAATGAGGCCCAGGCTCAGCCTGATAGCGCCTTATGGAACAGGAGGGCACAGAGCCAGTGTGGTCTGCAGCCCTGGCCAGGGGATGGATGTAGAAAGGGCAGGAATCCCACATCTTCTATCATCATCAACAGTTTCCCAAACAACCAAAACCCAACTAGATGCTAAAAATGAAATAAATCCTGTTATCAGGACCCTAAATAAATGGGTCTTACCAAGTTCTTCCTCTTGGGCAAGAGATATAATGAGCACATTTAATTGTTCCTGGACTATGACTGCCTCTGCCCTTATGAGCAACGTGATAAATCTGTTGCCTAAAGTTCAAAAATATGAAGGACAGCAAGAAACAGAGTTGACCTAACTGTAAAGGCTGGGAGCATGGTGTGTGTGTGTGTGTGTGTGTGTGTGAGAGAGAGAGAGAGAGAGAGAGAGAGAGAGAGAGAGAGAGAGAGAGAGAGAGAGAGAGAGGGTGACTGAGCATAGTGTGTGTGTGTATGTGAGGGTGACTGTGAGTATGGTGTGTGTGTGAGGGTGACTGTGAGTATGGTGTGTGTGTGTGGGGGGGGTGACTGTGAGTATGGTGTGTGTGTGTGTGTGTGTGTGTGTGTGTGTGTGTGTGTGAGGGTAACTGTGAGCATGGTGTGTGTGTGAGGGTGACTGTGAGTATGGTGTGTGTGTGAGGGTGACTGTGAGCATGGTGTGTGTGTGTGTGTGTGTGTGTGTGTGTGTGTGTGTGTGTGGGTGACTGTGAGCATGGTGTGTGTGTGAGGGTGACTGTGAGCATGGTGTGTGTGTGTGTGTGTGTGTGTGTGTGTGTGTGTGTGACTGTGAGCATGGTGTGTGTGTGAGGGTGACTGTGAGTATGGTGTGTGTGTGTGAGAGGGTGACTGTGAGCATGATGTGTGTGTGAGGGTGACTGTGAGCATGGTGTGTGTGTGTGTGTGTGTGTGTGTGTGTGTGTGTGTGTGTGACTGTGAGCATGGTGTGTGTGTGAGGGTGACTGTGAGTATGGTGTGTGTGTGAGGGTGACTGTGAGTATGGTGTGTGTGTGTGTGTGTGTGAGGGTGACTGTGAGTATGGTGTGTGTGTGTGTGTGTGTGTGTGTGTGTGTGTGTGTGTGAGGGTGACTGAGCACGGTGTGTGTGTGTGTGTGGGCAGTCACCAGCCATCCACCACCACAATCGTCTAAGGACAACTCCCTCAAAGTTCACTCCTGGTTCCTAAATGGAATCAATTCAGCTAAGAGGAGACACCTGGGTAACACATGTAGATATTTATTAAATAACATTAATTACCTAGAGGGGAAATGAAGCTCAAATGGAAGCTTCTAGAATAACAAATTGCTAAGAACAGGTGATTCATATTGCCTAGAGGAAAAAACTAGAGACCCCAGAGGACAGGAATGAGAAAGCACCTTCGAGCCCGTTCACTTGAAGGTCTTCCGTTGCCAGGCACGTGGAGGTCGGAGTTAAACGCAACAAGCACCAGGAAGCAAGCATACTATGGCCTGAAAGACTCGTGTACTGGAAATGCTGGTAGAAGGCTTACATGTTTACAGACCTGTGGTGGTGGGTTGGGGGTTCAGCTCATTTGATAAAATGCCTACCTCACAAACCTGAGTCAAATGCCTAGAACCCATGTTAAAATAGCTGCTGTGGTAGCTGTGTTTACCATCCCTTGCTGGAGAGGGTGAGAGGAGGGTCCCTGGGGCTCCCTGGCCAGCCCGTCTAGTCTAAGGGGTGAGCACAAAGAAGATGAACATCGTTTCTTAAGATAACACCCAAGATGGTCCTCTGACCTCCATTCATATAGGCACACAGGTACATGTGCACACATATAATACAACCACCTGCACACACAGACATGCACACAGTTACATATTAAGATTGTAAAAGTTAATATTTGTCCACTAATGCATCTCATAATGGTGGCGTGCACATCAGAATGTTTGTGTGACAGTAAATGAGAACCCTGCATGTGTGAAAAAACAGAAAAAAGGCTCTGGGGAGAAAAAAAATCAACGTATTTCTTGGCAAGGTATATTTCCAAGCCTGTTTTACACAGTTCTTCTCACATAGAAAGTAGAAAGGAAGGCTATGAGAAAAGTGACTTAAAAATTCTGAAGAAACAAAATAAATGACGTGTTTTCAAAAAGTAAGACCGTGATTAAAAACTGGGGGTGGGGGAGGACAGTTCTTCCCTCCCTGGTGGAAGTATTGCCTAATTTGTGACACCATAGCAATAAATAAGAGAACAGTGGCCTTTGTCACTGTCTTTAAGCAGCAGGACACATAACAGCTTCTCTCTGTCATTAGTCTTCCCCACAGAAAACAAAACAAACAAACAAAAAACATGGTAACAGCCAAGTCCCTTAAAGCCAAGGACACACACTCCTAGAAGCGCCGGGATGTCTGTCTGTGGCTCTCGACGTCTGTGCATCCTTCAAGGGTAAAAACATCTCTCTAGATACCCTTGTCTTTCCTCCCCAAGTACTGAGTTCCAATAAGATGGATAGATAGATCTACTCAAGAAGCACCGGCAAAAAAGCCCCACTTACCAGAGATTGATTGGCACACTGGAACACATAGCAGATGTACTGGCTCAGCCCCGGCTCTAGGGACTCCCGACAGATAAAGCCAAAGTGATCAACATGCTTTATTCCCTAGAGGGCAGGAAAAAACACAATACAAGCAGTGTGTATGGGAATGCTCCTTGGTAGAGATCAACACGATTTCTACACTTCCCCAACCCCACCAATTTCTCCGTCACGGCATTATGCCATAAGACATGATATCATGTGACAGAGGACATAACTCTCACAGGATGCCCTGTTGATGCAGCAGGTCCACTCATACCCCTCGGTTTTTGATTAAAAACAAAAGAAGCGTTACTAGTGTGGCCCATTATTTCTTATAACGCAAACATGTTGTTAACCTGCAAAGTTTTCAATGTATTCTCTCCTAGCACAGTAGTGATTTCACCACAAAATCTTCCCTAGTCTAAGTGAAGCTAAGAATCTCAGAAAAACTACAAGTGACAATCCTCAAATCAAGTACCCAATGGTACCATAAAGTTTGTATGGAAATTGCTGGAACATTTGTCAATTTATATATAGATATTGAAGGAACCAAATAAGAAAGACTGATATTATTGTTCACTCGTTTGTTAATTATTGCAAGTGCCAATTATCCACATTCACAAATCTTTGTGCTTTCTGTATCCAAGTTAAAGGATTTCAGCTATATTTACTTTAATTAAAAATCCAGGCTGGCAGTTCTGTAGCTTGATCTTCTTGTGGGACTCCTATCAGTCCGAGCAAGGGCTGTCTCTGACTCCTTTGCTGGCTTTTGAGACCCTATTGGTCACGCCCGGTGGCCTTGCTCAGCCTTAACACACGATGAGGTGCTTAGTTTTTCTGTAACTTGATAGCCGTGTTTTCTTGATATCCATGGGAGGCATGCACTTTTCTGAATAGAGGTGGAGGAAGAGGGCTGGAGAGATGACTCACTAGGCTCACAACCAAAAATATAAGAAGTGGATGAAGATTGGATGGGAGCGAGGCAGAGAGGAGGTGGGGGAGGGACAGGGAAGAGAGGAGGGAGGGGAACTATGGTCTGAATGTAAAATAAATATATTGAATTTAAAATTTTTAAATTAAGTAAAATAAAATTTGTATTTAAAAGAGTCGATCAGGGGTGGGGGGATGATGGAATGGCCCAGCAGTGGCTGCCCTGGAAAAGGCGTTCAATCTCCGGAGCCTGCACAAAGGTGGGAGAAGAGAACCAATTCTACAAAGTGACCCTCTGACCGCTACACATGTGCTATAGCACGCACACACACACCACGCGCGCGCACACACACACTAGTAGTAAATAAATATGTTTTCAAAATAATTTTCAACTGTAAAAAACTTGAGTCTGATACACAGAGCAGTAAGTAATCAGCACCTGTTTCAACAACAAGCACAGCGATTTGAAACCCAGGTTGACAGAAAATATGAAGTGTGCCTGACCCCGTCACCTAAGTGCAAATGAACAGAAGAGATCTCATCTGGGGTGAGATTTGCATTGTCTCAGCTACTGAGTAGGGAATGATGTGCTGCGCCTGCCGAGTGGCTGTCTGCTGTGTCTGGGGCTCTGCTTCTGTTTTTACAACACAGAGTGAATTCTAGGACAGGCTCCAAAGCTACAGAGAAGCCCTATCTCGGCAAACAAGACAAAACAACAACAACAAAAATAGTGTCACATCACCTGCTGTGAGGAAGATGTAGAATCTAGAGCTGAAACAGGGCTCTGATGGCTCGTCCTCAATAAAAGGAAGAGGGGCTTCCATGCCCACATGTTTGGTGTGGATCTGTCTTTGTCCTTATGTGTGCTCACATTCACTGGGATAATCAATGCACACTGATGTATGCTCCCTGGGCCACTTAGGAAAAGGGGTAGGGGGTGCTGACCTCAACCCTGCTCCTTGGTCCCCAGTACGGCATGAGCTAAACTTGGGTCACACATCACTTTTGCTGCAGCACTGGGCACATGGCCAGCTATGGAGACAGGCTCATTCACAGTGGCCAGGTACTGAACACCTAAGGGTTCCACCTCAATACATGAGAGTTCTAACATCCCTCCGAATAAGAGAGGATCACACCATACGTCACCAGTTCCGTCAAGGCTTGTGACCCTGCAGGGACCTCCCAATAAACAGACAACTGCAAGGGTACTTAATGAATATTTCATATTCCCACATCAGGTGGTAAAGACCCTGTAAAGAGTACATTCCTGAATGCACTTGATTTCACCAGGCCAGAAACAAAAGGTAATTCTCAATCCCACAGAGCGTCTTTGAATATGTAACCGTACCACCTTTTGAATTAAATACACCTTCTTCTCTGGCACATGCAAATTTTCTCCTCATGTTTACAATATTTTCTGGTAACTCAAACTTTGGGGTAGATGCTCTAAAATGTTACTATAATCTATGGCTAATATTATATTATACACACTTATCTCTATTGGGTTTTTTTTTAATCAAAATTTACCATTTTTGGTAACAGACACTACAGTGACTACTTCTCCTTTTATTACCCACTGTGGGATAAAGAACAAACTTATCTTGGTGACATCCACAAGACCCACAGCCCAAGAGTCTGAGGAACACTAACTGTGAGGAATTTTCAAAAGAATTCTCCACCACAAAACTTCCACGGCAGAAGGGATTTGATGAAGCAGCACTAAGACAAAAAGCTGAGGAACATGAGGAGAAAGTGGTGTGACAGACACCGGAGGCCCTGGCAAGGATTCTGTTACCACAGAGCCAAGCACATGAACACATTTTAATTACAAGGGACAAAGGTTCTCTAAAACATTATTTCTTGCCAGGCAGTGGTGGTGCACGCCTTTAATCCCAGCACTCGGGAGGCAGAGGCAGGTTGATCTCCGTGAGTTCGAGACCAGCCTGATCTACAAGAGCTAGTTCCAGAACAGGCTCCAAAGCGACACAGAGAAACTCTGTCTGGAGAAACCAAATAAATAAATAAATAAATAAATAAATAAATAAATAAATAAATAAATAAATCTCTTAAATTTGGGCTCAGCGATGGAGCAACTGGCCAGTATGTGTAAGAAAAGTCCTGGGTTCATTCCTCGGGGGAAGGAAAGGGAGGGGAGATGAAAGAGAGGGATAGAGAAATAAAAAACACTTATTTTAAAATAATAAGATGTGATATATGGGAGCCCAGTTGTCGTGTGGTTAATTTTGGAACACACAGTTGGTTTCTTCAGACACCGTGCTGAGGCGTGATGACATACCTGAGAACAAGAGGAAATATCTTTGAAATTCTTCTCTAGCACAGCGGATTTGGTGTCTGGACTGATGAGGTTGATCTCAAAGCGGCCGACCTTTAAAGGGAAAGGAAACAACTCCAGTCACTTCAGCTCACGAGGACCTCAGTCTTACGACACAATTAAATATGCAACAATGGCCGTCTGAGGGATGTGGCCCGGACAAGCCTTTTTCACGTGTGTTCCACCATATAATTCAACCCAAAGGCAGCTGTCTTAAATCATTCCGTTCCTCCCTCGGAAAAATTAAGCAACTCTTAAACTGTAGGAAGCCAGAGAATACAAATCTCTTTAGCAGTTATGAAATTATTTCCTTTTCAAAAAATGTGTCACCTGGGGCTGGAGAGCTGGCTCGGCAGTTTAAAGCATTTGTTGCTCTTGCAGAGGACAAAGGTTCAATTCCCAGGACCGCGTGGTAGTTCACAAGCATCTACAACTCCACTTCCAGGGGATCTGATGCCCTCCTCTAACCTCAGCAGGTACCAGGTGGGATCATGGTACACATACATATATGCAGGCAAGGCACTCATACTCATAAATAATTCTGCCCCCCCAAAAAACATTTTTTCTTAATATGCAATCTTTCCTCAAGTCGTTAATCTTAAATCAGTTGACTTGCGGTATAATAAGATGTTCTCCAAAACAGTCAATAAAACGATATATGCAGAACTGGGCTCAGTTAAATTTTTGGAAAATAGATATTCCAGAAAGCTAACAGGAAGAACTATGACTAGCAGAGAACAAGTCTGGCAGTCCAAAGAACAGGGGAAACTAACTTCCCACATCACCACACAAAGGACCAGAGCCACTCTGCCTACAAGCCTAGATAGAGACAGGACAAGACAATGACAAAAACAGTGAGTGCAAGCCTCAGGTCAGCCACAGACTAACTACAAACCTCCACGACAGTATTATGTATTCCATTCTTTGAGTGAATGATGTCTTCCATGACCCTGTAAATTTTTAAACTACGTTTAAAATAAAATACATACATACATGCATACGTACATACATACATGCATACATACATACGTACATACATACATTGTAGAGGGACTAAAAAGATGGCTCAGTGCTTAAGAACACTGGCTGTGTGCACACAAGGACTTGAGTTCAGGTCCTAGAAGTCACGTAACAAGCTGGCCTTGGTTGTGGAGGCCTTGTAATGTCAGCACTCGGGGCGTTGGGGGAAGGCAAACAGACGAGATGGCAGAAGCTTGCGGTCTGCCAGCCTACTTGATAGAGACTGCTAGGTTCAAGAAGAAGCTCTGCGTCACAGGGATGTGGCAGAGAGTAACAGAGGCCAAACCTAACTTCTTCATGTTAGGCTGCTACGTGTGTGACATCAGTGTCAGACGTACATGCACATGCCATAAACCCCCTCTCTTTCCTTGTCCCCCCTCTCTCTCTCACATATACAGGATCATCTTTTATTTAATAATTTAATAAATAATCAGTTATTTAATAATTGATCTAGTCAATCACCAGGGCAGTGGGGTTCCTTTGCTCTCCATTTCTGGTGGCAGAGTAAATTGTTGTGTCTGCAAGTCTCTGGAACCATGCTCTCTCTCTCTCTCTCTCTCTCTCTCTCTCTCTCTCTCTCTCTCTCTCTCTCTCTCTCTCTCTCTCTCTCTCTCTCTCTCTCTCTCTCTCTCTCTCTCTCTCTCTCTCTCTCTTTCAGGCTTCACCTTGCTCTGATCCATGCCAAAGCCTGCTTTCCAGGATTCACACCTTACAATCATTGCTAAGACTCTGTAGCTTTACTGAAAAAAAAAATGCATTTGGGAATCAACCCAAGCCAGGTGCTGGAGATGGACACCTAGGATCTGTCACATGACTCGTCACAGATGGCATGAGAAGTCTTGCAATCTCTCTGCCTCCCTGTGGTCCATGGCACGTCTGTGCTCCCCCATCTGATTGTTCTCTGCTTTTGAAGGAGAAAATCTGAAGGACAGGAGTGTTGTTTGTGGCTACCAGGGTGAGCAGAAAGACAAGACTGGGAAATGGGGACAGGACTAGTGGGAGGCTATCTTAGTCCCTCAGATACAAGAAAGAGGACCTCAAGTCCCAGAGCCCAGTTTTGTTTTGTGTTTTTAAATGCAGGGTACAGGCGAGTGGTACTATTAAATGCTGGGAAGAAAAGAAGTGAATACCTGGGACTCTACGAGACAACCAGCCATCCATACTTCCACAGATGCAGACAAGCAAGAGACCCTGCCTCAAAACAAAACAAGGTAGATGATGCCTAAGTAACGGTTCCCAAAGGTTGGCCAGGCCCATGTGGGCAACACACACACACACACACACACACACACACACACACACACACACACACACACACACACACACACACACGCACCCACGCACGCGCACACACACACACACACACACACACACACACACACACACACAAACGAGCACAGGCTCACACCCACTGACCAGGGAGGAGCTACAGCTGCTCAGCATCTTAAGCTGCAGGCCCAAATCACCCTGCCGGGCTACCTGGAAGAGCATGGTCCTGTTCTTCTCGGAATCCGAGGGCTGGACGTGACTGGGCGCGCTTGCATGCCTCCTCCTTGGCTGTGGTTTCTGGCTATTCTCGTGAACCTTCTTCTGCAGGACGCCCGTGACACTGCTGCACCGAGACCGGAACTCCTGCTGCTCATCAAAGCCACAGTCTTCCAAAATTCTCTCCGGGAAGCAACCCCGAGGGCTGGTGGGTGCAGGTTGGCTGGCCAGCGAGGGCGGGGCACGGGGGCTGTTGACTGCACCACCCGCCTTCTCAGGCAGGCTGTCATCTGGGGACACAGGAGACCCAGCCTCAAAGATACCCAGCTCGTCCTCGGGGTCACCACCTTTCTCGCCCTGCAGCCTCAGTCGCTGCTGCTCGTGCAGGCTGAACTGCTCCTTGCAGTCATCAATGAGGCTGGAGGGCGCCTTCTTATGGGTCACGATCACCCTCCCACAGTACAGCACTTCAAACTTCTGAGAGTTATAGAAGGCGTCCTCGTTATCTTTGCTGGGTTTGGAGTCCTCTGTCAGGGCAGCCTTGGACAACTGCCTGATGCTACTGATCACATCTGGAACCTGGGGAAACAATCAAAGTCCTCCTTTTAGTGGCATGTCCTGCGGTCATTACCTGATCTGTTGGAGCACACAGAACAGATCTTCATCCTGAATGATGGAAGGCAGGATGCACTGCAGTGCCTGCAGGAGACAGAGTTGGAGAAATGGCACTACTCTGACACAAACTGCTTCGAGGTAAAGTTGAAATTCATGAGACTATTGTTATTTTCCCGCTTTAGCTATAGTAGTGTCGGGCAGGCAAAGCGACTCATACCTGTAACCCCTTGGTGGTCGGCTGAAGCTGGAGGATTGCTATGACTTGGAGGCCAACCTGAACTATAGAAAGAGACACTGTCTCAAAAACAGCAACAAAAGTACCAGTTTGTCCAAAACAAAACATGAGACTACTTAGGTCACGGAACCTTCAATGCATTCATAGGTGAAAGTTTCCATGCACCTCTGCTGGAAGGAGCTAAAGTCCCAGTGATGATATGAAAACCAGATGCTCTCATCAGCAAACTAAAACCACCAAGAGAGGATGTTACCAGAGCCGGCCACACCCGAAGGACGAAGTGGATGGGGAGTGGCAATTCTCAGACACCTTATGCAGGGATATTAAAGGACACAGGGCATCACAAAACTGCTAACGTCTTAGATGGAGCCGAAAGTCCACCGAGTAGGTGCTGGGACTCAAGCCTGGGTCCTCTGCAAGAACAGCAAGTGCTCTTAGCTGTTAAGCCGTCTCTCCAGGCCCTTGGAGGAACTTTCTCACCATTGTTTTCATTTCTACCATGAAAATGATTCAGGTACAGTGTCCGAGTTATAATCCATGAGTGAGACTGCATACAGCCAGCTCCTCGCTACTGTCAAGTTCATTTGACATTTCTTTGTTGCTGTATGGAGAACGGAGACCTCTCCGTGAGAGCCTAACCAGTGGCTGAACTGCCATAGTGGCTGGGACACTTTTCTGTGACAGCCCAGCGCCTCGGTGAACTACAGTAAATGGCTGCATTTACATAGGCAGAGGCTGTCATCCTGAATTCTCAACTGAGTGGGTAATTTAACCTGCCAGTAATTTAACATGTTTACACCATAAAACCCATTCCAATTGCCTTTAATATCTCCTCCCAGACTATGAGTCACCACAGCGTCAGTGACCCAGGCCACAGACTCTAACCACAAAACCTAGCCGAGGAGATCCAGCTCTGTGTACGTTCTCTTTATGGAAAGGCAAGGAGAAGCAAATGGAGCATCCTACAGCCCCTGTCTGCACAGCCACTGTGCATGAGAAAGGGCACACTGTCCATTACCATTACTGTGAAGACAATAAGGCACACACAGTAGAGAAATGCTATCAGAGAAACACACAAACACATGTATGCACACACATATATATATTACACACACATGCATATATATATATTACACACACATACACACACATATATATTACACACATACACACACACATATATGTTACACACATACATATATATATATTACACACATGCATACACACACATGCATACACACACATATATATATTACACACACATACACACACATATCTATTACACACATGCATACACAGACATGCATACACACACATGCATACACACACACACGTTCCTTTTTGGCATTTGCTTATGGGATCCACCAGAAACACTGCAACAGAAATAAAGTCCAATACTGACACAGACTTGTTTTGATAGAGTTAAATAACATTATCCTGTAGCACTGTGCTAAAAGGGTGTGTATCTATCTGCGCAGTTATGAATACTGCTAGATAAATATTAGCCCTCTGTGCATGTGTTACATCTCCATCTCTTTCCTGTAAGATGTAAGCTGCAGTAAGTTGTGTCTTACCAGAATCCTCTGTGGTCGATAGGGAAAGCTTGGGCTCAATACTTAAATGAACACTGTCAAGTGTGTGTGGTGTGTGTGTGTGTGTGTGTGTGTGTGTGTGTGCTGCTTATATTTAGGAGACATGGCCTCCTTCAAAAATGAGGAACCATAGCTTCTCCCTCTGCTCTTTGCTCACCAGAGTGGGAAATGACAATATATTTCCAAAACTGCCCCAAATGCTGCAGAGCAGGGCAGCCCACCATAGACACCTCAGCTTTGCATCCCACTTATTTGTGTTCTGGCAACAAATATTTCCACTGCTCAGATGCAGCCTGCAGCCCACACAGCCTGATTCAGACTTAGAGTTAATTCAAGGCGCCGCTTTTATTCTGGGCAACATTTACTCTCTAACAGAAACAAAACCGGAAAAGATGCCAGCCAGCTAGACACTAGGAAGTTTATATTCCACAGCCAGCTCGGCAGACGCTTCACTCAGTTCCCTCTGGAGAGTTCTTCTGCCTCTGCAACCGAGAGTTGTCTCAAGAATGGAAGGTGCCTGATGCTCAGAGTTCACATAATAGAAGAAAAAGAAAACTTCTATCATTTTAACATTAAGTCAAAAAAAGGCCTACATTGTTGGAACCTTTTATTTCTAGTAATGCGTGATAATTTAATAGACAATACAATGAAGGAATCTTTTATAAGTGTCTTGTTCAATTCAGAAAAAGCACAGTGCCACCTTTAGCTGGTATTTTGTTGTTACACCTCCTGGGACTCAATAAAATAACAGATCCCTGTACCAAGACTCAAACATTAAAGCATTATACACTCTAGATCCCTCCAGGTCTCCCCCCCCACACCCCACTCCACCAAATTACTACTAGCTCCTCTGATGCCATGTTGCTATTTATCATCAAATAAACACTATTATTTAACATAATAAAAATATTTGTACTTTTTGCCTAACTTTTGAGAACACCAAATCTACCACTACCACACATGTCCCCAACCTTCCTAACACTGTGGCCATTTAATACGGTTCCTCATATTGTGATGACCCCCAACCATAAAATTATTTTCATTGCTACTTAACAACTGTAATTTTGCTACTGCTATAATTGGGGTCACAACCCGCAGACTTAGAAACATTGGTCTAAAGGGTTAAGAAAACCCTGGAGTGCAAAAAGCACCAAGGAGAGACATCTTCAGTCGGGAAGCCAGCAGACACCGTGGAGTGTGCTAGACCAGGGGCCTCCCCAGCTTTCCCTCTCTGTCCCTCTCTCTTTCCGAACAAGCCAGCCGAAGTCTTGGTGGTGTTAAGTGCACAATGTCACTATGTGGCTGATGACAAGATTCCCAACCGTTATCGCTTCAAATGTGGCGTATTCCCCTAGTCCACAATCAGGAAAGCCGCAGAGCTAGCTTCAGTTTTTTTTAAAAACAGAAAAAATGCTTTGTTGTTGGTGTCTATCCCTTTTCTTCTGCTCATTAATCATGCGTCTAACATTTACTAACTGTGCAGATAAGAGAAGATTAATCTATAGTATGAGGTCACTTTCCCAACAGGGAAATGCTGTTAAAGGGATGCAAACAGGAACGTAAGAGTACTCTTCCTGAAATAACACTCCCAAAGATCAATTAGGTCTTCTTTACGGTTGGTGCAATACTAGCTGACTGGTTCCTTATTAATCTTTTTCTTACGGCACAGCAGTATTGAAATAAAGGAAAGACACAGAAACTGAGAGGAAATATTCAGAACACGTGAAAGGGGTATTTGACTGGGAATAACCATTCAAAGTAGCCTAGCCCACGTAGAGAGAAAATGGAGTGTGTCTTGTGAACAATGTGCGCCCGTGGAGGAAGGGTAGTTCTTTGTAATTCTGCTCTGATTAAGAAACAAGATTCTAGGGGTGGGAGAGACGGCTGTGTGGAGAGGAACATGTTTGCTCACACAGAGAACGGAGTGTGGTCCCCAGCACCCACTCAGGTCGACTCACAGACAACCCCTGTAACACCTGCTCCAGGAGGTCTGATGCCCTCTTCTCTGCAAACGCTAGCACTAATACACACAAACTCCACGCAAACTTAAAAAGTAGAATGTAGAGCGTCTGGGCAGTGTGGACTGTTGGAAGCAGAGCGGCGTAAAGTGAAATCGAGCATTTTAAGAAAGAGTAGTTTGGTAACTCCATCCTTTCTATTGGGCTCCTTAAAAATGTCATCATTAAACCATGGAGGACCACGGGAGGTGTGCACACCATGAAGCAATCTGTTTGTGTCAGAGAAGCACGCTCTAAGCTGCTTTTCCAGACACCACTGCCCTGGCAGAGCATCCAGCTCACACAATAGTGTGAGGGGTGGCTGTCTGAAAACTTCACCGTAACATTTTAAGATGATGTCTCCCTGGGCAGCCCAGGCTGATCTCAAATTCTGAAGCTTGTGTGATCCACTACCCATGGCCTCCCAAGTAGCTGGGACTACAAATGCATATTGTAACATACAGCCCCACTTCTAACTTTTTCCCGCAAGATTCTTTGCATTTGGTTTAAAAGCCTAAGTTATCGTTCCCAAGTAAATGATCCACAGTGAGATAAAGTTTCATTTTGGGTGGGTGCAGGTTCAAAATAGACTGGACTAATAGTGTTACTTTAATATAATAAGACTGCAAAGCTCTTGAGAAGTCTCTAGGCCTACCCCATCTTGTTTCAAAACAAACATCTTACATCAAAAGTTAAAGCAATAAAGAAGATAATGAGATTAAACGAGTCTATTCGGGGCCGAAGGAAGCAGAGCACAGTAGCTCTGTGACTTGAACCAGACTCCTACCAGCAGATTCGGTTTTGATCTCTGGGCTAAAAGCCAAGATGCTTTCCTCATAGCCTAGGGTTGCTTCAGTTCTTAGCAACCCTCAGCTGCTTTGCTCCAAGCCCTAGTAACACCCAGCCTTTCTCTCTCTGCTCTCTTCCTGATACCGAGTTAGCATGGAGGCAAGTTTGTTTGTTTAACATTTTCACTAAGTTCACACACACACACACACACACACACACACACACACACACACACTTGCCCCTGTCACACACATTGTCTTACTGCTCATAGCATTGGATTCCTTCCATGGGAAGCTTACTGTTTTAGTTTATTTTCACTCACGTGTTTGTATGTGTTTGTATATGTACACATGAATGTGAGTGCCCCCAGAGGTCAGAAAGGGACATCAGAGCCCTTGGAGATGAAGCTACAGGTGGTTGTGAGCTGCCTGATCTAAGTGGTGGGAACCAAAACTCCAATTATCTGCAAGCGTTAACTGCTGAGTCAGGGATCCAGACCCTGCGTGTATCTTCTTAGCCTATGACCGTTACAGATTGAAGAAGCATAGACCATACACAAGAGTAACTCACAGGAAATACTGGGGAATCACGTGACTTGGGAAAGGGTGGGATCAAGATCCCATTAGAAGTGGTGGGTGCTCAATGATGGAGGGAAAGATGACAGGATGCAGGGTTACCGTGGGTGACAAGAAGTTAGAAGGAAAAGCCACTTGTCATATTCTCTGTCACAAACAAAGCGTCGTTTTGGAACAGATGCGGTTCGTTATGTTGCACAGTAGAAAGGCACAGAGTGTGCTCTCTGCGGCTGCCCCATCCCCAGTACCTGCTGCTGTTAATAGACATCTGGAAAGTGTGAATCGCAATGCTTATCTCAGGGGTAAGCTTCAAAGCTTGAATGAAGTGTGTGAATATGCCTGAAAATACTGAGACAGTAGAATAGCCCATAATGTTTAATTAAAGCTAACGTATAATTCTGTGTTGTGCTATGTAGGAAAATGAAAGAAGCCGTGTCAGCATAAACATCTGGCCTTCAAGAACTGGGAGAGGTGAGACAGATGGGGAGAAAATAAAATACTCCGCAAGGTGAGTGGGCTTCTGAGGATTTTAGAGAGCGAAAAGCTTCAAGAAGGAAAAGACTAATTCAGGGAATGAGGGAAAGCTGGAAGAAAAGGAAATCCGTATAAGGCCACTCACAGTTTCAGAGGAAGGACTCTGTAAGACACAGAGCAAAAGTCATGGCCAGTAAAGACCTTGTTTCTATAGCTTTCTAGGGGAGGCACATTGCAGGCATCAAGCTTTTATTAGTAATATGACTGGCTGAGTGGAGAAATGGCACGATTCAGGTTGTATTTTGCAAAAGATCCCTTTGGCTACTGCACGGAATACAGATATCTATGCTTACCCACAAGGAGTTACCAATGGCTCACACACCAGCAACCATGAGGAGGGAGGTGGCAAGCAGCGGCCAGCATCTTCACATAATTATGAAGGTACAGTGTGGGTTTTAATGGCCCCGAGACGGGGAACAGGAGACAGAGAGGTCATGATACCTGCATGTTTGGGAGGCAGAGGACTTAGGGGAACAGCTGCAGTGCACCAGGCCGGGAGGGGCAGCTGAAGGCATCGGCAGCTCGGTTTGGGCTATGAACTGAGATGTGCGTAGACACCTAAGGGCAGTGTCAGCAGGCAGCTAAGTCTGTTTGTTGTTCAGAGTGGACAGTAGAACTGACACAGAAAACTTGAAGCTGTTGCCATGTCGATAGCCTTTAAACCGTCTGTAGGGTTGGACGGTTTCATCAAGAGACTTTGTATAGGGGCCGGGCAGATGGCTCAGTGGGTAGAGGGCTTGCTGTTCAAGAAGAAACTGAGTTTAGAGCCCAGAAGGGATGTAAAGTCAAGCGGAGGAGCACACACCTGCAATCCCAGGGCCCACAAGATGGGAGGGAGAGACAAGCTCCCAGAAGGCTTCAAGGCCAGCTAGCCTGACATACTCAGCAGCAAACAGGAGGACTGACCTTCTCGTACACCCTGTGGTGTGTACTCCTGTACTGTTTAAAAAGAAAAAGACTGTGTATGGATGACGAAGGAAAACAGACAGAAATAAAGTAAAAGAGACACACAGTCTCCCCATCCCCCCCACCACCCTGCAGTTTCCCCTTCCCCACCCCCAGCCTCCCCACCCCCAGCCTCCCACCACCCTGCAGTCTGAAAGTGCCTACAGTGAGGACGATGGAGACAAGTAAACACAGGAAAATACATACAGGAATAAATGCAAGCACCCAAGAAGAGGACACTGGAACCAGTAATAACAGAATACCCAATGTGGCATCATAGATGGCTTTGGTGAGTGTGTGCACACACACACACACATACACACACACACACACACACACACACACACACACACACACACACCTCTGTAGGCTGTAGGCAAAACATTTCCTGGACAACTTGTCAATAAATAAATAAATAAATAAATACCAGGAATGAAGCCTACAGCAACAGGGAAAGAAAAACTAAGGCCGGAGAGATAGAAAAAAAAATGATGGTGGCTGGAGAGCTGGCTCAGCTGTTTCAGCTGTTACTTGTTGCTCTTTGAGGGGACACAGGTTCTATTCCAAGCACCTACATGGTGGCTCACAACCGGCTGTAACTCCATCCCAATCTGATGCTCTTCGTGCGCTAGGCACACACTTGGTACACAGACATACATGCAGGCAAAACACTAACAATGCGCATTAAAAATAATAAAACAACCCCAAAAACATTATAATAAAAGTTTTTAAATGACGGCATCCGATGAAGAAAGCCCGACGGCAATCGGCAAACTGGCAAGCTAGAAAAAGACGGCAGAGTGACAGGAACAGCGTCCTCAAGTGGGCAAGGGGGAAGAAAACGCAACTGAAGCGGGAACAGTTTGATAAATGGGAAGGGAAGTGCGAAGGCTATGGGGCAGACATGGGGGGGGGCGCGAGACAGGCTTCCTCCTGCCACTCCTCTCTCCTGCAAATCAGAAGGCTGGCTCACAAGCGGAGCCCAGACATCAAATCTAAGGCAATGTGACTACGGCTGGAGCTGTGAGGCGCAGTTGTCTTGGCATCCTAAGGGTACTCTTTCCGAGGTCTCTCGGAGGCAATTATGACTGAATCAGAGATTCCACCAGAGAGCTTAAATGTCTTAGGTGGAACCTGGTGACCAGGAAATAGAAAACAGCAATCTGCAACATTAAACGAAGTCATGCAAATAAACTACATTCCCCGCTCAGGCTGAAATCGGGAGCTATTCTAAGGAGGATTCTATTGATTGCCTTCCTTGTTGCTATAACAAACGGTCTACCCAAAGCTACTTAACGAAGTTTGTTTTGGTTCATAGTTTGACGGTATATAGTCAATCACTGAAGGGAAGGCATGGAGGCAGAAACGTGCGGTATATAGCCCCACTGCATCTGCAGTCGGTAAGAAACAGGGAAAAAAACATTATGAATTTCTCTTGCAGCCCATGGGATGGTACCACCCACATCCAGGGTGGGTCTTCCCTCCTCGGTTAAATCTCTTGGAAACACTCCCACAGACAGGCCCGCAGGTGTGTCTCCTAGATGATTCCAAATCCGGTTGGGTTGACAGTGAAGACTGATATCACAGTCTTGGAAAGAGTCTGCATAGACTTAGGAGAAAAGAAGAGAACATTTTGTGTCTTACCAAAAATGTCTGGTTATCAAGTATTTATGTCACTTATGAAAAACAACCCTCCACTTCTTTCCTTATGTAGATACAATTTTCAAAAGCCAATGAAAAACAAAGTCATTATAACATGAGAGTAAAACTTCTTACACACATGAACTCAGAGTTAACCTTTTCTCTAATTGTAGTAACACAGAGTATGTTTCCATGAAACAGTATAGATTGCTATTGTGTATATTGGCACTGTGAGAGCCATGGTTCTGAATGCTGTCTATCCCAACAACCCAGCCAAAACACAGTGAACCAACCTATTAGTTGATTTTATTAGTAGGAATACGTACTTAATGCTGTTTAATAGTACCTGCATTTGCTGTAATGACCACAAGGGGGAGCTTTCTCACAGGAACTAGTGTAATATAGTTACAAAAGAAAAAAACTGAAAAAGAAAATGATAGTTTATAAAATTACTACCACTACTTTTATTTTAAGCTGATAAAAATCAACCACTTGGAATTAAAGTAACTGGAGATTTGAATATTTAAGTAACTATACCAATAAAATTAGCAAGTTAATTTTTTTAAAAAATGGATACTTTGAAAAAGTTTTATCTTAACATCAGGATTTAATAACCTTGAACCTATTAAATATGTTCACAGAGGACATAATAAATATAATGAAAATATGTCTTGGTATTTTATCAAGATATATGAAAATATGAAGCCTTCTAGACAAACTATCAAAGAAGGGAGGTTAATAAATGTCAACTCATGAAATGTCTGAACTCCACAAGAGAAAAGGCTTTAAGCAAGGCATGGTTGTGCAATGGAATGTGGGCCAGGGGACGAGCACTAAGCCCAGACGCTCTGAACACCCCAAGTCTGCTAGATCATAGATAGAGTTGTAATAGTATCAGGAAACAAAAACGCCACACGTTTCTCAGAAACCTATTTCTGTCCTGGCGCCCCATATTGCTTCAGATATTAATAACAGCACAACAGATCTTTCACATTGTAAACAAAGTAACAGACAACATCCTTGATCATTTTTTCCCAGAGATCTCAATTGCTTGCAAACATTATCATTAATCACCAAAGGCGCATATGTCCCTCTTCTTCTTCTAAGAAGAAAAACAAAACAATCCTAACTTCATACCACCCAAAGATAAAAAGAAAACACACAATTGCCTCCCTCCAAAAATAGGCCAGAAGCAATGGCAGCCGCAAGCAGCCAGATGCCAGATGCCTGCTCTCTGACCCAAGCTGGCACATATCCTGAGTGACAGCGGAATGCTGGTCCCCCTCAGTCTCTATTCATAGCGGAGCTCCACATGACCCTGTCTCCAATCCCCATGGTAGACTTTATCCCCCTGGAAACAGCAGGAGTCATAGTGAAGTGTGTCAGATGCAACCATTGTCAGTAAATGAAAACTTAACAGTAGGATGTCTTCCAGCAAGGTTGCCTTTTGGGCTATCAGTACACGGTCAGATCTGGGAGGAGAGTGACTATCAATCTCCCAGAGAGGATGCTTACCAGAATAGACAACTCCAGCTCTCACATCAGCAGACCTGAGGTATTCCTCACTGTTCATTAAAAATCACAAAGTGATTTCCCCCACATCTAAAGACAATGTAACCATTTAGATGGCCCAATGGGTCACTTTCAATGCAAGAAGAAGGGGGAGCTAGACTTTTAGGGTCTCCAAGGAATAACATCCTTAAGTGTATACCACTGACTTGAAATCTAATTTTAAAAATGTAAGACACACTGTCACAAGCAAAGCGTCTACCCCTGAGGTCTCCGAAATGTCATCACATTGCTTGAGAAATGCCTAAAAGTGTACATCTTTACCCAGCTCGCAAGGGGCTCTCCCCGCCTTTGAATGCAAACTCTCCTCTGATAGGCTGCCTCTCCCATTCCACAGCACTCAACCCAGCTCCTCATGGTATGTGCCATAACAGTATAATCAAAGATCTCAAGAAGATATTTCTACTTACAAAATTTCATAAACACCACGCATTTGGCAGTGAATTTGTAAGTCCGTTAATTTCTTTTTCCTTGAAAATTAAAACTATCCAGGTGATGGTGCTACATGCCTTTAATCCCAGCACTTGGGAAGCAGAGGCGGGCGGATCTAAGTGAGTTCAAGGTCTGCCTGTTCTACAGAGCGAGTTCCAGGACAGCCAGAACTGTTTTACAAAGAAACCCTGTCTTGAACAACCAGAAATAAATAAATAAATAAAACTGACACATGACACTAATATTTTTAAGAATATAGTAGCCTGGGGCTGGAAAAATGGCATGGTGAGTAAGAGTTTGCATGAGGACCCAAGTTCAGATCCCCAGAACCCACTCAAAAGCCAGGGATGAAAGTGCCTGCCTGTAATCCCAGCACTAGAGGGACAGAGACCTGTGGCTGGCTAGAGACTCATTAGCCAGTTAGCCTAACACCTGACATCAACACCTGGCCTATACAGGCATCTGCTCGGGTGCACACACACACAGGGGTGGGGTTAGTTTAACACCTGAATATCTCCGAGGGCTAATGAAGCCAGGGCTTCAGTATTAACATTGCAATCAACATGATTTGAGATGAAAGAAACTGGTAAAAATCTGCTCACTAATAATTAATGTGTAAATCTGCTACTGTTATGAATCGTAATATAAATATCTGATATGCAGGATATCAGATATGCAACCTCTGTGAAGGGGATGTTTGGGGCCCCTGAAGGGGTGGAGACCCACAGGTTGAGAAATACTGGTGTAGGCAGAGTACCAGTTTAGCCTGTGGACATTGATGAGAGAAGACCCAGCCCATTGGTAGAGGTGCCAGTCCCTGAGCTATATAGCAAGGATGAAGCGTAGGTGGGAGGAAGCAGACAGCCATAGACAGCACGTGGGCATTCGTTTCCCTGTACTGCCGACTGTGGCTGTGGTGTGACCAACTGTCACAGGCTCCTGCTGGCGTGACTTCCCCACATAATGGGCTGCAATCGGGAACTGAGAGCCAAGTAAACCTCTCCTCTGTTGAAATTTTTTTTCCATCAGAGAACTTTATCACATCAACAGAAAAGTAACCAGAATAGACCTGATCATGAAGAAGAGGCCCGTAGGAAAAGCGTGCTTACCAGGGTGAGGGATGCAAACAGGGATGGTGAGTATAACCAGAATACATTGTATACATGTATGAAATTACCAACAAATTTAATTAGTAAGACCACCTTTCTCTAATTAAAGAAATAAACACAAAGACAAACTTGGAAAGACAATCATAGGACTATTCCTTATTATTCAAAAACAGCCAAATACTTCAGATGTAAGCAAGCTACATCCTCAGCCGTCACTGAGGGGAGCATTAGTCTGATGCTGTTCCAGTAGCTTCTACATTGCTACAGGGGCAGCAAAGGGGCAGTCACTTCCCACTCAGAATGTATGTCATCGTGTAACGTGTTTCTGTTATGATGTAGGCTCACAAAACAGTGAGGCTAATAAATGAAGGGAAGTCATAATTTAAATTTCATATAATTGCTTTTTTGCATAGGAAACACAGATTCAATTCTTTCCAGCAGGCCAGATACAGGAAGCATTATCCTATTTGTAGCAAGCATTTGTCTTGTCACAAGAATGTACTGAGCAGCAAAGAGTCACCTGTCATTGCCTATAGCTTTCCATTTCAATCATCTGAGGTGTGCATTACAGACATCCATCTTCACAGACAGCATGCACTACCTGTAACATAAATTTTCTGTCCAACACAGTGGACTTCTCCAGTCATTTGCTAAATAAATCTCAAAAATTGTAACAGGAAAGAAAGCCTACACCAAAGAGACACAGCTGAGTGTCAAAATATGCCACCAATTCTCTCCAAGAAGTATACACTTTACCACAGCTGGAGCTTCGCAAAAGTAACAGGCATGCCCGTCTGCTTGCTTTTATAGACTTTATTCTTCATGTCTATAGAAGGCCGACACACAAATGGCTTTTCGATTCTCTACCAATCTCATACTTGTTCCTCAAAGAAACTGTCCCAGAAATTCCCTTGAATATAGTCTTCAAAATGGCTCTAAAAGTCAATAGGAACCAAAAGGTCCAACAAGAACATGAAGGCCCAGTTGAAATTACTATGCGATGTAAACAACACTGCACTATCCTACAGGCTACAGGTCTGTCCTCAAAGAGAGGAGTCAAAGTGACTGCCACTTACTCCAGCACTACTCAAGCGTGATGTTACTGATGAGTCAAGACCAGTCACATCATGCCAAAGTTTGAATTATAAAACTTTATTGTCTTTCCTTTTTTCTGTCTCTATCTTTGTCTCTATCTCTGTCTCTCTGTGTTTGTGTGGCTGTGTCTCTATCTCTCAATGTGTCTCTGTCTCTCTTTGAGACTGGTCTCATTATAAAACCCCAGGTGGCTTGGAACTTGGGATGTAGACTCAGCTGTGAACTCACAGTATTCCATCTGCCTTCCAAATACTAGGATTAAAAATGTGCTCCTAAATGTCCATCTAACATTTTAATGTTACAGTTTACACACACACACACACACACACACACACACACACACACACACCAGGACATTGGTTGGCTTAGTAAGAGGCCTAATGGAGTTTTCAGAGCAACTCCACTGGTAAAATGGGCACATAAAAGTAGTGTTCAGTAGTATATTAAAGGCATGAAAATTGTCACTTTAGTTGCCAAGATCCATCTATTGATTTTTCTCTTTTAAAATAACATAATCTTATGATTTGGTAGTTTTCTATCATAAAAGTTCCGAAGCTATAAATTATAATGTTAATATGTTAAAGAGTGGGCTCTAATGCTATAGTCATGGATGGTATTTTGTTGATGTAAAACCCATTTGATATTTTTTTACCTTACCTTCTTGTTTCTGCAAGTACTAATTTGTATAGTATACTTGGGGACATATTTTTAAATCTTATGCTGTGGAACAATCTGTGTATACTGTGAATATTTGTAGCTCTCATTGTTTTAATAAAGGGCTAGATGGCCAATAGCTAGACAGGTAGGGGTTAGGTGGGACTTGGAGACAAAAAGAGCACAGGGATGAGAGAGGACAAAGTCACCAGCCAGATGCAGAGGAAGCAGGAGATGAATATGCCACACTGACAAAAGGTACTGACCGCCATGATGTTCAGCATAGATATGCAATGTGGGTTAATTTAAGTAATAAGAGCTAGTAGGACAAACCTAAGCTATCTGCCAAGCATTTATAATTAATAATAAGTCTCTGTGTGGTTATTGGGGAGCTGGTAGTCCCAATAAAAACGTCCACCTAGATTCTTCCCTTAAAAGATGAATTCACTGTCTACACATCCTCAGGAAGCAAAGGGAAAGGAAAGCTGGTATTCAGCTTGCTTTCCCATTTTTACTTAGCCTCAGTCCCCAGCTTCTGAAACGGTGCTTACTGCACTCGGGTAGGCCTTCCGGCCTCATTAAGGCATGCCAGAGGTGTGCCTGCTGGATTTTAAATCCAGTCGAATTGATGAGTAAGACAAAGCATCATGTTCTTCACTGGGGTGAACTCCTCCTTCTTGTCCTTAAACCTCCTAGTCCACAGACTCCCAATCCCAACAAAACAGTCTCGATCCAAATGATATGGTCAAGTTGACCTCATTCTCCTTGTGACGCTGTACCCAAGGAGCTTCTTTAATGACATCATGCTGCCTCCTAAAAGCTTCTAATCTGGAGGCTTACCTGGTGTTTATGCTCCCTACTGTACACTACATAGACTTCACTGGGCATCTTTGCATATGGAGGCGTTCCTGCTGACAAAAACTTTCTTTTTAGTCTCTTCAAATAGATCACTAAACAATACATAACTTCAAAGTTTATGCACTATGTTTTTGGAAAATATAGGCTCACTGGGTTGTGTAAATCTTGACATTTTTTTTTTAAACATCAAAATATCATGCTAGTCTATCTAACCACCAATCCATTCAAGTCTTTAGTACTGGCAAGCCATCATGTCCCTGGTGACAACACAAGTTTTTTGTTGTTCTTGCTGTTGTTTGATTTTTGTTTTATTTTGTTTTTTTTTCCCAGAAAAATAGCAGTTCTTTTGCTTGAAAAGGCAAGATCACTTCGTTCATTTTCAAGAAAATGCCACTGATTTTTGGCTGATTAGTCATTCTATAAAATAAGAAATGTTCCGTGAAACATGAGCCGTCAGATCTCTTCTGTTAGTTTTCAGCTACTGCCTAGTAGGGAAGGACAAACTTCCCTGCGCCCCTTGCAGTTCTGTGGGTCAGAGTTCAGTATTAAGTCTTTCCAAACTGACATCCCCGTTGCTGGTGACAGAAATCCCTTACTGAAATCTCCAGGGAGAAATACTGCCCATGTGCCCATAGGGCTGTTGTTTCCATGTTCTGGCTATCACTCAAGGGCTAGTCCTAGCCTCCAGTGGGCCTCTGCAGTCCATGAAGGAAGGTTTCCTTAGTCTATCTTCATATCTAACAATATTAGGTGGAGTCCATCACACATCTCATCTTCCACCTCTTCGGCCTTCCTCCTTCCCTTCTAAAGACCCAGAGTGACATGGTTAGGTTGTACCTACCCAGATGACAAAGGATTTTCATCTTGTCTCAAGGTCCTGAACTTTGAACAGATCTTCAAGTTACTTTTGACATATGAGAAAGACGCACGCAGACTTCTGAGATCAGGGCATGGTTGTATTTGCAGAGCCATGAATGCTTACCACTCAGTTCATACAACCACACTTAATGATTTTTTTTTCTCTAGACAATGCTGTTTGGAGGACATACCTGATTTTATCACATATTCTAATGAAAACTGTCAAATTACAATTGAGTAATTTTTTAAAATATCTTCAGTGGATTTGGCTTTAATTATTCTTGCCTATAAATATGATTTTACTTATTTATTTTGATGGGACTTTGATATGCAGTTCAGGCTGATTTGCAACTCATGATCCTCCTGCCTCTACCTCCCAAGTGCTGAGACTCAACCTCTCCTGGGGCAACCAATAAATTTTTTTAAATAAATACTTTTATTTATCCTTTGAAATTTTCATATGGTGTTTTGATCACATCCACCACCATCTCCTCTTCTTAACTCCTCCCTATCCACATACTCAATTTCCTAATCTTTCTAATTTTTTTTTCAATTTAATAACACATTGACTTCAGTTTGTATGACCCATGTACTTCTAGGAGCAAGGGTGTCCAGTTGCTCATGGTCTAAGTAACACCATTAAAGAAAATGGACTCTTTGTCCCAGAAAAGCCATCAATAGTCTGTAGATCCCCATTCTGTGCTAGAATAGTGACTCTCTACGTTAGTCATCCTACCCAGTCCTAGGATTTATCAAAAACCTACACTGTGTACTTCCACCCCGTGGTCCCTGAGCTCAGTCCCTAGCACTGTCTCCTGACACAGCCAGCCTAGCCAATGGGCCTCTTTACATAGAAATAAATGTGGCTTCCTCCTCAGCTCCGGGAACACATTGTCCCTCTCTTTATCTCCTCTCTATCCTTATTCAACCTTGGTCTTTCTCATTGAAAACATAACTTACCACATTCCCTAAAATAACCCACGAATCTTCAGTTTTTCCTTCTCTCTCCTCCTGTTCCCTCTCCTACTCCCACTTTCCCTGGAAAATTTCTCCTCGAGCATATATGCTAGAGTTTACTTCCTTCCCTGTTGAATGGCTGTCCTCCCTTAATAAAATGTGAGCCCTAAGAAGACAAAGACGGTCAACACATACATATTTCTTAAAACAAAATAGCAAAATGTTACATTTAAAAGTGCATACAAAATGATGTGATCTGAGAATTATAACATCGTGTTCTGAACATCGCCATGACAATCATCAAGACCCTCTTCCTGCTTTATGTCCATCTCGTAATCACTGTTCATGCCACCTCTCCTGTCCTTCCTCTACCTCTCCTGTTCTCCCTCGGGTGTGTCTCCTGCATGCTTATTTCTTCTCTGATTGCTTTGATTCACAAATAAAAAAGGGGGTTAGTCTACAACTAACCACCCCTTGCAGTGCCCTGGCCTTTATGACACCAACTCTGTGAATGCTCTCTAGTATTCCTCTTCACTTCAGCATCATGCCCCCCACCGCCCCATCCCTGCTTCCCTACAGCTCTCTCCTCCTCCCCGTCAACTCCTGAAAACATGTTCCTTCCTCCTCTAGAGGGAATCGTTCATCTCCCCCCCACAAGGCCCTCTCTACCTCCCTTTCATAAGCACCCCAAATCTTAATATAGACTCAGGATCTTAACATTGCCTCAGGATCTCCAGCCTTGGCAATGTGAAATTGTTTTCATTTAAAGTGCAGACGTCCACAGACGGTCTCGATTTGACCTCACTGCTGAACTTGCTTTTGTGTTTTCCTTCCTTCTACTGCCACCTTCTCCTTCGTGAAGGAAAAGGTCATCTGTCAGACACCAATGAGGCTCTAACAGTCTCCTCTGACCGTAATGCAGGGCTGTGGAACGATAACGTGGAACAAGCACTCTATAAAAACAATTCATAATTTCTTAGTTAATATTTATATAACAAAACTACCTAGGACATATGATCTGCCAGGCTATGTTCTAAACAGTTCACTGGTGGCAGTGAATAGCTCTCCTTCATTTCATAAAACCCACTAGACAATACACTACAGAATAGCAGCCACTTGGCTTGCCACACACAGGCCAGATCTACAATGAAGAGACTTTCCAGTGTAACGACGCAGAAGTTTGGGGTTACCCACACCTGGGAAATTTGTAGGTTCCACATTCCTGAGTAAGTGGGTTGTTTTTGTTTTGTTTTAAGTAGCATAAATAAAACTCATGGGTAACACAGAGTTTGCTTTCCAAAAGAAAAAGCTGATAGGGGTCAGACTGTCCCAGAGATATGATTTCCCAAAATGCCTACATTAGTGACTTTGAAACAGGAATTACATAATAAGACCTCATAATTATAAGCTTATGTGTACAGCTTAATAGCTTCAAAGGTGCTTTTCAACTAGTTTTAAGTTAACTGCCACAATTACCTTATGAAGAAAAAAAAAACAAATATAATTAACTTTGGAAATAAAGGTCACAAAACTAGCAAACACAGAACTGATCCCCACAAACTCTGACGTTCTGTGTTCAAGTTTACCGTCTCCTCAGACCCACTTTTAATTTAAGCAAAATTCACATGGCCATTTCACTTCCTTATTTATTTACATAAGTCTGGCAAGACCATAATTTAGATTTCACAGATTTCCTATCTTGCCACAACCTTTATGAATTTTAAAAGGGAAATAACACCAGGAAAAACATGAGGCCATAACAGCACTCACAATCAGAGAGAAAACAATGGTAATTGGAACTGTGTACTAAGCTGGTTTCTCAGATGCTCCGGACATAGTTTTTAATTTATTCTTTGAAAATTTCATATATCTAGACTGGTATCTTGATCAAATCCATTTTTCCCTCCAGCTTGCCCTAATCCTTCCCCAAACACCACTCCTTCCCAACCTCACAGCCTCTTTAAAAGTAATAATAGTAGTAATAATAATAATAATATCCAACTGAATCCAATTAGTGCTGCATACAGATACATAGGTCTAGGCCTAGACAACCACCAGAACCTACCCCACCTCACCCCTTAGCCCACAACTGTTGATAACCCTTCATTCAGCTCCATAAGACTTGGGAGCCCCTCCCGACTCTGTCAGACTTTTAAACTGGACCGATCTTAGGCAGATAACCACAGCTGTTGTCAGTTCTTATGTTCAATGGCAATGACATGTACAGAGGACAATAACTCACAACACTCTTCCCCCATCCTCTAACTCTTACATTCTCTCTTTCCCCTGCCTGCTTCATATAGCTGTCCTGTCTGTGGATGGGTACATCCTTACTCTCCTAATCTGAACAGTCCTGAGTCTCTACATTTATTGCTACCCACTAAAGGAAGAAACCCCTGTGACAACAATTCAGCTATACACACACACACACACACACACACACACACACACACACACACACACACACACACAAACCACGGAAAATTCAGAAAGGAAAATACTTAGCAAAAGTCACTACATGCCAAGTAAGTGCCAGAAAACTTACCTGTTATTAAAATAGCACGAGGAATTATAGACAATAGAGGTCATATTTGTCAGCCACTGTTTTAAAAATTACAAGCATGCAGATAGTTGTATTTTGTTTGTCCATTGTTGTAAGCCATGAATTAATTGTGTTCTTAGTAAAGATCCTAAGCAGTGAAGTCTACAGCACTGTTTCCAATATAGTGGACACCAGGGGACAGAGACTAGGGAACTGCACCTAATTAACTTCATCTAACGAACGTCTACTGACTAACTACAATGTACAAACCCTTGCTAGCATCTGACAGAGAACATATTAGGGGAGGGAAAAAAAAAACTCTGGCCATACTCTGTCAAAGGGAAGGCATTTAACACAGAAGCTACCAACTTAATACCCAAGCACCAACTGACATTCAGAGCATAGGCACCACATACAGAAACGTGTTTGCAAGAAGTATGTAAAATGAAGGGAAGTTTTGACAGTTTATCTTTGAAGCAAAATGTCCTTTGAACACTAACGTAATCGTGTAATGTAAATCTGAGGGCAGGGTTAGACCATCCTGAAATATGTTGGTCCCCTCTCGGCACCAGACAGGGAGGGGCTCACAAAGCCTACATTCAATATCACCTCATCCTCACCTCCTTTTGAAAGAGAATGAACACCTGCTAGGGTCGTGACATGGAATCCACTCCTCTTACACTATAATAAAACCTCTGCACAGGGTCCGGAGCTGTTTATATAAATTCCTTGTATTGCTCAATGAGTTACTAGAAATAGCTAACCCATAAACAGTTTGCAAAGCTCATAATCTGCTAGTGAAAACAAATGACACCCTGGTATGTTCCCTGGCTCCACGGCAGTCAATATGTGTGTCCCCTCCATCTTAATTGGTTGTGTTCTTTGAGCTTCCTTATTTACATGTGGGACCAGGCTATTTTTGCAACTCGTTGGTCAGGGACTCCCTGCTGAGTCCTTCATTTATCTCATGTGCTGCTATTAATAACACAGGGCCTGATTTCCAGCACTACTTTGCACAGGTTTCTTCTGCCTGGCTACAATTTATGTTAAGGGTAAGAGTTGAACTCAGCTTCACTCATTAGGAACCATACACTATAACATCACACTTCCACAGAAGGTAGAAAAGATGGATGATGGTCTCCCAGACAGTTCCATTCATTATGCTAAAGCCATGTTTTTCTTCCAGCTATGAATGTTCCTATTAGAGTTGACATCTCAACCTTTACTGGGTCAGGAGTGTGTCAAAGGCTGACAGAACTGGTCTGAAGCGCTGTGTGCCCCAAGGCTGCAGCCTCCCCAGACTCTCTCTGGATAGTCAAGGTCCAGATTGATTCACAGAAGGCCCTCCCTCTTCAAGCCACGCAGGTTCACCTAACAAGAGGAAATCTAAGTCCTAAGTACGAACAAGCAGGGGACACTGTCTGAGGACACATTTCCCAGGAGATTTCCCCCTCTGTGATGGTTTGAATGAAAATGCCCTCCCATAGACAGATAAGGAGTGGATTATTGAGGTTTGGCCATATTGGAGTTGGGGATGGTTTCTGAGGTTTCAGAAGCTAAAACCAGGCCCAGTGTCACTCTCTTTTCCTGCCTGCTGATTCAGATGTAGAAGTCTCAGCTACTTCTCCAGCACCATGTCTGCCTGTGTGCCACCATGCTTCCCACCATGATGACAAGGGACTAAACCTCCGATCTGTTAACCAGTCCTAATTAAATGTTTCCCTTTACAAGAGTTGTTGCGGTCATGGTGTCTCTTCACAGCAATAGAACATTGACTAAGACAACCTCAGTGATGCCGGTCTCTTAGCCACAGATAATTTCTCAGTTCCAGTGACCAGCATCAATTATCCCCATAACACAAAGGTTTCATCTCAGTGGTGTTTGCTTCTTATTTATCATGGCTGACTTTCAGCCCCAGCTGACCAGAACAACAGAATCTTAACTCAAAATAACAAATGGCCCTGAAAAAGTCCTTAAACTTCTCCCTAAACTTCCATAACCAATGCTGCCATCATCTGCATTGCCCTCAACATTCTTATCTTCCAAGCTCCCACAGAACCTCCCTGAGCTCTGAAAGGCTTTTCTAGAACAAAATCCCAAGTCCTTCTGCAATCCTCCCCAAAACAAAGTAATTGGGTCTGTCAAAGCAATATACCACTATCCTGGTACCAATTCTGTCATAGTAGGGTTACTATTGCTGTGATGAAATACTATGACCAGCAAGTTGGAAAGGAAAGGGATTTAATGTGTGGGAATCAAGATTCACTAGACTCAAAGCTGTTAAACTGAAGTTTATTCAGGGAGAAGTCACTTTCACAAAAGGCAGGTGATCACCACAAGTCCTTCTCTAAGCATCCACACTGGGCCGTTGCCCATGACCTGACCAGAAGCAAGAGAGCGTGCTGGGGTCAGGAGACCCTAGACCTAACTTAACCTAACTCTCTGTCACAGGCATGGTCAGTGCTGCAGGTGCAGATGGGGTGAATATCTCACTACAATTTGCCTTTTAGTCTAAACAAAAAGATTTAGGCTTGATACAAAACTATATACAAAGACATCAAATATCAAGTATGCTCTAGGAAAAGGAAAAGTAAGAACATACACACTTAAGACCTATTGCCAGTGAGGTAACAAGAGCAAATGGCTAGAAATACATCTCCAGTCCTAAGGTGAAAGCATAACAGAGATTTCTATAGAGTTGTCCTAAGCTGTAGAGTTAAAGTCTCTTACCTACTACTTCTACTTAGGAAGAGAAAGCAATAATAGTGACAGTCTAATCTTCAACCTCATCAAAGGCCTGGAAGGATGACAACAATACTAGGGTAGGCAGGAAGTACAGGTGAGCAACTTCCAAAAGGTGCAGTGAAGACAGAAACAGCAGGCTACCTGGACAGTCACCCAGAGTCTCACAGCAGTGTAGGAGCAACCATCTTTGGCTAAGAACTAGAGTAACTGACTGACCAACACAGAAGCAGGGAGGTAGAAAGGCTGTCTTACCCTGACTTGGCAAGGTTCAGCAGTCTTCTGTTTGCCTCCTGCAAGCACAGTAGGACAGCATATTCAAGTCAGTGGTCAAGGTGGGGGCAGTTCTTTGCCCAAGTAGACATTAGCTGAAGGGAGAATGAACTTTGGAAGGAGTGACATTGGTGCCCAACATTTTCTTGGGAATAGCTTGGTGCTGTCAAGAGCAATAGTGCCTCATGTCAACAAAGTACTAATATTAAAACATTTAAATGCCATATTCTGCAGGTCTATGAAGTGTTTGAGAATCAAATATGTATGTCTGACTAATCAGACATACATATTTGTGTTTTATATTTGTGTGCAAAATATCATAAACAGAAAGGAGACCCTGAACAGTGAACATACAGGAATCTGACAATTTATGTTATCTATAGCACACAGTTGCTAAAGTTAGTACACTAGAAAACATGTAGATCTACCTATATACCATCCTAACCAAACCTAAACTGCTCTTGTGTGGACTGTTTGACTTTATGCTGTATAGGACCCACAGGAAAATGACTGCTGAAAAAAGATGGACATTGCTGCATGGTTCTTGCTTCATGGAAGAGTCTGCCAGACATTCTGCAGGACAAAGAGAAAAGTGACTGACAAACTGCCAATACAGGTAGACAATTTAAAGTTTTCTGCCTTGCTGAGGAGTCTGCCAGACACACTATGGCCTATGGGCTGACAGAAGAATGTCAGGTGAGTGACCAGGCAACAAGTTGTTTCTGTCAATTCTAGAGTTTATATATTATACTTCTGTGGTCTTTGATGGAGTTGAGGACAGTCATGGTTACAGTTTTCCTTAGTTATGATAAAAGATAAGTTACATACAAGACTTTAGACTCACAAAGATAGGATAGATGATGGAATATTTCCTTTAAATCTTGTTAAATGTTAATGAACTAAATATTGTTAACAATAGTTTTTATTTGATAACTGTTTTGTTATGTAGTTTACTATATACAGTTAAAGTTTAAGCTCTTCTTTTTATTTTGACAGAAAAGAGGAAATAATGAGAGATGTCATTCTGTAAATATGGTTCTCATATTGGTTAATGAATAAAAGCAGTTGGTCAATAGGGAAGTAAGATAGGTGGGACTAGGAGAGGTGGAGGATTCTGGGAAACGTAGGCACAGAGTCACAATGTGATCTCGGGAGGAGAGGATGTGTGTCTGGCATTCTCAGTAAGATAAGAACATGTAGAAATCCATATATTAGTAATTATTGGTTAATAATTAAGACAGAACTAGCCAATAAGAAATGCTAGTCACTAGCCAACAGTTTCATAATTAATACAAGTCTCAATGTGTTATTTGGGGCTGACACGGCTGTGGGACCAGGCTGGCGCGAAAGTGCTCATAAAAGGGTTTATTGGGTCTATGCTTCCACACCACTGTCTATCATCAAAGAAACTTGGGACAGGAACTCAAACAGAGCAAGAATGTGGAGGCAGGAGCTGATACAGAGGCCATAGAGACGTGTGGCTTACTTTCCCTATCACTAAATTAAATCACAAAAAAAAAAAAAAAAAAATGCCCCTTAAGCTTACCAACAGACCCATTTTATGGAGGAATTTTCTCCACTGAGGCTCCCTACCTCAAATGACTCTAGCTTGTGACGAGTTGAAATAAAAGTAGCCAGCTCTCATCCGCAACAGCAAAAGCCTATTACTGAATGATCAACCTCCAACACAAAAAAATACAAGAGTAGATATCAGGAACCAGAAAGTAGGAGCCAAGGAAAAGATATAAGAGGAATAGTGGTCAAGGTGCTAGAAACTAAGAGATTTGTCCATGGCTGACCAAAGAGGAAAGAGATTACAGGCAAAAGATGAATTATCTGGGGAAGAGATGGTGAAGCTGATCTAAAACTCTTGGTCTACACACACACACACACACACACACACACACAATCACTTTGGGTTTTGTCTTGTTACTGCTCTTTGTCTTTCTAAGTTATTTTCTTTGAAATGCATCCATGAGAGAACTATAACCTCTCCAAGAAATTCAAGTTGAAGTAAATAGTATCAGAATCTACTGGGGGTGGCCTAACTCAGAAAAATCTGGGGAGTTCATGAGGAGTCTCTGAGTTTTAAAGAAGAGGAACATACCAATGCCAGCAGATTCACCCCCTACAATGGATTAGAGGAAACATCAATTCTTTCCAGTTCTCTTATTGATAGCTATTCACTGTCGCTTGAATCGAAGTCACAGCAGATTATATTTATATGTTATAAATATATTTATCCCTATAAATGTGTATGCCTGTCTAACAAAAATATTAAAGAAAATAGATGATGAATGTGGTAGAATATTATTTTAAGGTGTTTTGGTTTTGTTTATGCTACATTTGTTTAAGTCTGTGAAGCTGTAATTCTTTTCTTGTCTAAGTCACTTGATGGTCTAATAAAGGGCAGAACGGCCAATAGCAAGTCAGGAGCAAGGATAGGCGGGGCTGGCAGGCAGAGACGATTAAATAGAAGGAGAAATGACAAAGGAAGAGAACAGGAAAAGGAGGACATCAGGGGCCAGCCACCCAGACATCCAGATACACAGCTACACATCAATCCACCCTGTAAGAGCAAGATTTACAAAAGTAAGAAACAGTAAAAGCCCAGAGGCAAAAAGTAGTTTAGGTTAATTTACGATGAGAAAGTCGGGTAGAAACAAGCCAAGCTAGGGCCAGGTAATCATAACTAAGAATAAATCTCCATGTGTGATTCATTTGGGAGCTGGGTGGCGTGCTCACAAAAGAGAAATAACACCTAACTGCACATGAACATGAAAGGGAGCCAGGGAAAGGGCCTGGGATAGCTTAGAAGGAGGGGGCCATAGAATTATGTTTGAATTAAAAGCAAAATAAGCTAAAAGAAATCAGCTCTGTGAAAAGCCCACCTAGACATATAACCGCACACTGGGAAGGAGCCTGAGCTCGCTCCATGAAAACTAGTAGGTACAGACATGACTAGCCAGCCCCCAGGTGTTTCAAGTGTGCAGCTGAGACTCTAGACCTGACTAACAAAGCCACTTGTCAATCCAGTCCCAGCAGATGCCCCGTGGTGCAAACATGAGCCATTCTCACCATGAACGAACTCGGCTGACAGAACGATTATATAAAGAAATGCTGCTGTTGTTTTAAACCCCAAGTGATGGGGAGTTTCTCAGATAAAAACACCACAGAAAATTCAGGATCTAGAAACAAGATGCTGCTGCAGCAGAATCCCAGAGCATGTGGCATCAGCTTTGGGAATGGTCATTGTGTGGAAGTGGGTGTGGCCGGGAGGAGAGAGCGAGCCAGAAGGGCAGGCAGGGAGAAAACTGTGTGGGTACCCTCGGGCAAGGCAGTGTAACTGTGCACATAAGAAGGGTGTCACACGCAGATTTACATGACCCAATCTGGATAGCATAGCCCTACAAGTGGAATGGGGGTGGGGGGATGGGAGGGGAGGGTGGCCAGGGTGCGTGTCACAGGGGGAAGAGAGGAAGGGGGGGAGGGAGGGAAGGAGAGAAGGAGGAAGGAAGGGAGAGGAAACTGGGATCGACATGTAAAATTTTTAAATTATATTATTAATTAAAAAAAAGGAAGGATGTCACACGAACACAAGAACTGGGTTATGTTTTGTAGGCAGAAAGCTGAAACAGCAGCTGCCTCCTTTTGTCAGCTCCTGAGGAAACCAGGAGAAGCAAGATGAGCCACGGAGGAACTGCTAGGTTTTCAGGACTGAGAGAAAACACACAGAAGTCAGGACTCCATGTATCCAGAAGGAAACCCATTACTCATCTGCAGTCTCCCGCAGAGTAGTTAAACGCTGTTTTAGACAAAGACTCTACCAGAGCTCTACCAGGGGAAAAAAAAAAAAAAAAACAAAAGCCTTGGAGGTAAATCTGAAGTAAGAAGCAATCTAAGTCAATGTTTTCGATGTGACCGTCCGCCAAATAAATTTTAATTTAATATACAGAAAGCTCCTGAGAATGGCTGGAGCTGAATTGAATTAAATGAGACAAGAGGAGGGCTCTGAATCCCTAATCCCAGGCCCTCTGTGGACTGGCAGCAGAATGAAATGGTCAAATACAAGTTTTTCCTACTGGGAAGAAAGGTGGACATGGAGGATGGAGCCAAGAACCACAGAGAACTGTTCCCATTGAAAAAGCATTCCCAATGGACCCAAAAGCAGAAATCAGCTGACTTTTACCCTGTGGACCACTTCTTGTCACGTGACTCCATGAACCACTCCTGCACATCCCTTTGAACAGGGGGTCTAGAATGCTGATCTGGTCCCTATTTACGGGGGGTGGGGTGAGACCATGCAGAGCTTGTCCATTTACCTCTCAGGCTTGTATATGTGAAAAGGCACAGCCAGGCTACCTTCTGTGTACCCAAAAACCACTTAAGGAGTGAATTTCTGATATCTTTGTCTGAGCCTAGTACTATAAGGGGAGAAGGCTGCTAGGCACGTGCAGAATGAGTATATTTTGCCTGTAAAGGAATGTGAATATTCATGGCCAGAAGGCAGGCTGTGGTGGGTTAAATATGAGCCCACAGATGCTGTGATGGAAGCTGCTTCCTAGCATTAGGGATCTGTTCTGATCGTGACTACTTTAGCCAAGGGTATGCTTGAAGACTGCTCCAGTGCTATTGTGAGAAAGCTTTCAGTTTTTGCTTATGAACTCTGGGAAAAGGCAACCCACCACATAAAAAAGGAAAGAAAAAAAGAAAAAAGAGAGAGAGAGAGAGAGAGAGAGAGAGAGAGAGAGAGAGAGAGAGAGAGAGAGAGAGGAAAGAAGGAAGGACGGACGGAAGGTAGGAAGGATGGAAGGAAGGAAGGAAGGACGGAAGGAAGGACGAAAAAAGGAAGGAAGGAAGGAAGGAAGGAAGGAAGGAAGGAAGGAAGGAACTACTATGAGACCAACATCTTGGAAATCAGCTAAAGGTAGCCCTTGGGACAGGTCATGCATGGTAAGAGATCTCAGCCAGCTCCAACATGACACAGCCTCCTCACATGAGAATCAGAAAACGGCAGACACCACCCTGAAAATCCATATAGCAGGTACTATATGGAGAAAGAAAGGAAGTGCCACATGGACCACAGAAAATGAAGAACCGTCTGTCACTGGACAGTGAATGATTGCTGGTGGGCTAAGCCATTATTATATAAACTCTTGAAAACCAACACTGAGCTGGGTATGGTGGTGCAGGCCTTCAATCTCAGCACTCAGGAGGCAGAGGCAGGCGGACCTTTCTGAGTTCAAGGCCAGCCTGGTATACAGAGAGCTCCATGACAGCCAGGACTGCTACATAGAGAGACCCTGTCTCAAACGCGAGAGCACACACACACACATGCACGCACGCATGCGCGCACACTCACACACACACACAAAGAAAAGAAGAAATGAAAAGAAGGAAAAAAAAGGAGAGGAAACCAACACTCTTTCCATCCCTTTCTAGGAAAACCCAGATGATCATCACACCCTGTATCTCTAGCTCTCCAATGCCGCCCCAGTCCATTCTCACTTCTTGTAATCACCGCTACGTATATTACCTCCCTATTTTCTCATGAGCAATTCTCAGAAGCTTCCTAACATGTCATTTCTCCCCAGTCACCCATTGTCGCACCTTCATCAAAATCCTAATCGCACTGCTCTTCAGACTTGCTGTGGACCAGTCCTGTCACATGAATCCATAAACTACCCCTGCTTGTCATGCTGAACAGGAAAATCTACAGCGCTGATCTAGTCCTTATACTATGACTTTGCGTTTGGAGACCGGGAACACAATGGTACATTACTTGTCCTTCTGTGGGACTGCCTTGGTTCTACTGAAGTAAAGAGACATCAAGACCTGGGCAGGCATTTAATTATGGCTTGTTAGTTTCAGCCGTTTAGTGCATTGACAAACATAGCAGGAAGCATGGCAGCATGCATGAAGATATGGTGCTGGAGAAGTAGCTGGAATTCTACATTCAGATCTGCAGACAGCAGGAAGGAAAGGAGAATCAATGGGCCTGGCTTGGGCATCTGAAACCTCAAGCCACCCCCTTCCTCCAACAAGGCCACACCTCTTAATCCTTTCAAATAGAACCAGTCCCTAAGCATTTAAACATATAAACCTATGGGGGTCATTTTTAGTCAAACCACCAGAGAGGCAACGTTTTTTATTGTTTCCTTGTAAATCTAATATAATTTTCATTGCAAAGCTGACAACCCTCACTTGCTCTTTATCACACACGGGATAAAAAGTAGTTCTCCAGCCTGGTCCGCAGAACGTCCGCTTCTTCAGTCTCATGACCCAGTGTCTCCAAGGAGCAATGAACAAAAGAAAAAAAGGACAACCTGAGATCTAACAGGAAAAACTAAGAAATGGTTTCTGCACTACTCGCATGCATGAATGCTGCAGCCATGGTTAAACCCGGGAAGCTGTACAACTCACTGTAACCAAGGGCTTATTAACCAAAAATCTGTACCTGGATGATCTCCTGGCCCCCCTCAACATGACTGTAGTTCTCAAAATACAGGGAAGGAGTTAAGTCAGACACAGAGGAAGAGGACTCCAAAGAGGACTCCTACAGACCATCTTCTGTGTGCCCCGGCTCTACCCTCAGCCTGCTTGAGGGCTCGTCTGAAGGATCCGCTCCCTTTCCGTCCTGAAGTTCCCCTTTCTTCCTCAAGTCCCCAGCTTCCCTGCCACCACGGCTGGCCCCTACAGTAGTTGGCAAGACAAGAAGGGGGAGGAGTGAGTCTGCACAGCTGTTGGAGACGGGCTTTCCCCACCAAGGCCTCTGGGCCATTCTCTCAGTCCTACGCTAAGTGATCTTGCTAAGCCGCACAGTTGTGTTGCTTGGTGGTGGTGTTTTGTGGAGGGGAATATTCTGTTTTTTTAATGTTTGTTTTGTTTTTTAATAGCTGAAAGCAAAGTAAAATACAAAAAAAAAAGAGAAAAGAAAGTGAAGGTATTTTACCTTCACTTAAAACTGCACGATGAATTCTTTCCTGCTAAGACTTACATAGAAAATGCAAGATGCAATACTGTATTCTTCCCTACAAAGCGCAATTCTCTCGTAGGAAGAAATCTCTTTTTAGCGACGGTTATCTGAAAACACAGATTCTCAGACAGCAGCTCACATTCCAGGTAATGAAGGCCCTGCTGGCCTGTGGCTTTAAGGTTCTCTTTTATGTTGTGATTTCAGCTTCTACAGAATAAATGAACAAATTCAACTAGTTTTGTGTGTGTCTGCAGAACTAGAAATGATAGGGAAACAGCAATGGACTCCACAAAGACTCTTAAATCCTGGAGACTGTGACATTTGTCAAATGAAAGGATAAGGTCTTCTCTTGGACCCCAGACTGATAGCTGGGAATCCAGCATTGGACCAACCCAGACCCCCTGAACATGGGTCTCATTTAGAAGGCCTGGGCAGTCTAAGGGACCTTGGACAGTGGAGCCAGGATGCATCCTTGGTGCATGAAAGGATCCCTATGGAGGGAGACTTCCTTAACCTAGAGACAGGAGGGAGGGCCTAGGCCCTACTCCAAATGACTTGACAGATTTTGATGGCCCCTCCTGGAAGGTCTCACCCTCCTTCTGGGTGGGGAGGGGGATGAGGGGGCATGAGAGGATGACAGGGTGGGGGAACTGGGATCAATATGTAAAATAAGAAAAATATAGAAAAAAAATAAAGGATTAGGTCTCAAGTCATAAACATGATATTCAAAAGATACTGCAAGTAAACATTCAGATTGTGAGCTAGCCTTCTTCTATCTACTCCAAGGCTATTTGCCCAAGTTCTGTCCACTCTGGAGGTAATCCCCAGCCAAAGGTGTTCCAAGATCAAAGATAAAAACAGCACCTATTTTCTACTCATTCGACTTACAGGGAGGGGAGAAGGAGAGGAAATCATTTTACTGGCATTCAACTTAAAATACTTCACATTAAATAAAATGCACTATAGAAAAAGACTACATTAGTCATTCATCTACAACAAGGGGTCTGGGTGATTTAGAGCTTGTGACAGATTGCAAGTGGAGCATGCTTCAATGAATAGGCCTTTAGTGTCTCCTATCCTGAACCTTTTAAAAAATGTCCAAAGGACTAATCAAGAAGTATCCTTTTTTTTTTTTTTTTTTTTTTTTTTTTGAGGAAGTAGTAGGCTTCCCTACACTTACAATAAAAGAACTGATAAAATAAATGCACTTTAATAGTATAATATAGTATAATAAATACTTCCATTCTCAAGTAACAGCTTCATAGAAAAAGATAAAACAAAGGTGGCCACAAATGGGACATCTACACTACACACAAACACACACACACACACACACACACACACACACACACACACACACACACACGGGCGTCTCAGGGACCATCACAGAACAAGAAGAACAAAAAGTGTAAGAGCTGGAAGTTAATCAGGACCAGCATGGGAGAGCATCTCCTGGACATGGCTGAACCACCAAATTCATAAACTCACAGCAGTCATGGTTGCCTCCCAGAATCCTGCATAAGATCACACTAGTCAATATTCTAACATGGGGTAGGGGTCCATGAGTTCTAGCCCCTAACTGAGGAGTTATAGACAAATGATGGATTCTACAGGAGGTAGAGGAAGTCAATTTTCTTCAAGGGTGGAGCCCCAGTATGTGTGATATGTTATTTATGATTTATTAAAGCTTGCCTGAAGATTTAGAAATCAAGGTCAGCCACAAGCCATAGAAGCCAGGCACACACCTTTAATCCTAGGACTCAGGATTAAGAGGTAGATGAATCTCTGTTAATTCAGGGCTGCACTAACTATACTGCATTGATCCAGAGCTAAGAGAAACAGCTCACACAAAGATGATCGAAGCATGTGGTATTATACGCCTTTAATCCCAGCACTAGAAAGGTATAAAAGATAGGAACAGGGTCTTCAGTAAGCTCCATCTCAGCATCCATTCTCCAGCCACATTGAGGATAGAATGAGTGTCCGGATTCTCCAGCACGTGGAGGAGAACATATTGTCTGGGATGGCAGTCTGAGGTTTGGGGGCGCCAAGATTACCTTTCAGTATGAGGAAGAGGTAAGAGCTAATGGCCGGATGCTTTGCTTTTCTGATCTTCAGCTTTAAGTTTGAACCCCTATATCTGTCTCTGGGTCTTTGTGTGTGTGTGTGTGTGTGTGTGTGTGTGTGTGTGTGTGTGTGTGTGTGTACAAGTACATGGCCAGCACAAATTGAACTCAGTGGGTAACTTAAAAACTAAATAGATCAAAATAGGGCATGAAGTTGGAAAGGGGTAGGAAATGGGGAGGGATTCCTGGAAGAGTTAGAGAGGAGTAGGGAGTGAAAACGAACAAAATACAAATATGAAAATTTCAAGGGATAAATAAATATATGTTAAGAGCAAAGAAATCCGAGCATTCTGATCCCATTTCTCATCTAAACAGTCTGCTGCCTGTCTCCCTCCACACATTTCACTTGGAACAGACATTTTACTTTGAAAAGCATTTTACCTTCCACGTGTTCTCCCACCCTTTGTATATACATACCCTCTTGTGTATGCTTTAATCCAGGTTAGCAAAGAGGAGAGTGTGGGGGTTGGAATAACTAAGGCTAAGTGTTTTAGTTAGACTTTCTATTGCTGCGAGGAAACACCATGGCCAAAAGCAACTCGGGGGAGAAAGGGTTTATTTGGCTTACACTTCCACGTCATAGTCCACCTTGGAAGGAAATGAGGGCAGGAACTAAAGGCGGAGATCATAGAAAAAGGGCTGCTTACAGGCTTGTTCCTCATGGCTTGCTCAGCCTGCTTTCTTATACAACTCAGGACAATGGGCTGAGCCCCTCCAACATCAATCATTAATCAAAATTATGCAGCATAGGCCTATCTGCTGTAGGCAATTTCTCAGTTGAGTTTGCATATTCCCAAATGCCTCTCGTCTGTGTCAAGCTGACAAAATAAAACTAGCAAGGACATTAAGAATGTTGAAAAAAAATCCATAGGAGACTGACTATTTTATAAACTTCTTAACAATATATGTAAGAATCAAAGGGACAACACGATATCTTCTGGACATGACAGGACAACGGGGCTCATGAACTCATGGCAGCCACGGTTGTCTGCAGAAACGCAAGCCAGACAACTTTCCAACATGGATGGGGAAGGGATGCATCATCCCCCACCTCTCGCTGAGGAGTGGTTGACCGTGGAGGAAGCGTCTGTTTTCTTTAGCTGTGTGATCCTTGGTAGGATGATCATTGTCCAGCAGATGGCCTTGCACCAATGCTGCATGGACAGTACTAATTGAACAAACTGAATTTAACAAAAACAAAACAAAAGACATGAAGGCAGGCAGGAGGGGGGATATGAAAAGGGGCAGAGATCTGAGAGGTACCGGAGAAAGAAAATGGGTAATGAATAGAATTGAAATACATTATATGCATGTTTGAACATGCATTCTCAACAAATAACCTTAAAATATTACACAATTTTTTAAAGAAGTCTTAAAAGAATGAAATATAAAGAAGATGTCACATCTAAAATTACATACTTTCTCAGCACAAAGATGGTTGTGCGCGCGCACGCGCACACACACACACACACCACACACACCCCAGATGTGAGAATATCCCATCCCTGTCACACAGGAGGAAGTTGTGAAGACTGTCACCAGGCCCTGGTTAATGAGCACCACGGTTCAAGATCACGGTGTGTCTGGCATCTGCAGTCATGGGGAAAGAACATGCAGCCCTCTGCCTAAGGACAGTCTCTCGGGAACTATTCCAAAATAAACCAAACCAGGAGTCAGGACTGCCTCTCCCCCTCTGAGGGTGATGATGCATCTCATACCTGGCCAGTTATACATGCATTCAGAGCCAAGGAATTTTTAAATTCCTCATCTTCTACCAGGTGCTAAATTTCACAAGACCATTCATTTCATTTTTAAATTAAACTTACCTTGTCTAGTTAGATTTGTCTTTTAATGGTTACAAAAAGCATAAAATCTTACGTGCTGATGGAGTGCTATGTGATGTTTAGTAGATTTATACATGCTTACGCATGGGTAAACACCACTTATCTATGATAAGAACTCTGAAGTCCTTTCTACCAAACCTTCTGAAACATGCACTATATTGCCGTTCTCTACAGCCCCTTACTGTGCTTCTCATAGCTATCCACTCACAGAATTTTTAAGAAAAATATTTTGGGCTAGGGAAGGAAAGATTAACATAACTATCAGTTCTGATTTCAAAGTCACTAATGAAATGGCTTGCTAAGAACTGATCTGCTACAGATTCCGAGTTTGTGTTTTTATGGGATTTCTGTGATTTTGAGTGTGTTTGTCTGTGTCTGTATGTTTCTTGTGGTTTTTTGTTATTTTTTTGTTTTGTTTCATCTTTTGGTGCTTTTTTGGCTCTTTGTTTTTTTGTTTGTTTTGTTTTGTTCTGGTTGCTTGGTTGGGTTTTAGTTACCTGTTTTTTAAATTTGATAGAGGAGTGAAGGAGAGATTTGGATGGATGGGGAGGCAGGAAGGGTCTGGGAGAAGTTAGAGTAAGAAAACCATGATCAGAATAGGCTATATAAAAAATGATTTTCAATAAAAAGTAAAATTATTTTTAAAAAATAAAATCTTTTGAGGGAAAGGGAGGTTTGTTTTTGTTAATTCACCCTTCTGCGTGCGTGCGTGCATGCGTGCGTGCGTGTGTGTGTGTGTGTGTGTGTGTGTGTGTGTGTGTGTGTGTGTGTGTCTGTGTGTGTGTGTGTGTCTGTGTGTGTGAAGTCCATTAGATTTTCCTGGAGCTGGAGTTACAGGGGCCTGAGTGATACCTGATAGCGCTGGGAAGAGCAGTATGCTCTCCTGACTTCTGAACCGTCTCTCCAGCCTCAATTTCATTACTACTCCTAAGCAAAATGTTTTTATTAAAGGTTCCACTCACATTGTTTCAGTGAGCTATTCCAAATGTTTTACAGATTTCCTGTATACAGGAAACTTACTATTTTCAAACCAACAAACAGGTTAAGACATAAATTATCAGCTTCAATATTTCCCAAATCCACAGGCTGCTCCAACATGGCCAAGACATAAAACAATTGAGAGCTCATTACCACTTCTGCTCCTTTAATCATACAAATTTCAGTTCATTGGTATAGTTTTTCTTCTCTCTAGTTATAGTCGGTGTCATTATAAAAGATATTAACTTAATTGCATAATTTACATATGCATAAAAAATGCATACATATTTATATGTATAAAGATAAAAATCTCTCTCCTGACTGCGCAGTCTATGGGGCCTCTGGTAGTGGATCAGTATTTATCCCTAATATACAAATGGACTTTGGGATCCCATTCCACATAGAGGGATGCTCTCTCAGCCTAGAGACACGGGGGAGGGCTTGGCCCTGCTCCAAATGATATGACAGTCTTTGAAGACTCCCCATGGAAGTCTGCTCCCTGGGGTGCAGAAAGGGTATGGGATGGGGGTGGGTGGGGGGCAGAGGAGGAGGGGAGAATGAGGGAACTGGGACTGACACATAAAACAAGGTTGTTTCTAGTTTAAATTAGAAAACATGATCATAAAAAAACCTCTCTCTTACAAACAAACAGCTAAGTGAATATAGCATACTCACTCCCACTAATGCTTTTTAAAGGGCCCAGTAAGGGCTGAAAAGATGACTCCGTGAGCATGCTGCTCCTGCAGAAGACCCAAGCTTGGCTTCCTCACTTGGACTCCAAGGGCACTGGACTCAGACGTGCATATGCTCCCTCCTGCTGTCATCACACACACACACACACACACACACACACAATCTGTAAAATGAAAGTCATGCTAAGATTAGTCAGAATATGAAGCTGCACACAGAATCATTACAACTGAAAAAAAATGTTTTGTTTCATGTTACAAATAGTTTTAGATTTACAGAAGAGATCGGAAGATAGTACAAAAAGTTTCCTTAAAATCCAGCTTTTCCCTCCCAATTTTACTGCCTTCCTTTTGTGTGGTACAATTAACTCATACTGGTACATTACTATTAGCTAAAGCCCATTTTTTTTAATATACATACCTTGGGTTTCTCCCCCAAATATTCCATCCAGGATACGACATCATACTTAGTAGGCATGGCTCTTTAAGAACCCTCTGCCTGGGATAGTGTCTCACAATTTCCTTATCTCGGACCATGACAGTTCTGAGGGTTTTTCATCAAGCATTCTGTGGAACATTCCTTAATTAGGATATTAACTTCTCATACAATTAGAATGGCATGGTAGTTTGAGGAGGAAGTCCATGCAGGTAATAGGCCATTTCTAACAAGACATTTAATAAAAGACATTAAAAAGGGATGTATAAAAAACGAGTATTAGCTGGAATCATAATTAATTGGGAGATAATAAAGTAATTATTTTCTTCTCTGTATTGGTGTGAAATCACTTTCAGAACATTTCAATAATGACATATGTCTGCCCGCTGCCTTTCCAGCTATGTGCAGGCATGGGGTGTCCACACTTGTCTATCAGCTGCCACTCCTTCTCATGTCTCCAGCAGCTGTGCAATTAGTTTGACAGCTGCAGTGTGGCTTCTAAGTACAAGCATATCATTAAGGCTAAGGGTTGAGAGGGGCAGCCACAATAGGATGATAGTGGTGCCCAAGACATCTTTCTCAAAGACCATCCTGTGTCTAATACTCTTAGGGACACTTAAGCAAACCTCCCTATCAGTCTCCATTATATTTTAAGAGTGTTTTCAGTTCATTGTGGTGGAAATAGTGATCAAATTTTCACACCAAAAACATATATAATCTATATATCATAATATATGGGTATGTAATTCCTAATAAGATAAATTATTAGAAAAGAAACATCATGGGGATTGTTTGTTTTTATATTTTATACTGTATAAATTTTACCAGTATCATCTTTTATTTGTAAAAGTTCATCAATATATTCAGAAGATTTAGGCCAAAACGTCATTAATTTAAAATTAAATTAACCATGATGTATGCACATGTGGGTGTATGTTTGTATGCCACAGTTCTCGTGAATATACCAAAACAGAAGACAATTTAATGACGTCAAGCATGACAGGCTAAGAATCTCATTCTTCATGCACTTTTTCAAGGTCTGTGACACTTTTTGTATGCATCCACCTGTGACGGATTGATGTGTATTGTTTTAACAAGCTGACTGTGTCCACCTATACCTCAAGGAAATCTGCTAAGAAATACATCCAAGTGCTCGAGCCAGAAAGAGTACCATAAACATCTTCACACACATTCAGAACCCGGTAAGCACAGTTCTCATGTAATTCCATGATTTGCTCCCATGACTTGTGGCCAAGAACACCAGGCATCAGCTGGTTTGAAAGGTAGCAGGGGTATAGGTTCCCACCCAACTTCACTTGACATTGAAGTGCCACCGGAGTGTGTCAAAGCAGCAGAAATCCTCTGGACAGACTGCCCATTTCCAGTCTTCGTCCCAAATTTCTTTCTGGTGAACATTTTCTCCAAGGTGAAACCCAGAGACCCAAGATCCAAGATCCAGAGACAAGAGATCCAAGGTGGATGAGAGAACATGAGGAACAGAGTGGACTTAGCACATCCCGCATCTGGCCCAACGCGATGGGGAAGCAGCTTCCCAGAATGGAGCTTCGGTGTAGCATATCTTGTGACAGGTATGCAGCTCTATTTACTAACATTCATGTGTCTTATGAGAGTGGAATAAATACAAGTCGTGAGACAAAAAGAGCTCGGAAACACCCAGGCAACTTCCCTTCCTCTCCCCGCATCAGAGCAGAAAGTCCGGCATGACTAGAGACTGCCAGTGAGTTGCCCACAAGCAAGGTTTCGGGCAGGAAATAAAAAAGGAAATTGTGAAGCTTTAGGTATTTGGAACACAGACTCAGCAAGTAAGGTCAACCAAGGACATGGCGTAATCAGTCGGGGACCTGTACAACTTAGAAACCCAACATGGTGGCTACATTTCATTTCCCGAAGTTCTTCCAACACAAAGGTGTAGAAAGCAGATGCTGGGTTTCAAATGAAGGTCTGGGATGTTTCTGATCTGCACATGAAAACAAAACAATCTTCAGGGTGCCCAGGCAGCAAACACCTCATCCATGAAGAGCCCCCCATCTCCTGGCCTACCTAGTTGTCAACAACTATCTATGTGGGTGCTTACTAATTCCAAGTCCTGAGCCAGGGGATGGATTTCAAAAGATTAGTAAAATACACGTTTTTTCCCCCTCAATGACATTGTGTTATTCTTTGTTATCACTGTTGTAATTTAAGAAAGGTGAGAGAAAGACACCATGTGACACGGTTCAAGCAGAGGGTTTTTTGTTTGTTTGGTTGGTTGGTTGGTTGGTTTTTGGTTTTGTGTTTTTGTTTTTTTTTTTTAATTAAGGAAAGGGATCATAAAAAGGGGAAAGGGATAGGGGGAGCCCAGCCTCTGGAGACTGGAGCAGCAGGAGAGAGGATAAAGGAAAGAGTGGGAGAGAGAGGCAGGGGGAACAGACAGAAAGAGGGAGAGAAAGAAAGAGAAGGATGGGAGGTGGGCAGGGTCCTTTTAAAGGGAATGCAGTGAATGTGCACAGGTGGTGCTCTTAGTGGCTGCAGCTGAGGGTGTGTCCTGTCAGAACCCCAAGGACAGGCTACCACAGATGCCTGAATACTAAAATCCCTTCCTTTTTATTATAAAAAGGTGAAGAGTCAGAAAGGGGTATCATGTAAGGTGGGGTGAGGATGCCATGTTCTCAAGATTACTTCCTGATGACTTGGTGAGCATCACTCATCTTTGGGGTACTGGGAAAACTGGGGTGTGAACCAAGTCCTGGAGTAGCTGGCTCTTTCACTTCTGAACCATCCTGTGCCTCCAGGACCTGGCAAAATGCTGTTCTTGGTGCATCCAAATCAACTCCCTAGGGCTTAAAGCACCTGATCCCATCGCCACGGCAGCACCTGGACATGTTTGGAAGCCTTGTGCCTCCAGCTCTATGGCCAACAGCTGGTAGTCCTGCAACAACGGCTGATCGGGAGTGGTCAGTGGGTCTCCAAAAACCATCCCAATGGGAGAAAGGAGGTTACAGACGATGACACAGCTCCCATGAGTGAGGCAGAGAAGACCCAAGGGTCTGCAATGCCTATTGCTCCAAGAATTCAGAGAGGGTCGATGTGGAGACAGACATAGGCCACCCAGTGAGGCGTCACGCAAAGGGAGGGGGCCAAGGGCTCTGAGACCAAGAGACACACGGTGGCCTGGGACCAGGACTTGGAGAAAAGCCAGAAAGTGAGGGAAGGACTGTGTTGGAGAAAAGAAGACTCCATCCAGGGAAATGGTCAGAAGTGGATAAACCCACCAGTACAAATGCCTGAATGCTAGCAATCACCAAACCAGTTCCTTCTAAACCTCATCTTTAGTTGTCCTAAAGATGAAAACCAATATCCCAGATCTTCCCAAATCTACATGGGAAAAAAAAAAACCAACAACTGTGATCAAAATCAAAACCCACAAACAATGGCCACAGCGAAATTGGGTTTTAAAGAAAATCCTCTGGAATCTAAAAAGAAGTGGGTTTGTACAACACACATCCATGACTTGCACGGCCTGGGTGTTACTGAGAGCCAGAAACCACACAATCCCACACTAGTCAACAGTACTCACATCGAGTCCTGCCTGGGCAGAATGAGTGAAGCAGCTGACACTGCAAAGTCAACCCATGACCTGCAACAACGTCCAGGGACCTCAACCCAGGAAAATCACAAGGCTCCAGCTGTCACAAGAACCCACACCAGCAAGAGATTACAAGGCATGGACTCAAACTCGAGCAGGGCACGGAACAAAGATGAAAAAAAACAAAGGACCAGATCTAAGAAAAAGAGGGACAAACAGGAAGTCTCAGAACAGGGACACATGCGGCTTCCTTGGCATTTCTTACTGAACAGATGGTTCTTCTGTGGAATTTTCTTGACCCTTTCAGAAAAGCAGCTGATGCTAAAAGTGATGGAGCCCTACTTCTTGTCTATCCTGATCCTGTCACATTGCCTTATTTACTGTAACTTTATAGTGAGGTTTGAAAATGCAAAGTATCAGCAATCTCTCTCTCTCTCTCTCTCTCTCTCTCTCTCTCTCTCTCTCTCTCTCTCTCTCTCTCTCTCTCTCTCTCTCTCTTCTCTCCAGGCCTCCAGGTGATTTAGAGCAGCACTGTTCTCTCCTGTTTTGCATAAATTCTTGGGTTGGCTTCTATAATTCTGCAAGAAAGCAGTTGGGACTCAAATAGGGATTAATTGCCTTGGATCTATAGATCAACTTACAACACATTGTTTCCCACCCATGAGCATTTAATTCCTTTTCATTTACTTCGATCTTCTTTAATGTTGCAATGGTTTCTACATTTTTATGCATAAATTCTACACTTCCCTCGTTAAATTTCTCCAAATATTTTAGCACAAATAGAATTTTCCTTACCAGTTCACTCATTTATTTATAGTTCATGGAAAGGCAATTGATTATAATATGTTGATCTTATATTGCACACATTCTAGTTGACATGGTTCACATTCTAATAATGTCTGCTTGTGGGCAAATTTTCCCTTTTTCCTCAGTTTGACTTTGAGGTTTTTTTCCCACAATAAATCTGCCTATTATAAATAGTTTATTCTCATTTATTTCCAGAAGCTCAGACCACAATTTAATAGTGGGGGAAATAATGTTTGCTTTCACAGTCTTTGTTGTTCTGTTTCAGCAGTCCATTTTCAGTCAATGGTTAATTATTTCCATTGTGGGCTTATTTACAGGAATTCTTTTGTTGTTTCCTTCCCTGCTTTAAGATACCATAATGGATAATTTATGGTATTAGGTACTTGTTGATGTTTTATAAGCCAGACTATTTTATTCCACAATTTTATTCACAATAACCTTAGGGGAAACTTCCCAATCGATCAATCAAAATCTTAAGTACAGTGTTAAAGAACTAAAACACCAATCTCTCCACTCCATGAATTATTCTACTATCATCAAAGAATATAAATGTTCTCTGCAATTCCAGATTTCAGCATTTATATGATATATAAAAGTACATATAATTAGCAAATCCCATTCTAAGTAGCTATAGAATTTCCCTTTAAGAAAGGTGGGGCTATGGTTGGAGAGATGGCTTAGAGGTTATGAGCACTTGTTCAAGGACCTGGGTTCAATTCCCAGCACCCACATAGCAGCCAGCTGTAACTCCAGTTCCAGAGAATCCATCGCACACTTCTGAACTCCACAGCCACAACAGATGCATGTGATGCAGACATACATGTAGGTAAAGTAATCATATGCATTTTTAAACAACATTTTTAAAAATTCTAAAAATAAAGCATTTTTCTAGGCCAGTGAGATATCTTAGTGAGTGACACCTATCAAGCTTAACCTCCCAACTTCAATCCCTGTGACTCTCCTGGTGGAAAGAGAAAACTGACTCCCAAAAGTTGAACTCTGACCTCCATAAGTATGCTGTGGTGTGTTCCCATGCATACATACAGACAAACAGGCAGGCAGACAGACAGACAACACACACACACACACACACACACACACACACACACACACACACACACACGCTATAAGCTATTCTTTCTAATGTTTTCACCCAACCTAATTAAGATTTTTAAAAGATTTTCCAGAATCTAAATTTTTAAATTTGTTCACCAAATGTATTTCTTATCCTAATTCTCCACAGACCTTTAAAACTTTGTTGCCTGATTAACACAAAGGAAACATCAGCTCCCTCCGTGTACTGCTACACAGTAAGTCCACTAAGGTGTGCAGATGCTATCCTAGGCATATTATCTCCTTTGGACAACCATTCAACAAATTATATCTACATTCAGTAACATCTGGTGTGTTTTTGTCGCGTCTCACCTACAACAGTTTTTCAGTATAACAAAAGTCTGCCCTTTGGCCACAAGTTCCCATGCTTCCACCACCACCCCCCACTGTCATCTGCCTGAACAACAGCCACAATGCATGTGTCATCCCGAGTAGGACAAGCCTCAGAAGCATACAAAGGTTAGAATAGTTTTCTTTTTCTATCTTCTTCTCCTCAGCTGACCCTAAAAAAATGATGCCCCAAATAAAGTAGAAGCCAATGATGACAAGAGGTCAGACTATAAATAAACCACACACGACTAGATTGGGAACCATGACATGCTACATCAAATTAGTGCCATCGTACGGTGAGAAGAAAATATTTAGTTAACCAAAAAATTAAGTATGTGTCATTTTGTTTCAGAGAAATTACTTCTGCGGAAGACCTACAGGTAATATTCATAACCGGCATTGTAAGCATAGATGTGAAATGTTTCAACCAATTTTGAATATCAAACCTTTCACTGGCTTTATCAAGACGGAAATAAAGATGCCTTGTGTGTTCCCATTGAGCCACATATCCTACACTAAGTGCTCGGTGCTCTTCTCCGCAACAGAGTCTCGGCTTATTGGACTCAGGTCAGTGTGAGGAAAATAGGCTATAGTTCAAATCCCAGTGCAGACAGGACAAGGGCACACACCATTTTTTCCATTTCATTGCTACATAATAAAATGGAACTAGTCACCAAGTAATATTAAACAAGAGGTCTTAACAAAACCCAATTCATACTTTATAGATGTCTGTCCTGTAGGTCTGTGGGATCATTTTCATACCCACAAACATTTTTTAAAAAGAGACTTTCTTCTGATTTAGGAAACTGATGACAATAGTGTTTCAAGGAACAATACTGGGATTGAAAGAAGTTGTAGTGACTGCCCCAGTGATTGAGCCAAGAAACCATGAGACAGCCTTTTAGGGCTCTGAGAGTGGTAACAGCACTGGCTCCATTTGTAACACTGACTTTAGTAACCATGACAACCCTTATGTTTCAGACCATTACCATTGCCATCATAACAGAGAGCATGGCAGCATACAGGCAGACGTAATATAGGCTACATCTTGATATGCAGTCAACAGGAAGTGAACTGTGACACTGAATGTAGCTTGAGCATAGGAGACCTCAAAGCCCACCCAATATGATTTAAGGAGGAATGTCATCCTAAACCTTACATAGTCCCAAGTGGGTTCTGGACCACACTATTTTTTAAAAAATGAGTTAATTACTATGAAAGTCTAAACAAAGGGCACATAAGTCTCCTAATAACAGAAAACCAGGGCATGGCAAAGGAAGGATTCACAGCCAAATGAACTGAAAGGTAAACTATGCTTACAGTTTGACTGTGGTCTCAGTCTATGACATGAGGTAGCATGCCCTAGGAGTGTTACAGGGAGTTAAGTTCTTCAGGCTGATTGATCGGACTATAACAGAACAATTAAAGGTGTGGGGGTGGTGGTAGAGTGGAGGGAGGAATGGAATTTCTGGGGCATGTCTTTGGTATGTATGTATATTTGTGTGTCTATGCCAGGGCAAGAAAACTGAGAAAGATGAGCCAGTTAAGATGTGTAAATAATCCAGGTATATTATCCAGCCTTAAACTGGGAATATAGGAATAGAAGGGGGGGGGGGAGAATTCATACAAAAGCCATTGAAAATGGTATCAATATCGAGGTGCACAGAATTAAAAACCAAAGGTAAAGTATGAAACATCAGGATAAGCTACCCAATTATTCCCGTACACCAAAATGCAGGTGTCGGCTTTTAAAAGATGCACCTGTTTTAGAAATACTGAATATGGAGTGAAGATAAAGCACATATTTGTAGACATTCATCCACACTAGTGGACAGCCAGCTGCAGAAACACAGTGTACAAACTGTCCAGGATTAAAAAGCTTTACTTCATCACCTTCTGATATTTTGTGTTTTGTACAAAACCACCCAAAACAAAAACAACCTTAATTGTTGATTTGTGTTACTTCTGTCTGCAATATGAAGTACTCCTCATAAAGACACAGCCCAAAAAAAAAAAAACCAGCAAATAAGTCACATAATCCCTTTCATGTTTGTCAGTGTTCTATATACAACTCCCACAAGGCTGTTGTTAAACTTCTGTGAAACTGAGTGCAAGTTGCATTACATGAAACATAATAAATTCCCCGTATATGTCATCGTACCAGTTAGAGTTACTATTGCTGTGACAAAACACCATGGCCAAAAGCAACTTGGGGAGGAAACCATGTATTTAGCAAATGCTTTCACATAACTGTCCATCACCAAGAGAAGTCAGGACAGGAATTCAAACAGGGAAGGAACCTGGAGGCAGGAGCTGATGCAGAGGGCTTGGAGGAGTGCTGCCTCCTGGCTTGTTCCTCGTGGCTTGCTCAGCCTGCTTTCTTATAGAGCCCAGGACCACCAGCCCAGGGATGGCCCCACCCACAATGGGCTGGGCCCCTCTACCCCATCACTAATTAAGAAAATGCCCTACATCAGGATCTTAGGAAGGCATTTTTTCAATGAGGTACCCACCCCCTTCAGATGAACTTAGCTTGAGTCAAGCTGACAATTGATAACCATATAGTAACATCACTATTACTGAAGACATTATTAAACATATCTCCTGGAATCCTAAGTGTCAGATCAGTCAAGGGTTGACTCAAAAACCTGGTAGGATTCACTTAGAGCTTTGTTATAATTTCCACAGCCTTTCATTCCCATCCATGCATGTTTGTTTTCTGAGTACCATCAGCACTAAGTCCAGAAATGGAGTATTTGAGTATTTATCTTTATAGTCGTCAGAGAAATGAAAATAGTAGGAAAATTATAATCAACATTATAAAATGACCTGTTTCAGAGAATCCAGGTAGATGAACAGTCATTCCCCATGCTGGAAAATGGATGATTCTGGAATAGGAAGAGGAAGTATAAGGCACTAGTGAACTGGGCCAGGTACATGGACCAGAAGAAAAAAGAGGCTGCCTATCTAGCCAGCCAGCTTGTCTAATCAACACTAGTAAGTGTGATAGATGTCACAGCCGGCTTTCACATCTCAAGTGCTGTATGTGAATTGCTTCATTCATTCATTGTCTGCTCTCTGCTCACCCCCAATCCCACCAAAGCCCCAAATATACATATATCTTGTTCCTATTACAGAAGCAATTTTCACTCTGCCTATAGTCTAAAGTGAACAGGCCACAAGCAAGATGGTATGGATGTCCCAACTCTAGAAACCCTGGGGTCACTGATAGACATTTGTCTCTGATAACTAATTCCTATCTATCATCTACCTATCCATCCATCCATCCATGTATCATCTGTACATCCATCTATATATTTACTATCAGTATCTATCATCTATATACCCATCTATCTATTTGGCATCAGTATCTATCATGTGTCTATCATCTGTATATCTATCTATCTACTATCTAACTATATATCTATCTACCTACCTATCTCCTCTCACTCTCCACAAGAGGAGATCATACAATTCAAAGCACTATATAAATATGGCTGCATTCAGCTGCTCTACTATACACTACTATTTTCCATGATTTCTCAAATAACTGCTTAAGAAAATTTGGCTGGTGTGAGTGTTGCTGGTAAAGCTGTGTTGCAATCTACAAAGAGCTGTTAAGCAATGATTTGGCCTCTTTATAGCTTTGTTGTATTCCCATTCCGGGGTTGAAAGAAAATCAAAACACTGTTGAAGTATTGTGCAATATTCTCACTTATTCCCAGATGTCTGTGCAAAGAGTAAGGAGAACCCACCTTTTCAATGCTAGTATTCTATTAGCAGCTTTCAGAAAATACGGAATTTAAAAAGATAACTAGTTCTGATTAAGCTATCTTAAAACTACATGGGAAGCATTAATGAGATAATAGATGAGGAAAAGGTCCTTCCAGCTAGTCTAACGGGTGTGTCTCTTAAATCGCAACAGAAAATGAAGTAAGAACACACAGTAGCACCAAGGAGCACAACAACTTAGTCTTCCACAGCCTGGAGCCAAGCTGCATGCTACACTTTTAACTGCAGTCGCTCCGATGGCACTTAGTTCATAACCACACCTTTACAATCACATATTACGTTTAAGAGAGACATCTGTATCGAGCACTCAGTATATGAGCAGTGTCATACTCCAGGCTCTGGAAACATAAAAATAAATTATATGACATAATATCTCTCCGCAGGAGTGATAAGACCGACACAAATAACCACAGTACAATATCAAATATGTTAAGTATTGAAGAACACTGTGACCCCAGCACAGATTGCAGTTTCTACAAGGATCAGAAGGGCCATGCAGGAAGAAGACACAGATTGCAGTTTCTACAAGGATCAGAAGGGCCATGCAGGCAGAAGGGCTTAGGCTGAGTGTGAAATGGCAGGGTTTTACTGGCAGACATGGGAACACTTTATGCACAAAAGAGAAGAGGGAAGAATTTGAAGAATGGTGAATAACACATTTTGGCACAGAGACAACAGGCAAGACTGTGATACAAAGCCTGGATCTGGAAAATCTCTCAGTGACCAATGGAAAGGCCAGAAGATGCACACTCTAGAAGGTGGAGAGGACTGCCACTGCTCACAGCAGTGGAAATAAAAAAGCAAATGAGTTTTCTAGCCAAGGGACACTGGGCCCTGGAGAAATTCCTATGAATGGGGACTGCCACCAGGCATTGTGAGCCATCTCACCACATGGCATCTGTAAAAGGCAGTAGAAATAGCCAAAAAATAAAAATAAGAAAACAAAACATCTCCGGCAAATCATGATACGTCAAGCTTAATTACTGGGCCAGCATCATTCTTGGATACTTTTAATGTTTGAATTTCTTTTTACAGTGTCACATAGGTGAGGAATCAACATAATGCACATGTGTTTCCTTCCTTCTTTTTGCTCAATTTTTTTGTTCTGTGTGTGTGTGTGTGTGTGTGTGTGTGTGCATGTGTCCATGGGTGCATGCATCTGTCTGTCTGTCTGTCTGTGTGTATGTACACAGGCATTGGCACATAAGCATGAGAGATTGAGCAGACACATAAATGCTGTAGTGTGTGTATAGAGGTCTCAGGACAATTTGAGGGAGTGACTTCTCACCCTTGATTCTTTTGAGGCAGGGCCTGTGTTGTCCTGTAGGGGTGCTGGCATTACAAATGAATACCACTGCAGCTGTTTTGCTTTTTTTTTTTTTTTTTTTTTTTTAACGTGGGTCCTAGAAATCAACTCAGGTTGTCAGGGAAGTACTTCCCCAACACAAGTCACTCACAATGCTCACCCCACCCCACCATCTGGTCCTTACCCTTACTTCTACACTTTAAAATCCATGTGGGCCCCAAGGGGTAATTTGCTGAGGGTAATTAACAAGGTGCATGGATGTGCTTAACACAGCCTGAACAAAGCCCTTCTGTTTCCATGTTGATAAGCAAGAGACATCAACAGATCCAAAGCGTCCCTGACCATAGTCAGAAAGCGTTTCCAATGATCCTGGTCTGCTGATCCTCATGAGATCCTTCTGAACTGGCCAGACATAGTGGAATACGCTCACTCCACAGGGAGAGCAAGGGAACAGCTCAAGATGTTTGAAAATAGAGAAGCCATTCACAAAGGGGGTAGCAAACGCTAATGAAGAAATGTAACATAAATTAGAATTGAATGAAACCTTCACAGACTAGATCCTGAGGTGAAGACTAAATAGTCCCAACTACTCAGGAGACTGAGTTCAAGGCCAGCCTGATCAAAAGCACAGGTTAAAAAGTAAAGAAAACAAATCAGGGAAGGGAGAAACCAGTGAGCAGGAGAAACTAAAAAAAATAGTCTTGACTAAGCCCTAAGTGCAAAGTAGTTATTAGATTTGGAAAGCCGGGCATGGTGACACCAGTGTTAACAGGTAACACAGGTGACACAGGCGACACAGGCCTTTAATCCTCAGCATTCGGGAGGTTAAAGCATGAGTTTGAGATCAGCTGGGCTATCTGGGCCCCATCACAGAAACAGAAAAGGAGGAGGAAAGGAGAGAGAGAGGGAGGGAGGGAGGAAGGGAGGGAGGAAGAGAGGGAGGGAGGGAGGGAGGGAGGGAGGGAGGGAGGGAGGGAGGGAGGGAGGGAGGGAGGGAGGGAGGAGGAAAATGAAAAGAAAAGGGAGGGGAAAAAAAACAAAAATAAGAAAGTTGAAATGATTTAAGCCAACTATATGTGGTTATTAGGAATACAACTTTAGGGGCTGGACAGATGGCTGCTCTTGCAGAGGACCCAGGTCCCAGCAACCATATGAATTCACTCACAACTCCCTGTGTCTCCAACTTCAGGGGCTCTGGAAGCCTTCTTCTGGCCACCACAGGCACCTGCATGCATGTGGGACACGTACAGATAAGCAAGCATACACACACACACATAATTCAATGTGTCAACATTGGGCCATCAACAATGGTCTTCACCTATAGTACAGTGGATTTCTCATCAGTGTCAACCGGACACTCACACACACACACACACACACACACACACACACACACACACACACCTTGAAGCTCTGAAACCCTGCCACACTTACTCCCATGTCCGTTTAAGAGCAGTGATTAATTATCTGGAAATGGGGCCAGTGGCCATGACTCAAGTGTTGGAGGGCCTTCAGCATGCTGCCCAGAGGACATCCATCACTTTAGAACAGAAACAAAATAAAGAAAATAAAGAAACAAACCACCCTCCTGATAGCCGCACTCTCTCACTGGCCAGTCTCGGCTTTAATCTCTCCCTACCCATTTGCAGTATCCCTGTGGTCTTAGTCCCCAATTTAGTTCAGAAAAGTCCTGGAAGATACATTGAGGTGCACTCATCTTTCCTACCCTTGGGGCCTGGGTGCTCCCGGGGAATTAGCTGGATCAGAAACTCAGTTGTTGAACTTTTCTTAGGAGTGTATTTATACACCCTTTCCTGTAACAAAATGTTCTAAAGCAAGAACTCCAGAATATAATTATTTTTGCTAAGAACAATCACACTTCAAAGGGACACTGGAGGTTCTGTGTAGTCCTAGAAGAAAGACATATGAGTCAGCACATTATAGAGTGTTTGGTGAAAACAGCTATAATAAATTATGATGTAAACTATTTTAGGCTTAAAATGCACCTCTCCCTTCCGTCACTACTAAAAAATGAGTATTTTAAAAGTAACTGTTTTCTCAAGGAAAATATAACTAAATTTGAAGTCTACAAAAGACATATTCTTTTTTTCCTTTTTTATTTAAATTAGAAACAATCTTATTTTATGTATCAATCCCAACTCCCTCTCACTCCCATCCTCCTATACCCCTCACTGACCCCCATCCCATCCCTCTTCTGCTCCATAGAAAGGGTAAGGCCTTCCACGGAGAATCATCAAAGTCTGTTACATCATTTGAGGCAGGGTCTAGGCCCTTCCCCATGTGTCTAGGCTCAGAGAGTACTCCTCTATGGGGAATGGGCTCCCAATGTTCATTTGTACACTAAGGATAAATACTGTTCCACTACCAGAGGCCTCATAGATTTCCCAGGCCTCCTAACTGACACCCACATTCAGGGAGTCTGGGTCAGTTCTATGCTGGTTTCCCAGTTATCAGTCTGGAATTCAAGAGCTCCCCCTTGTTCAGGTCAGCTGTTTCTGTGGGCTTCCCCAGCCTTGTCTTGACACCTTTGCTCATCACTACAACTGGATTCCAGGAGTTCAGCTAGTGTGTAGCTGTGGGTGTCTGCTTTTGCATCCATCAGCTACTAGATGAAGGCTCTAGGATGGCATATAAGGTAGTCATCAATCTCATTATCAGGAAGTGCATTTAAGGTAGCCTCCCCACTATTGCTTAGATTGTTAGTTGGGTTCATCCTTATAGATCTCAGGACATTTCCCTAGTGCCAGATTTCTCTTTAAACCTATGATGGCTCCCTCTATTATGGTATCTCTTTTCTTGTTCTCCTGTATTCATCCCATGACTCAATCTTCTTGCTCCCTCATGTCCTCCTCTCCCCTCCTCTTCTTCCCTTCTCTTTCTCCTAACTCCCTCTCTGCCCCCTCCCAATTTGCTTGGGAGATCTTGTCCCTTTCCCCTTCTCCAGGGAACCATGTATGTCTCTCTTAGGGTCCTCCTTGTTTCCTAGCTTTTCTGGAGGTGTGGATTGTAGGCTGATAATCCTTTGCTCTCTGAAAAGACATATTCTTTCTATTACTTGCTATGACTTAATTATTAATGTTGGGATAAATCAATTATTTATGTTCCTTGTCCCTCCATTTCTACCAATGTTCTAAAGACATTTTTTTCCACTATCTGTATGTACAAAGTTAGGGGACACAAATGCACATTTCATATACTCAGTACCATTTTGAATGTCATACTGCTATAGTGTAATTTTCAGTTCAAGAAGCTAGTGTAGTTGACCAACATTGTAAGAAATTGAGCAAAGATGAGCTCATCTTGCCCCCAAATTCATCCAAGTTCCATGGCTGCTACAGAAACACAGTGCTAAAACTCAGGATATGAAAGAAAAACAATACATAAAATAAACTACTTCAGGCCAGAACATAGGAAACCTCTGTTCTGGGATCACTACAGGGTAAAAAAAAAAATCCAAAGTGTTTCTTCTTCACACCTGATATAAGAAATTCACACATATAGTTGGATGTTGGTGGTACATACCTTTAATACCAGCACTCTGGAGACAGGAGGATCTCTGTAAATTTGAGGCCAGCCTGGTCTACAGAGCCAGTCCCAGGACAGGATCCAAAGCAATACAGAGAAACCCTGTCTTGAAAAAAAAAAAAGGAAAAAAAGAAAAAAGAAATTCACACATATAAATTCAGAGAGAGGGAAAGAGAGTAGTTAGAAAAAAGAGAAACAGGCAGACAGACACTCACATACATATTTTGGTTCATTTATACCTGACACAAACTCTTTGATTGATTGCACATTGTCTTGATGTCAGGTAAAAATTCATTTTCTAGAAAAACTGAAAAGTTAGACATTTTAAAGCATAGAAAATTGGAAATCTATGTATTGGGGATTAAATGTGAGGCTTCATGCATGCCAGGCAAATGCTGCCCTAAGCTACAGACCCAGTGTAGAAAATTAATTTTACTTTGTTGTATTTCTACTATAATAATTTTTTTAGAAAAAAATGCTTTGAAAATTTTGGTACTTCACAATATAGTCATCTTCCATGAAATTGCTGTACTTGTTAACATGTTTATTGAATTAACTCTTTAATCTATGCTGCAAAGACTGGGCAGCATCTATGCAGGCATTTTTGATAAGGCATCAGTAAAATCCTAGTGGCAGATCTGTGGTTGGTGCCTCTTTTCCTGGAATCAAAACGTAGACAACAAAAGCAAACACAGATTGATGAGGTTACATGAAACTAAAATGTTTTTACACAAGGAAAGAAGCAACCAACAGCCCTAAGAGACAACCAGTGAAACGGCAAAATGTATTTGTGAGCCACATATCAGTAACTCACTGAAACACCCACACTCATCTTCCAAAATGGGAAAGGGCTTGAATAAAAATCTCTCAACACAGACGAACGAGTGATTAACAGACTTTAAACTGTCCAACACCACAAGTCAACATAGAAATGAAAATTAGAAGGACGATGAGAGATGGTCTCAGGGTTGTGAAGACATTGGTCCCAGAAGAGTCACTGATAACCAATGCTGGAAAGAACGAGATAAAGGAAGGAAAGTCACTTTTCATAGTGATGATGAAGGTACAAGTCAGGTTCTCTAGTCTAAAACAGTAACTGTGAAGTTACTAGGTGATTCCACGGAAAACTTGAGTGCAGTTGGTAAAGAGGAAGTTTATTATTAGTGAAATAATTGACTCTGTCTGCGCTTAGGGTTCAAGACATGTTACAGTTATTGTACTTAAACTGATTAGTACTTGATCTTGTTTACCTCACGTGTAATGTATTTCCTGGCAACTGATATGATAACCTAAGAACTGCTCCTTCCTACCTCACCGACTTACCTACAAAGGCCTACAGATGCCTGGAATCAAACGTGTCTGAACCAACCTGTGTCGACAGCAACAAGCTAAGGACATCAAAAACTAAAGGAAATGGAAAGACATCTCCAGAGCAAAAATCTCCAAAGAAAAATAAATAAGTGGCTAGACGCAAGACACTTCTTTTTGCAGACCTGTGCACATTAGCAATAATGCAGAGACTGAACTTTCAGAGCAGAGAGTTAGGGTTGCGCCTCTGAAGCTCCACCTTGAAGCCAGAAGCCTTCCTGCACATAGACACCATCGGCGCTCCCCACTTCTCCTGTTCTCGCCCTCAAGGTCATCACATGTGTGACTCCCCATCTCTAGACAGCAGCCCCTGGAAGGCCTGGACCTCTCACCCTGCATCACTTGCACTTACAATGTATTATTCATTGCTCAAGAATCTACTTTTCTGTCTTCTTGCTCTGAGTGGTTTCAAATAACACAAGGAAACTGCTCACTTTTTCATTAATTTACTTTTTCATTAATTATGAAGTTTCCCTTGACTTCTGATGCCCTTGGGAACCATTTCTTTTGCAGAAATAAAGGCTGAAATATGGAAACAACCGTTAAAGAGTAGAAACCATAGAAATAACGGCAGAAGCCAGGCGCTTATGTTCTCTCTGGGAGCCAGACCATGAGGTGAGAGGATTGTAGTCCTCAGCAATGTGTTTCTTCTGTGCTTTGTGATTGGTCTGGGAGGAGCTGCGAGGGTAGAGGGGTGTGGGGGCTGGAGGAACAATCTAACTTCTCAGACTCCACAGTATAGACACTTTTCACTCGTGACACTGAATGAAACACTTAGCAGTCTGTGCAGAGTTCTCAGTTTGTCTCATGTGAGCTGTCAAATAGGGCTTTTTAAGGATAACAAATCGAAGACTTTCCTGGTAACTGCTCATGTTTTAATATAGCCTCCCAATGTGTTTCTTACTCTACCTTTACTTTAAAAAAAAAAAAAAAAAGTACAGAAATACAGAGTAAGAATAGAAGGCCAGCACGAAGTTTGGTGCTATGAATCTTTACTTACAATTTTTAGGAAAACAAATCTGGACTTAGTACTAAATACTGCCTTTAGCTCTTATGAATGAAATAAGTATTCCTAGGGTACATCATGCTATGTGTGTATAAAACCAGGAAACAGAACACAAGAGAAATGAAAATATAGTAGACAAATGAGAAACAACTTTCTTCCAAATGGATGCTGGCAGCCTAGTTCTCTATATTAGCTCATCTTGTTCGTTTTTTAAACAGGCTCATTCTTCCCATGGGGCGATACTGCACAAGCTTTTGCCTTCTTGGTCAGAGGCTTGCCCTAAACACAGAGCAGGAATATACAGGAGACCATCAGGTCCTTGTCACACATTTCTTGTATTCCATGTCCCCACCCATCATAGGCTGAGGTTCCGTGGAATGAGATCAGTCTTCATGTACTAATGACACCATGGTGGCCCCTGCATAAATCTGTGGACTTTATGGGCTGGATAGATGGCTCAGTGGCTAAAGTGCTCGCCTCACAAACATGATGGTGTAAGTTTGGTCCCCAGAGTACACATTTTTAAATGCTGTGATGGTGTGCTCTTATATTCTCAGCACTGATGAGCCAGAGACAGGGGATCCCTGAGCCTTGATGGCCAGCTAGGATTGCAGAGTTCATGTAAAAGCTGGTTGTGTCTACCCTGTACTGCTGAACTATTTTCTGCTGGTAGATTTGGAGAGACCTGGAGTGATTGCCTTCAGTGAGGAACCACTGGTGAACTCACCAGGCACCAGTGGCTAGCTCCAATCCAGGGCTCCCAGATGGCTCTAAATAGGTCACAATATGGATTCGAAAGTCGTGAACCTGGGAAAGAGACTTGTGGGAAGAATCAGGGTGTGACTGATAGGGGATGGAAGGAAGATTAGCGAGGATGCAGGGAAGGCGTAGTCAGGATGTATTATACACATGTACAAAGTTGCACTTTGAGTGCAAAGTTTTAAAAGCTATTAACAGATAAGTGCATACATTAACTAAAAGGTCAGGCATGGTCAAATGATGTCAGTGGACCCAGAGCTTGGGAACAGGGCACAAGAGGACTACTAAAGCCAGCTTGTTGGCTACCAGCCTCACTTCAAGTTCAATGAAAGACCCTGTCTTACGGGAATAAGGCAGAGAGCATAGAGCAGGGCACCCACCATCCTCCTCTGTCCTCTGTATGTACTTGTATTCACACAGCCACACACAACTGCATGTATATCACACACAGATACACCACACTCAAATACATACTACATACATACGAAAGAAAGGAAGGGAGGAAGGGAGGGAGGGAGGGAGGGAGGGAGGGAGGGAGGGAGGGAGGGAGGGAGGGAGGGAGGGAGGAACTAAGTGGCAATATTGAACTGATTAAGAGAATTACTAGAGAGAAAAGTCAATGTTCCTTAAAGGAATCAGTATGTAAATGAATCAGTGGTTCAGGACAAGGGTCTGGGGCAGCTGTTTTCAGCAGGAAGAAGGCACCCATGAAGCCACAGGGCAGATGCAGATGCCAAACTGAACCTTCAATCATGTTCTCCCAGCCCCTGCTTTCATTAGGTCAGGAGCTTAGACAGACAGAATGGGGACACAGTGCCCATCAGAAGGACACATTTTCCTGACAGCCCCACTAGAAGACTAGTGAACCCACCAACTCTGTCTCCTGAAATTGCAATGTAAAAATGGTGCCAGTGCCCTGTGAAGATAAACCAGGTCAATGCTCATGACACTGGTACCTAAGGGAAATGCTTTTCCCCTCCACTGTGGAGTCCTCTGGCCTTCTGTGAAGTCAGTGGTCTCCAGGGTACAGAGAACATGGCTTACAGCAACGAAGACCAGAACTGTATCCTGGCTCTAGCCCAGTCTTGTCGGTAAAAGCGTCTTCAGCATGACGCCTGCCTGTTGATTCTCACAGATAGAGAACCGAGGTCAGGACACCTGCCCTGACCACTCAGCAGACTGCTATGATGGTCACACGGCAAGAAGAGCTTTCCAAACCCAATCCAAAAGTGTCAGCCACTACTGTGACTCTCTTCTCTCAATTAGAAATGACAGTCTAACAAATAGAAGTACATCAGTTTTAACAAGAAGGGGGGTAAGTGTTACATTGTTATCCTACACCCATCCATAAAGAAAACCACAGCAAAGGCAAAACAGAACCAAGAGAATCTGGGATGCCAGGCTGCACAATGAGTTAGGGGACAAGGGTGATGATGAAAAATCACAATAATTAATAATCCAAATATGTGACATGAACATACTTAACAATTTCCCCTCTCAGGTAACATAGCAAGAACGTTAATTAGTTCATGAAAGTCTTAGGCTACTCTACACATAAGTCAGGATGAAAATGAGCAGGCCCGTGATGGCAAAGCAAACCTCTCCTTCATTCCATCATTGAATAAACTCTTACTTTCTAATCACAAAATGTCCACCTCTGTGGGTCGCTATTATGGAAAAGGACTTCAGGATTATGTTTACAAAACAGTGATTCTGGATGACCCAAAGCTTCATGGATCTTCTGGCCTCTGAATACAACGTCGAGGCTTCAAAGCTGAAAGAACACAGTGTTCTCCACCTGCAAATTAATATCTCTGTTGGGTAAGAATGTCTCAACATTTTCCTACCCAAAGGAAAGCTGTGAAAATTGTCACTATTGAGCAAGATTCACACACATAGTTCAATCAAACAAAGCAAAACAGATATCATTTCAATGATGCCAAACCTTTTTAAGTTATGTAGAGCCAGTGCTTTTCCAAGGTGAGGTAGGGATGGAGAAGAAAGACAAAACATATAGAAGGAACTGGGGGGAAATTTATAAGGAAAAGCTATGGATATGTTGATGGAAACAGAAAATGTTCATGCAATCTCCTCTCAGAAAACCTTTATGACACTGAAATGTGTAGAAAATTTTAAAACAAACAAACAAGCAAAACCCCATAAAACTACCAGAGCATAGAGGATTCCTGAAGGACTTGAATGAACAGAGCTCCAGATGAATTTCAAAAACTAAGATAATGAAGCCCCACAACAGCCACCTGGAGGAGGGAACCGCCATAGTGTCCCCATGAAAGCAAGATTAGAGAAAGTGCTTCACCCTAACCTTCCCAACAAGGAGGGTTTAAGAGGACAGTTATCCCCTGTGAAGATGAACGTGAAGACAAAAAGAAGAAAGTTTTAGCTCGCTCGTCAGTTGCATCCCCACAGCTCTACGGAGTGACCAGCTGTGTCTCCTCAGAGGCTCATTCTGTAATGGGGAATTATTGATTTCAGTCTGTAAGTAAAAATGGCAATTAGAGACTTTCTTCTCCACACGGAACAAACACAGAGCTTTAGAGGCTGACAAGTTGCTACTCTGAAAAAGAAAAAAAAGAAGAAAGCTGTTGCTCCAATTCTTTGAAAATTTGAACAAAAGGCCTTTCTCCGAATTCTAAACTAGACGGGACATTTACACCATCCATGCCACTCCCTCACTCCTTTCCAAGTGTACACTCCAAATGATCTTTCTTGATGTCCCTTCTTCCCCAACACCACCCGTGTTTGTAGGGCAGAAAGGGAAGCTGGCACAACAGGGAAGGGGCACTGTTGGGCTTCTCCTGTGTCTGTGCTTCCTACTAGCTTAGTGCCCCAGGCTCATCAGGGGACAGATGGGAAAGTCAGCGCTCACCAAATGTTTATTATATGTGCAGATGGCTGCTTCTGCTTGAATCTTCCATTCTTCTACTTCCTAGTTCCTTTGATAGGTGTGGACAGTTGCTCCTTTAGGCCTCTTTGTACGCAAGTAGGCCTCCTCACTGTCTCCCTGCCTTCCCGCCCTCCCATCAAATAAGCTGAAACCCATTCCCAGTGTTCATGCCCTCAACTTCCCAGACTGCTCCCTTGCTGACAATACCCTTGCTGGTTCCCCACGAGAAAGGGAGTCATGCACTTTAAAATGGGCTGGAAACTCCCAGCAAATGGACCACATGGCAAGCTTGAGCTAGGTTATTTCTGGAGGGACCTCAGAGATGACAAAAGGGACACCAGACTGCCAAGTGAGCCTGGTGACAACTTTACTAACCCCCCTCTTAAAGAATCAGATGGGGAGGTTCCCTAAAATCGGGAGCTGGCACAATCTACTCACTGTCTTGCAGGAACTAGTATGAGCAACGTTACTTCTGGCTCTTTCCCTCTCTGGGACCTTCATCACTGAGAATTTTGAGAAAATGCACATCACACATTCTTCGAACATAGGTGTGGTAGAACTACTCTAAGAATCCCTGTACAGGTTTCTTTCATGATCTATATTCTCTAAGCAATCTTTGTTCATTTAAAGATTAGAGTTGGACAAAAATGTGATGGCAGCGGTGAAATCTGAGGCATTTTCCTGGAACCATTGGCACTTCATACAGTTCAGGAGGATGCAAACCGTTGCTTGTCATGCCTGTATATTAAGCAGATACTAATTACAATGCACCTGACCTGTGCTGACACTAAGAAATACAATTTATAGTCAAGAAAATGAATATGCTTACACCCACACACACACAAAAAAATCTTAAAATTGTCAGTATGTTACAAATTAAAACAAAGAATTGAGTGACAGAAAGAGAAAGGGACAAGGGACTCCAGTCGGGTTTAAGGGACAAGAAACTAAGCCTAGAGGAACGGGTTAAAATGGCAAAGATGAGGAAAGTTCCTGAACAAGTTCGTAAGTGAGAAGTAACAGACACCCAACCCAAACTAGAGTAAGGGAATAAAGAGTACTCGTTTCCCTTGTAATCAGAAAGAACCAGTGTAGAGCTGGCTCAACACACAGCCGGAACCAGCACCTTTCTGGCTCTGTCATCAGAGGGTGGGGATATGTTTGTCAGGCCTGCCCTATCCCCAAGGCAAGCAGTGAGGCTAAGCAGGAAATACCAAGAGCCTGTGCGAATGTCTGCATCCCCAGAGACCTGATGGGACACGGCAGACTTTACATGGAACTACGCGTTCTAGGCAGTAGTTGGTCCTCGGCAGCTGAAACGATAAGGTCAAGAGCACAGCAGCAATGTCAACAGCCACCCAGAGAAATCAACGCCATGAATGGATGTAAGGAGGACTGAATAGGCAGCACCTGTGGCACCAACAGGGAGACTCGCAATTCAAGTGTGTAGGTCACATTATCTACAAATGAAGAAGCAGAAAGTTGGAACTGATGCTTCTGAGCGTCTGTGCTTCCTGTGACCTCAGGCATATTCCTAGACAAGTACCACCATCTTCATTGTATAGATAAGTAAACTGGGAGTCACTCCAACAGCCATAGCACTAACGCCTCACCCGTCCTAGGACCATGCCTGTCTCTCAGAAGGAGCAAGACGGAGAACTAGGAAACAGCACACACCAGAAGAGCCTCCTTCCCTTGCACACCTTGTCTCAACTCACACTCACCATCCCACGCTATTCAACAAACACCCAGTATCAGCTACAAACAAGCCATGTGACCCCATTGGTAGATGCAGTTCCAGGATAAGAGCACAGCTCAGCCTTACTGCACACTGAAGGATACAGGAACCTATTGCGTCTACTTATCCCGATGGCTTTCTGAACTAGACTTCCTTTCCACACAGCATCCTCTGAGTTCACATGGCAGGGGGACTTTGAAGGGGCTGTCATGCTTTGACTATGACAAGGTGCATGTGCTGAGTGACTGTTCCTCACCTTATGGTACTGTTTTGAAGGCTGTGGGGCCTTGATGAAGTGGAGAAGAAGTCAGTCATTGGGATCCAGCTTTTGAAGATTACACGTACCCCACACTCCAACCTGTGAGTTCTGCTTCCTGCCTGCTGTCATGTGATGAAAGCACACACACAAGCACACAAACACACACATACACATATACACACAAACCCACACACATGCACACAAACACACACATAAACACCCAAGCCCACATATAAACACACAAACACACACACATACACACACATAAACACCCAAGCCCACATATAAACACACAAACACGCACACATACACACACACACACACAGATACACACACATATACACACAAACACATACACACACACATATATACACACATATACACACAAACACATACACACACACATATATACACACATACACACGCGCGCGCGCGCACACACACACACACATACACACACACACACACACACACACACACACACACAGCCATAGACACAGACACTCTCCTTTGCCCTCTCCACAGTGAGGGATGGTGACCCAGTGGAAACCATGCACTAAAATTAGCCTTTCTTCTCTTAAGTTGCTTCTGTCAGAAAAGAGACTAATCCAGACCCAATAGATTCTTCACACAATCAGCCCCTGTTCCTTTATACTCAAAGCATCAAGCTACAGAGAACACAACCATCATGAAAAGAAAGCAATGTGCTCCCCCTGCTAAGGAATAAAAACATAAACCCCTCTTCTCTACAGCAGATGCTGAGGCAGATGAGAGTAAGCCATGCACATTGGTGAGCAAAGTCCTTCCTAACACAATTGATTCCTCTATTACACACAAAATCCACACCGAATTTTAACTCATATGAAAAGCAGAAGACACTCAATAGCAAATTAATAAGCTTCATGTGGCTAAAAGTGTTTAATAAGTAGGGTGCATTTAATTTTTATTATTCCTACCAGGTGTGTGGCATGTGTAAATGCAAGTGTGCACAAACCACACCATGCACGTGGGTGCCAGAGGACAACCTTCAGGGTTATTTTTCCCCTCCAAAATGCGTTTTACACATCAAACACAAGTCATCAGGCCTGTGGGGCAAGCACTGGCACCCACTGAGCCATCACACTGGCCAACATATAGACTGTTTTAATAGTGTTTTCTCAAGGGAGCAAGAAGTATAATTTGCATATCTTCAAACTGAAGGGCAAAAATAGTTGTAAGAATTTCACAGACCTAGAAACAGTTGTTTTCGTTGCTTCTAATTATATCCACTATATTAAGGGAAGGCAGAGAAGGAAAAGGTCAAGCGAGACATCCACAATAACAACAGAAGAAAGCACTTTCATAGCAGAGATGGAATTAAAGTGCTTTTGAACAGAGAGACTATGATTCACTCGGCATCACTTCAAAGGAAGAAAGACATCAGCAATAATAAATAGGCAAGTTTGTATTTCATCTACACAAATTTGAATAATAGATACTAAAGAACTAAGGCAAATAATAATTTTTTACATCATATTGTTTATGTTAATAACTTCAAACACAAGGGAGGGTTGTAATTTATAAAATATCACAAAGAGAAGTCATTCCATGCAACAGGATTCACATAGGTTTATTTGCAAGAGGAGAAAAACAGAGCAGAAAAAGGGGCAGAAAGAGGGGCAGAGACTGATCCCTGGGGACAAGAGTGTCAGAAGAGAAAGAAAAAGAGGGAGTGAGGGAGAGGGAGAGACAGAAAGAGAAAGATGGCAGATGGGCAGGGACATTTTAAAAGGGAAGGTAGTGAATATGCACAGGTGGTGTTCTTAGTGGCTGCAGCTGAGGGTGTATCCTGTCGGAACCCCAAGGGCAGGCCAGTACAGATGCCTGAATGCTAACATGGGGGGTGGGGATGAACATGGTGGCAGAGTAGTTGCTTAGTACTGAAGCCTTGGAATCAATCCAAAGAGGGGAGGGGAGGAAGGGAAGAAGGAGAAAGAGAGGGAAGAGTAAAGAGCAAAAAGAATCTGGAGGTTGGAGTTTAGTGATAAAGTGTGAAGTAGGCATGTGTGGGACCTTGAGTTCTATTTCCAGAACCATGGGGGGGGGTGGAAGATCAAAGTATCCTGATATAACTAGTTTGAGCCACAAAAAAAATGTTCTATGCTATTCTTTTTTAAATTTTATGTATTATTTGTAGGGGCTGGGGCAGGAACATGTGTGAAGAACAGAACAGGCTGTCCTCTCTCTCTCTCTCTCTCTCTCTCTCTCTCTCTCTCTCTCTCTCTCTCTCTCTCTCTCTCCCCTCCCCCCTTTCCCTTGCATGGGTTCCAGGAATGGAACTTGGTCATCAGGCTTGTATCATTGATCATTGAGCAGGAAGCACCTTGGCCCACTGAGCCACCTCAAGAGCCCTTAATGACTTACCCACTGTGTATTTGCACACCCATGTGATGCTGTCAGGCTAGGTCTGTACTCATTTGGCATTATGGTCATGACCAGTTTGGCTGGGGTCACCGAGCATCAAAGTTGCAGCAAGGCCAGCAGCTGATGTGATCTGAAGGCCCATCACATCCAGGAAAGCAAGCATACACAGAAGGTGGCAAAGACAGCAGAGAGCATCTTCACGATTTTCCCCCATGAAGCAGGAAGGACCAAATCAAAACCCTAATGTAGAGGCACCTTAAAACGCCCATTCAAAAATAATGTGTACTCTTCAAGAATAAAAGAGAAAACCAAAAGTTCTGGATTTATAAGGTAGATTTGGTGAAAATGTTAACAAACATGAAACTTGATCCAAATTAGTAAAAATAAATAAGTAATAAATAAATGAATGGATAAGTAAATAAATAAATAAATAGTAAATGTGTTGTAGTGTTCTTTCAATGTTCCCATAAGTCTGAACTTATTTTAAAACAAAGCAAATCTGTGCATAGCACACACATGGCCATGATCTAAAGGGAACTTATTCTCGTGGAGTACATTCCTTGACAGCCACAGTCTCACAAATATTTTTTAAGGTGAGGTTATTCATAGCATCTCCAGAAAGCATTAACCCACATCGTTTTAAATTTAATCCCCTAAAAAGTAGTTGATGTCAAAACTCTGGCTGTTCTCCAATGGATAAGTGACTGTCACACAGCAGCTAACTACCTGGGAACAGCTAATTCCTCTATAAAACTGAGCAAGCCGCTAAGTAGCCCAATTTCCCAGAAGGAGGCTACCACTGTCAGCTACTGGAAGGAACCCCCCCTTTGGCAGCTAGAAGAGAGTATGCATAGCGGAGTTGTACCCAGTGTGGTTAATAAATCCATTCTGACAACTTTTAGAGAAAGTATATCCAAAGATATTACAGTGTAGGGAAATGTTCTTAGCTTCATAGACTAATAAACACGCACAGTCTAAGCTATAGATTTCTCCATCATACTCTCATTTCCCACATGGCACAAGCCTTTTGTCACTCGCTAGATGTAATAATTAAATTATGGTGAATCCGTCTTTCTACAAACAACTCTTACCCTCTGTATCTACATACACCTCCTTCTTGAGGCACAGCCCTCTTGTTGTGAACATACCACTAACTAGGTTTTGCTAGAAATTCCAGAATCTTGCAACTGATGAAGAAACAAGGGAGTCAAGTATCTCTATATATTAACCACACTAGTTGAACAATTCTAAATGAGTCGTTTGAGCATATGTGCAAGCGCTACTAGAATATTCCATTTCTACAGTCTGGAAAGCACACACACACACACACACACACACACACACACACACACACCAAGATACTGTTCTTCACAAAAGCCTATACATTGCTGTAAATACCTAAAGATGGAGAACCAAAAAGTGCTCCATCAGAGGTGCTCAAAGAAGGGCAATGGCCATCAGTGATCTCCAGAGCACTCATCCTCCTAGGAAGCACAGCTGGCAGCACTATGTCAGGCTCATGTAATAGTGCAAAGTGCTAAAGGAGACAGCCGGAGTGAGAATCTAGGTTACAAACATTACCCTGTGGAAAACGTTCACAACATTAAGGCTTCACATCCAGAACCGTAGGGCGTCTCTCCACTTATTCTGTGCTGCAATTCAAAGTCAACATCATCCACTCCAGACTAAAGGTGACTTGTCCATGTCCTGGGAGACTCCTCTTTCAGAAAACCTAGTTTCCCACAGCTTTGTGCCCATGCCATAAAGAAACATAAGGCACAAGACTCACAGTTTAAGAGCAATTAAATGAAAAGCTACACACTTTGAGTATCAAATATTTTGTGCAATATTCTGTTTGGACCATGTATCCTGAGAGCAAAGAGCTTAGCCACTACTCCTGAAGATGAGCTCAACACAGTGTGCCATTCATGTCTGTGAGCATGTCTACCACGGGGAGATTCTCAACCAAGCAGCTAAACCAGCTTCTCCAAGGAAGAGATCTTACATAAGATTTGCTATGACTATGCTTATTTGTTGAGCTTTACGGGTAAATTTTCATTCTTATGAAGATTTCTATTCATTTAAAGCCCAAAATAGAACAAAATCCATAGCCTCTGTATTTTACCATTCAAACTCAATGCTTTGTCACCAACTTGAATTGAGTATGTCACCTGTAACTCAGTAAACAACATTTTTAATCATTTTTATTGCATGTGTGGGGTGTATTGCAGAGGTTGACATTGGTATCTTCTACTATCACACTCTGTTTTGTCTGTTGAGATGCACTATCTCTCCCTGAATCCAGAGTTCACTGATTGGCTGATCCGGCTGACCAATAAGCTCCAAGGATCCATTTGTCTCCACCATTTCCCCAGCACTGGGATGACAAATGTGTGCAGCCACTCCCACTATTCACATGGGTCCCCTTGCTTTTGTGGCAGGCACTTCACAGGCAGAACCATCTGCCCAACCCCAACACAATTCATCTTTCAAACTTACACTTTCTCCCATGCAAAGCCTACTTCTTGATTGTACAAAATTGTGAGTGGGATTTCTCCACAAGGAGAGTATTCTACCACTGGCCATGCCTAAATCTCCGTGTAAATAGATGTACACTTCCTCACGCTCACCTACAGCAGCACATCCTGCAATCTGCGCTATGGAGTTTTGGGGGGGGGTTGTTTTCTTTTTTTGACTGTTTGCTTATTTGTTTTTGTTGTTTTGTTTTTCTTCTCAATTACTAATTTGGTTTTACACTCAGTTTAGCAAAACAAGTTTCAATTTAATCCACTTAGTGGATCAATTAATGCCCTCCAAAAAAAAAAAGATGTCTAATGTCCTACCTAATTCAGTTTTGGTTTGTTTCTATTTGCTTTTGTTTTTTCAGACAGGATTCCACGTAGCCCAGGGAGGCCTGAAATCGGCAGTGCAGCTAATGATGATCGTGAACTCCCAATCTCCTGCCTCCACCTCAAAGTGAGAAACCACACTCAGCTTCATGTCCTAATTACTAATGAATCACATGGCAAAAGAACTTTGAGGAGTTAAACGAAGGGTTATTAAATGGGGAAGAGGCTATCCTGGGTAATCTAAGTGTGTCATGAAATAGGGGTTATCCTGGGAACCCTCAGTGTGTCATGAAGTGGGGGCTATCCTGTGTTCTCTCAGCAGGTTATGAATTGGGGGCTATCCTGGCCACTTTCAGCAGCTCATAAAGTGGGGGCTATCCTGGGTACTCCCAACAATCCCAGTGTAATCACAGAATCCTTTCTTGGGAGAGAGTCAAGGAAGGAGATCTGACCCCTGAAACAGGTATCAAATGGATGCAATTTCTGGAAGCAACCACAAACCAAGGAGTGCATGGAACCTCCCAAAGCCATGAAAAACAAGAACAGATTCCTTCCCAGAAGGAAGACAGTCCTGCCAACTCACTGCCTTTAGCACCATAAGACCTATTTCATGTGTCTGACCTCCAACACTATAAGGTAAAGGCTTCTGTTGATCTAAGTTTACAGTAATTTGCTACAGCAGTAATGCTAGTGTTATTAGTTGCAAGTATAAACAGGGCTAGTATCAAAGGTAACTGATACATGCATAAAATATCCAGAACTGCTTAGAAAATAGTATGCTGAAAACTACAATTAAAATTGATTTTAAAGGTATCATTTATTAAAGGATTCTTGATATCTTGCATCATAATTACGCAGGGCTGTGGGAGAGAGTACATAATCACTAGATTAACAATTTTTAATCTGCAATGCATGAAACACTGATTATCAAAAAGATGAGTAATAAAATGTATCAAGGTAGAATTCTACCTTTAGATCCACTGATACACACATTAATGAGCATTTTAAGATAATACATATCCTGCAATCAGAGAATAAGAAAAGGCAAGTGTGGTAAACACACAAAAAGAATGGCTAATTCCTCCAATGTGAAGGATTGAGGCTAAACTGAGTCCGGCTACAGTAGAAAGTGGACAATAATTCTGAAGCAAAGTAGATTTCACCCTCAAACAAGGAGAAATTGGAAGAGGCTGCTAAGCTGCTAAGCTGCTATGTGATTGGCACAAGCTTAGAAGGACAAGGGACTGGAGAGAAGGCTCAGCTCTGGCTGCTCTTCCAGAAGACGTGGGTTTGATTCCCAGCATACACACAGTTCACAACTGTCTAACTCTGGTCTCAAGGGATTTAACGCCCTCTTCTGGCCTATGAGGGTACCAGGCACACGTGTGGTGCACAGATAGACTTAAATAAGTAAGTAACATTAAATAAGTAAGTAACTTGAAATGCTATATTTCATAAAATCAAAACACCGTCTATGACGTAAAATATATGAAGACCATGCTGAAACTGAAGGAAGGTATTTGTTCTAGAACAACACAATAGAGCCCCATCCTGATTAGCCTGCAGAGATTCAATCTGACCTTATTGCTGCCATCATGAGTCCAGCCATCATGACAGTCCCTGGTTACTTTTCTCCTCACAGGTCCCCATCATACTATAAATACATAAAGCCACTCAAGTGGGCAGATCTTTATGAAGGGACCCTGGCAAGGCATGTACCTACCATCTTGGATGTTACTTAGAGATAAGCCATGTGCACAAGCTGAGTGCGTTCCAGCTAGGATGAAGTCACTTCATCAGCTCTATTCTTTCCGAATAAAGCCCTATGGCCCATTGTGCTTGCTGCCACCTAAGACAGGCTTCTGTGCCTGCGGTCCCCCCCAAGAAACTGCGCTCGGTGTAGTCTTGATTCCGTCCGCTCCTCCCTTTGCTTTCACGGTACCTTCAAGCCCGTTCTAATACACTGGACCCGGGTTTTCCTAGAATATCACTAAATCTTAACATTCACTCACAAACACTCAGAGTTGATCACCTTCTTCCAGGCAGGTGCTTTTTAAAATACTAGCTCATTAAAAAAAAATCTAAGCTATGATATGTGCCCATGGGTTACATGAAACTATACAACTGTATATACACTATGCAAAAGGAATAGGACCAAAGCAACTAATTCTATTTTGTGAAACTCATCTAGAAATTGTATTTTCAAGAAATGGTGCTAAATTCATATAACAAAAACAAAACAAAACTTAATATGAAGAAACAGTGATATGTATACTTTTTCAGAATGTGATCTACTCCCAAAAGCAATGTAAACCTATTCTTCAAAAAAATACCCAAAGTGCTTTTCCCCATAGGTATTTTTTAAAACATCTGTATTCCTAGTATGTATAAGAAAATTAAAAGTATTTTTATATAACCCAAGAATGTCTACGGTATCAATTTTGCTGGGAAATTAAGTTGTAGTAGAATGTTCTATCAATCTGAAATTGCAAGCTCTAACACTGTTGGGCTCAGGCACAGAATGGCAATTTGATAGTCTTCCCCACTCCTGCCAGTAAAAATCAATCATTTCTCCTCTCTATTCCCATTGCAACTCCCCCCCCCCGAATTATGGCAGCCAGGACAAGCTGCAAGGTTCTGTGGTGTTATCACATGTATTTCTGGTTCTTTGGGAGGACCTCAAGTCAGACACACACTTGTTTGTGTCTGGAGGAATGGTATGAGTCTGTGCACATTTTACGTTCAGCCAATGTGCTCAGCAGTGAACACCGTCCACTTGGTTAACATTGTTTATTCATTATTCCTTTGCAAGGCTGCTCAAGTCATGGTTTAAGGATTTGGACAAATCTCAAGCGCCAGAAAAAAATAAATACTAGGTTTGTGCATATCTTTTACTCCCTAGGTCTTATGTAGCAGAATCTCAGATAAAAATGTGAGCTACCATTGGACGATAAGTGGTGTTTAGTTTTTAACAAATGCTTTCACATTTAACCTCTGAAAAATCTCCAGTGTTGCTATCCACGAAATAGCATTCACAGAAGAACGGACTCGCAGAATCATGGTGAACTAACATGTATGTGGGTTTATTTACTTTTAGCAGTGCATGTGTGTGTGTGCAGACCTGTGTGTCTTCATGTGCACCACATGCCTGCAGGTGCTTGAGGCCAGATGTTGCCGGACCCCCTGGAACTGGAGTTACAGACTGTTGTGAACCACGTGGTGTAGGTGCTGGAAACTGAACCTGGGTCCTTGGGAAGAACAGTCAAGACTCTTAATAGCTGAGAGGGTCAGTCCTCTGGTACCAGAATTAGAAAGGGATAAAGCATCCATGCACAAGGGCATCGCCCACAGGTAAGATTAAAAGTATTGTGTGGATCCTAGCGCTTTATCATTTTATCATTTACATGTGCAAAACACCACACTGCACTCCACGGATACATATAACATGTACAATCATTATGTGTTAATGAAAAAGGAAAAAGAATTATGAAGTGTAAGTATGAGCAGCCGTAAAATCGACCTAGGCTTTGGGCATCCCAAAACAGAAGGGGAACCTAAAATCACTTTCATTTGGCTCTGGAACAATAAAATATTTAAATTTGACTGCAACTGATTAGAAAGTTAAAAGCTGAACAACAAAACCAAGGGTGAACAGAAGAAGCAAAAAAAAGGTTCAGGCTGCCTACCCTGCCCCAGCTGAGAAGTCTCCTTCGGGCCTAATCTCAACTAAAAATAGTTTCCCCACTTAGCTTGATGAAAAGCTCCAGCGGTGATAACTGCCGCGTGCTGTGTTTATTTTGTGGTTTGCCATCGCTCCTCTGGGCTTAGGTGGGTCATTAGTTACTTCAGTGTGGAGCCACCACCACCCCCAAACATCAGATGCAGACAGAGAGACAGGAGAAGGCAAATGCTAGCTTTTGGGGTCCGTCAGTGCCAAACAACTGATCTGTGGTTTCAGCATGACATGCACACAACAGGCTCGTGTGATGAAGGCTTGATCCTCTGATAGTAGCGATGTTTGTAGAAAACTAGGAACTTTCTTTATTTGGTGAGACTAGAGTGCGTCAAGTAGGTCACTGGGGGCATTTCTTTGAGGGCTGTATCCTGCCATGGCTCCTTCCTATCTGTCTTTCTCTACTTCTTGGCCACCAGGAGGGGAGCATTGAAAGCCCTGTAGCTATGATGCTCTTCCTCAGGAAGGTCTAAAAAACAAGAGAGCCAGCCTGCCATGAACTGAACCCTCTGAAACCATGAGCCAAAATGAATCTTTCCTCCTTAAATTATTATTTCTCGGGACGTTTGGGGTGTTCTAACACCAGGATTATTCATGCAATATGGCACGCTAGAATAAGACATCCTACCTGTGATGGTCTAGACGAGCCAAGCTCCTCAGAGAGACTCAGGTCAGCTACGCTTCCTGAAGGCACTCTCTTACATGTCCAGCAGTGACATATCCCTCACACGCAGTGAGCTCCAGGGTTCAAGCTTTCCTGGACCCTCAGCCACAGGCTAGGCTTTTGGTGATGCTACTGGTGTCTGCTTTGAGTCACCAGGCTGCACTTTAGCCCACTTTGTCCTGTCACTGCTGTCCCAGTGGACAGAGGATCACTGTTACACAGTTCTAAGCCCTCACATTTGACCTTCCTCAGTGAAACAAAAATGTATGTGGACTATGAAATTAAGCTAGCAGAGGCCAAATTCTTACCAATGTATCACAGAATAATACTGTGCCCTTTACTTTTACTGAAGATTATTACAGAAAGTGCCATACTGTTTCATAGTATATACTGTGAAACTGAAATTGCTCAGTGTCAATCAAGTCTCAATTGTGAAATTTCATCTAGAGCTGAATATCTAGAAGAACCATTCCAGCCAGGCATGGTGGCACACGCCTCTAATCCCAGCACTCAGGAGGCAGAAGCAGGCAGAACTCTATGAGTTCCAGGCCAGATTAGTCTACATACTAAGACCCTGTCTCAAAAACAAACAAACAAACAAACAAACAAAAGAACAATCCTTCCTCTAAGCAGTTGGCATTTTTTAACTAATTTTCTTTTTCCCAGCCCAATCAGTTTCCCCTTCTCTTAGTCCTCCCCAAGCCTCCGCCCTCCCACTCCCAATTCACCCCTCCTCCTTTATCTTCAGAAAAGGCCAGGCCTCCCATGTATGTCAGCCAGCCAAGGCATATCAAGTTGCATTGAGACTAGGTACCTCCTCTCCTACTAAGGCTGGATGAGGCAATCAGGAGGAGGAAGGAATCCCCAAAGCAGATAACAGAGAGACACAGACAGCCCCTGCTCCCACTTTTAAGTGTCCTACAAAAAGACCAAGCTACACAACTGTAATATATGTGTAGAGGGCATAGATAACTCCCATACAGGCTCCCTGGTTGGCATATCAGTCTTTGCAAGCCCCTATGAGTCCAAGTTAGTTGATCCTGTGGGTTTTTTTGTGGTGTCCTTTGCCCCTCTGGCTCCCATAATCCTTCCTCCACAGATTTTTCCAAGGTCCACCTAATGTTTGGTTGTGGGTCTCTGCGTCTGTTTCTATAAATTGCTGGGTGAAGCCTCTCTAATGACTGTTGAGCTAGGCAACAATCTATGAATATAGCAGAATATCATTAAGAATCATTTCATTGTCTTTTGTTTTTCTAGTCATGTTTGGTTCTATCCTAGGTCTGTGGGCTGCCCAGCCTCTGGGTCCAGGTCCTCCAGGCAGTGCCAGGGATGGGCTCCTTCTTATGGTATGGATCTCAAGCGGGACCAATCATTGGTTAGACACTTCCACAATTTATATACCAACTTTACCCCAGCCTGTCTTGAAGGCAGGGCAAATTGTAGGTCAAACATGGCTTGGGTTGGGGTCCCAATCCCTCTACTGGATGTTTTACCTGATTACAAGAGATGGCTGGTTCAGGCCCTGTATCTTCCATTGCTAAGATTTGCCCTCACAGATCCCTGGGAGTTTCCACACCGCACTGGGTTTCCAGCTTAGCCCAGAGTTGCCAGATTCCAGTTGTCTGTCCCAGTACTCTCTCCCTCCATCCACCAGTGACCCTGGTTCCCATGCCCCACCCCTATCTACCTGTGACATCCATTGTATTGTGTATCCCTTTCACAGAGGGATTCATGTGTCCCCGTTGAACCTGCCTTCCTTGTTACTTAGCTTCTCTGGGTCTGTGGATTGTGCCGCTGATATTATTTGCTTCCTCTGGACATTTTATTAGATGCTGTGCTATGTCTTAAAGCTAAAAGACTCAAAGCTATGTTACCTCTTGTTATTTGGTTCTGATCTTCTATCTGTTTTATTAATAACCTTTATTTGAAGCTACCCTTGGGCCCTTTTTTAAAAGCAAACATGGTATAAGTAAGCTAAATAAAAGATTTTTTAAAAACATAATGGTAAAATGGTTTTGAAGCAAAACAGCAATGACAGTTACATAACCTGAATGTTGTAAGAGGCACAAAATTGTATGCTTTATTAACTTTGTAGTAGTTGAATTTTCCTAATTTTTTTTTAGCATACAACACAATTGTAGCAAATAACACTCGATTATTAGCTGCACCATCATTACCACCCTTTCACTTTCTCTGTGGTGTTCAGAAGGAGAGCTCTTCTCTCTCCTGCCTCCTGTAGCTCCCTCCCATGTAAACCCTTCCCTGCATTCTAAGATCATCTCCTATCGCTCTGCTTTTGTTAAAAACCCTTGAACAGTCTGTGAAGCGAGTGGGTTCTAAGTTAGCATGCTTGTTGTTTGGACTTGGAATTACTTTTTTCAAAGAACTTCTTGCAGAGTCTATGTTTCCCTCAGTACACACATCAAATAAAACCAGCTGTTCTGGTTCAGGAACTTTAGCTGGAAGCCAGGAGACACTATCCCTTCTCAGGTTTCCCCATCACAACAACAGGCCACACAGAAAACAAGAGGCAGAGGCTTTCCCAGGAGAGAGACAGGAAAACAAGTGTTTTGTGTGATATTTCTGGGTAAGCACAATGAAAAAGGATGCTAGTGCATGTGATTCATACAATTGCTTCACTCCTCCACTTCACTCACACGTAAGGCGTGCGAGCATTTTAAAGGAGAATATAGTTCAACCTCCCCCAGTTTCTTTGGCAAGAATCACTTCTGGTGGCAATTTGTAACAACCTCTAAGGCACGGTTATGCAACAGAATGTGGGCTAATACCTAACCATGAAACTGGAAAGTTCTTAGAAATAACCATGGAATAAAAACTTATCTGTAAACTCAATAAGGATGAGTCAGTTGATAAATTGCTACAGTTAATAAGGGATGCAAATTACATTTCCCTGTTTTTAATTGGTGTTTTAATTCAGCTCTGTCAGTGAGCATGACATGTTTTAGGAAGACCGGCTTACAGTTATAAATTTTTGATTGGTGTTTTAATTCAGCTGTGTCAACCAATGTGACAAGTTACAAAAAGACATGCACATTGCATGCGTATGCTTTCTGAACAAACGAGGCTTTCTCCTGTGTTGATTATTGTGTTTTAGATCACAGACATCAATACAGTATCTTTATTTTCTGTGGAGAAGGTTAAAAAAAAAAAAAGGTCATCTAATTTCTGAGCAGACAGCTAAACTTAATGAGCAATGCCACACATTGTGTAGCGATTAAATAACACTTGAAATAAGCTGTTTACCCAAGCCAAAGATGTGAGTGCATCTGTAACCAAAAGACACGGACAAGACTGCTAAAACTTGAACAGCAGCCTGGCCTATTTAGCATGTTAAATTGTAGACCAGCCAGACCTGTACTATAGGAAGACCTGGTCTCCAAAAACCAAGTAAATAAATTGTTTGTATGTATGTATGTATGTATGTATGTATGCATGTATGCATGTGTGTATGTATGTATGCATGTATGTATGTATGCATGTGTGTATGTGTGTATGTATGCATGTGTGTATATATGTATGTATGCATGTATGTATGTATGTATGCATGAATATTGTTTGAGAGGAAGGATCAATAAAGATACGTATATAGTAAAAAGAAGCAATTAACAAAAATACAGGCAAAATAAATGGTATAAAGAAAGAAAGTAGCCAAAAGAAGAGAGATACAAAAATAGACAAAATGTGGACCAAAGAAGATATAATTAAAAGCACATCCTACATTTAAGAACTGGTTTGCAGAGCCAGAGAGGCAGCTCAGCAAATAAAGACAATCGCCACCATGTCTGACAGCCTTAGCCCCAAAACCCACATGGGCAAAAGAAAGACCTGACTTCCAAACTTGCACTGAGGCACACACGCAAACACACACACACACACACACACACACACACTCACACACTAAAATGATTTTTACAAGTTTACACATGTCATCCAAAAACAGGAGACTGAATTACTCCAAGTAGAAAATAGTCGTTATTTAATTTGCTTTGTACAGAATCAGCCACATAGTTTCGGATAGAAAGTCAGAGTCATGAGCATGATGTTTAATGCTTGTGCAAAGTGTGCCAAGCTTAAATCAATCAATGCCAAAAGTGCTATTGAAGGGCTCAACTCTAGAATAAATGAGTAGGCCATTATAAAATCTGATACATGTTTTCAGGGATCATTCTATTACACTAACGCTCACCTCTAACTCAACAGTTGAGAGCACTTACTGAAGACCAAGTTTCAGTTCCCAACACTGACATGGTGGCTCACAACTGTTTGTAATTCCAGTTGCCAGGAATCCAATGCCTCCAAGGACAATGAGCATGCATGTGGTTATAATGCACACACACACACACACGTGTGTGTGTGTGTGTGTGTGTGTGTGTGTGTGTGCATAGCATTCACACGTAATAATTAACAAGATTTATACTTAATAATATTGAACAACAAAATCATGTGGCAATTTCTCATACATTGCAATGCCAATAACCAAGGCAAAAATTAAAAGGAATGTTTGGTGTGATGCAAATATTTCTATATTATCCATTCTCTAATCTCCATTGTACCTTTGAACAAATGGGCCACTGTCCTGACACGTAACATAAAACACCTATTTACATCATTTAATAAGGTTCTTTCCAACCTTTAATACAAATACACAAATGTTAACACTGAGGTTCTTTACATTATTATGAGACTATTGTGTTTTTTAAAGCAGTATTCCCATAGAATTAAGACTGCACACAAAAGCTGCTTTCAAACTTTTTTTTAAGGTTTTGTAAATTTTTTCATGCTATTGAAGATTCGTTTTACGTGTATGAGTGTTTTGCTAGCATGTATGTATGTGTAGCTCCCATTTGGCATGCTGCTTTCCAGCTGCATTAATAGGGAGGGTTCTGGCATGTCGGCGCAAGGATGACTCCAGCCACATAAAAACAGGACCTAACAAGTTCCCAGGCCTTTGCCCAGGGTTCCCTTTTGAATTATGATCTGGAAAGTCCTCTGCATAACTACATTGGAAACAAACTCAAACAAAGCCATTGGTACATGTCATATTCCTCTGTCTTTCAGAGGTGAGGATACGTGCCCTCTAGAAAAAAGAAATGTAAGCATGAGCATCTAAGCACTTTGCTGGGTAATTACACAGCTGATCTCTCAGCGACATCTGGCTCTTCATTTAGAGAAGGCAGACATTGCGCCTGTGTAACTCACCAAAGGGATCGGGTCTTCTGATTTGTCCTCGCACTCATGTGTATCTCAAGCTACGTGTGTCAGTTGGACTCCGAAGCGCTCACAGTCTGTCCTTCTGTAATGAGCTGAATTAACTCATGCCCTCTGCTATGCCCACTACATCCATGTACCCACAAGCTATTGTTAACCCTCTGCGTCCTCATTCACCAAAGAGTCTCGGTCCTCTAAATGAATCCCCATATTGAAAAGTCTGAAGGGGCACAGGACTAGAAAGATGGCTGTGTTTAAGAGCACGGGCTGCTTTTGCAGGGATCCAGGCTCAGGTTCAGCACCCACACTGGGCGGCTTACAACCACCAGTAACTCCAGTTACAGGAGATCCAACGCTCCCCTCTGGCTTCTGTGAGCACATGAATGCAAAATAAACTCATGCAGGTACACACACATGCGCGCATTAATCAAAACAAATACAAATTTTGGGGCAAAAACGTTTTTAAAAATCACTATAGCAGCTTTATTGAGAATAACCCAACATTAAATCAGGAAGGCCCATCTAAAGTAAAAATGGTAACTAAATTATGGTGTGCACACTAAGCAAAGAATAAAATGTTAAACTTCGGTTATACTGGAGCAACATGACTACCTCCCAAATAACATGCTGAGCAAAAGAAGCCAACACAAAATAATGCATAGCAGATGGTTCCGTTTACATGAGGTTCAGACACAGTCAATACCTACCTATAATGAAGAATTCAAAGCAATGGTTTTGAGAAAAGAATGAGAATGGTCCAGAAAAGGGTACAGGGATGTCTGTGGCTGGAATTATTCTCCATGTTAATACAGAAGGTGGCAAGTAACAAATACTATACTACAATTTAAAACTTCACTTAGAAACTAACCAATTTACATGTTAATAAAGACAGACCCTGGGCCCAAACCAGAGTTTCTCAGCCTCTAAGAGGTTGATATGTTTGAACAAATCATTTTTGCAGGAACCTATCCTGTCCACTATGGAAGGGTTAGCATGACTGCAACCTGTGTAGCTATTAAATGTGTTAGCTCCAACTGCCCTGGTCTGACATTCACAAGTGTCTCTAAATTGCTGGGTGCTCATTGGGAAGTAAAATCCCCCCAGTTGAAAACACCTGCATTAAACTACTGGTCTAGTTAGAAAGAGTATTGTGTAGGACCTCTCAAAGTAAGAAGCAGAGCACAATTAGGCCATGGCCAGGGATTTAAGTGCTAGAATCCTCGACCTGCAAGAAATTCTTTCATTAGACACAGGCAATATTTCTCCCAGGCTGCCCAAGTGAAGTGCCTACAATGCTTGTAAACACAAATTCCTAGGCACTTGCCTTGGAGATGTAGTTTTAGTAGATATAAGGTAGGACCTGGAAATGTCAATTGTTCAACAAGCTCCTCTGAAGATTTATATATTTACCTATCTACACATATTAGGTAGGTATATAAAAAGATGATGATGAAAAAAATAGATTGATAGATAATTGATAGATAAATAAATAGATGGTAGATATGTAGATGGGCAGAGGATAGATAGGTGATAGATAGCTCGATGGTAGATAGATGATAGATAGGTAGAAGATAGATAGACAGAAAGACAGACAGACAGACAGACAGACAGCCAGCCATAAGCAATTCTGACAGCAGAAGTCTCAGATTGTTCTATTTAATGTAGAAAATATTTTAACAAAGCCTGACCAAAAATTACTGAACGTAGTAAATGTCTATTTTTATTTCACGATTTAAAAACTGTAGATAGGTTTACCAAAGCTGAGATAATGGACGTAGGGCTTGTCTGGTATTGACAGATTTGTCTCTCAGGAGGCTCACACACCTCCTCCCACCCAGAGGCCTAAGGAACTCAGCCACCTCTGCTCTATATGCTGTCACAATCTGTGCCTGCTGCACTCCACACTCTCCACTAGCTAACCTAATTATCAGCTCCCATGTCTGGCACACCTGCTTTCCCCAGCAGGCCCTGGCTGGTCACTCTGCCATGGCTCTAGTCCCAGCAGGAAGTTGACCGTGTTTTTGCAATGCCTTAGCCTCAAGGTCGTATTCTTTCCACTTATGCCTTGTGTCTTATCCTCCAGTGCTCTTCAAACCTCCTTGCCTTTGCCTTCCCCCAGCAGTACGTTCCCATTCCCCCGGGGTTGATCTACTTTCCCACCCACCACCTCCAGTGTGTCTTCTCTGAGGCGCCTGACTACTTGTCTGGATCTGCCCTGGGTCCCTTTACATTTTAGTCCCGGCCACTGCAGTTTAATGATAACAACTATAATGATAGTATCTAAAGTGATGGCATAAGCCTGTGATCCCTGCACCCAGGAAGGAGCAAGACCTTGCCCCACCCCAAAAAAGACAACCTGTATCGTTCTCATGTGAGTTCTTTCTTGGCATTATACTAAGGGCATCACAGGAATCATCCTGTTTCTCCTCCCTGAGTCTGTGAGGTAAGTACTGATACTTCTACAAATGGGGAATGAATCCATTAGTTACTCTTCTCACTGATGAAACAGTAAGATAGATGATAGATAGATAGATGATAGACAGATAATAGATAGACAGATGATAGACAGATAGATAATAGATAGGTAGATGATGATGATAGATAAGATAGATAGATAGATAGATAGATAGATAGATAGATAGATAGATAGATGGTAGATAGATAACAGATGATAGACAGATAATAGATAGATGATAAATTGATGATTGATTGATAGAAAGATAGATAGACAGATGGTAGATAGATGATAGATGATAGATGATAAATAGATGATTGATAGACAGATGATATAGACAGATAGATAGATAGAGAGATAGATGATAGATAGATAGATAGATAGATAGATAGATAGATAGATAGATGATAGATAGATAAGAGGAGAGAGAGAGAGAGAGAGAGAGAGAGAGAGAGAGAGAGAGATAACAGACAAAGGCCGCCTATACTATGAAAGGAACAGACTGTTTTGGCTCAGGGCTTGAGGGGATAGTCCTATGAAAGCAGGAAGGCATGAGGCAGCTAGCTGGTCACACAGCACCTACAGGAAAGAGGCAGAGAAGCAAGCACAGGTACTCAGCTCACTTCCTGCTTTTTACTCAGTCCGGGACCTTGTCCCATGGGTTGGGGGAACTGCCCACATTTCAGGGTGGGTCTTCCTTCCTAAAGAAACATAGAGATGTGTCCCCAAGGTGGTTCTAAACCAACTAACTTTAATAATGAAGATTAACCACCATGAAGAGTTAGATCACCTAGCTGACTAGTTCTCCAAATTCCACCCAGATTGCACTCTGACACAGTTATACTTCCCCAAAGCCATGTGACCTCTACCTTCTGACGGCACTGCTGTATGAATAGTGACAGAGAAACCGAATAACAGAACTGAAATGTGAGGTAGCGAAGAGAGCTGAAAGACTGTGAAACCAGGGTAAGCAGCTTAGGCCTTCCCTGGGTCACTGCAGAGAGCATGAGACGGGGAGCAGGACCCACGGACGTAGCTAAGCAAACGTCACGCCACAGGCAACCTCAGAGTCTTACAGTTTGCACAAACCAGACATACAAGATGAAAGGCACCCATTTCCAGTGTGGACTCCACGAGACCCCTTGCTTACGCAGGGTAAGTCTAATTATTCCCCTGAATGTTTGGAGGGGACCAAGTGTCTGTTTGCAAAGGGAGCAGAGGCTCAAAGTCCGCTCAGTCAATTTCTCTAGCTGTTGTTTCTTATGCCTGTTAAGAGTCTTTGATAAATTGTGACACGAAAAGAAATGTGAATCGTGACTTACAAGAAAAAGGACTTAAAGACCATCTGTGCCTATCTGTTCCTGGCCTCATTCTGGAAAGAATTGCAAGTGAAGGACTGTCTGTGGATTGCAATTATCACATGCTACCCACCGCACATTTTCCATGAATAATGGAGCTATAAATCACTCTAATACCACAGCTTTGAAAAATTACTAGGTGCCACAAACTTCTTGCTTCATCAAGATGCTCTTGCAAAATAGTATGATTACATTTCTGAGCAACTCCGAAATCACTAGGACGCCACTAATAGAACTTCTTAACTTGATTGAACCCATAAACGCCACGTTCTTTCTAGAATATTGAAAATGACAGGGAGGGGAAGCACTTCCATTAAAGTTTCTCAATCATTGAGCCCCACACTTTAAAGTCAGATTAAGAGATTCATTTAGAATGTAACTCTACAAAAAGATTAAATTTTAATTATTTATTACTTGTCGCTACACTCCTGAACCAGACTCTAAAATCTGCATTCCTTGAGGCCAGTTAGGTGCTGGTCTGTTGGAATAGGGAGAACCCCACAACAATGTGCCTTTTCTCGCCCAGCTTTCTTCATTACCATCATGAGCTTATGCCTCTCTGGTGTGTCTGTCTACCTGTCTGTGCAGAAATCAATTAAAGCCCTGGCTGCCAGCTTGCTAATCTTACATTTGATTAGCCCTCGTCAATACTTGCTAGGGCTGTGAGGGTGACGACAAAGGCAGTAACAAAGGTGACTAAAAACCTGACAGGTTCTCATGGCTCTCGTTAATACGCAAGCAAAAATTAACTTCTAAAACCCCTACGCTGACACCAGCATTATCTGCATTATTCTCACGCCAACTGATTTGTAAACACCCAGGCCAGTTTCGTCTTTGGATCACAAATGATTCAGAGGAAATGTGTTCAATGTTGAGAGGCTCAACACAAGATCATATCTAGAACATATCAGCAATGAGAGTGATGCTGTGGCTGACACCTTGCTTCCTGGCAAACAGAAACCCACAGTAACCTGGCAGTCTATCACTTTGTCATGGGAGAGTTAACATGTTACATCCTTGGTTCCTCGTAAAAATAGAACTCCCATATGAGCCAACTATACCACTCCTGGGAACACAGCCTAGGGGCTCCAAGTCAGCACACCACAGAGAAACTGCACATCCATGTTGACTGAGGCGCTACGTGCATTAGCAAGCTGTGGCGCCAGCGTAGATGCCCATCGAGTAATGATGAAGATAGCACAAGTGTGGCTCACTCACATCACAGAGTTCTACTCACCCGGAAAACCAGAATGAAGTTATTTCACTTCCAAGAAAATAAAGGGAATTGTAGGTCACCATGTTAAGCAAAATAAGCCAGACTCAGAAAAGCAAACGTATGTTTTATCTGATATACAGAATCCAGCCTTAAGAGGGGGTGAAGTATTTAGGAATAGCAAGGGGACTAGAAAGAAGGGAAACAGTGATAATGGATAATTGTACTTTAAATATATTTAAATATAAGATACAAGTATGAAAAGTCATAAATGAGCTCATTGTTTTTACAATTAATATTGCCTCTTTCTCTTTCTTGAATTCACATTTTTTACCCTCCCTTCACTCATATTCAACCTAGAAAGGTAGAGGGGAAAAAAAGAAAGAAGGAAAAGGAGAAAAAGAAAAGGTGGGAAGAACAGGGGAGAAAGATGTAAAGCAGAGTTAAGCATCCCTCCCTCTCTCTCCCTCCCTCCCTACCTACCTCCCTCCCTCTCTCTTCCTCCTTCTTTCCCTTTCTTTCTCTTTCTCTCTCTCTCTCTCTCTCTCTCTCTCTCTCTCTCTCTCTCTCTCTCACACACACACACACACACACACAAACACACACACACACACACACAACACACACACACACACACACACACACACACACACCTACAGCATCATCAAAATTAAGGTAGTCTTTACCACCTTGAAAGAGCCAGCTGGCTGCCGATGCACACTCAAAAGAGTGTCAGTTACATGAATTAATTTCTTCCGTGAATCGTGTCACTATTTGGGGCACTGGCTCAGCTTTGGACTCACTCATATTACAAATCATCCCCCCTCTCCATTGCTCAGAGTGCCGGTCTTGACTGCATCGGTGTGTCTGAGACAAATTTCTTCTCCAGACCCAGCCTGACAACTGGTATTATTTATTGGTATTCTCTATGTCAGAGCATGGGTAGCAATGCCCACGCAACAGCTGCAGAACATAACTGTATGAGCAGAGGTTGATCTGACTTCTCTTGCATGATGTGCAGCAACTTTAACTACTGCTTAAGTGACAGGCATGAGAAGCCCCATTCAAGTATTCAAGGTTTTTGACAACTCTTAATGCACTCACAATATTGATTATTGGTCTACAGTGAGAGATGACATATTTGCCACCACTGTAGGGAAAAGTGACAACAACTTGGTTAGATGAAGTGTAAAGTAGCTAGAGTAGAGGGGTGATCTTGTTGACGGCACCTTTATTAAACTATGCTGTGGCAAATCCCACAGCTTTGCTGTTTCCTGGCTTAGGTTACAGGTTCCCTGTAATAAAGGAGGGAGTCTTGGCTCTCCAGATACAGTGGTCTCCCCCAAATTCGGGCTGCACTCAAATGCTAAGTTGACCCTTTCCTGTGCCGACTTTAGGAGACAACTTGTGGAAAGTGGTTTTCTTCTTCCCCCAAGTGGATCCTGCCATAGAAGTAGGGTAGTCAGTCTTTGTAGAAAGCGCCTTTGCCTGCTGAGTGATAGATATCATGGGCTCACCACATGTCAGTTTTTAACGAGATTCCCAGGGCCTGCCCTAAGATTCTGGCTCAGCGTAGCCACAGACAGGCTAGTCTGCATGTAATGTATGCTTTAAGTCCCATGAGCAGTTGGTTAAAAAGCACCAACGACACCTTTTCCATTCTGTGGGGATATTTTGGTTTTAGCAGGCTCAGTGACAGTAAAATTGCAACCCTTACTACTGTGAAGTCATCTCTCTCCCAGGAGTCTAAGATCGGAAAGCATTGTCGTGTCATTGCCGGTACTGTGGAGCTGTTTCCACACTTTAACAAGGAAAAACCTGGATTTTTGCCTCTAACACCTGTTTCTCCTCCATTCCCCCAAGGAGTCTCCTCCCTGTAAATGACATGAAATCTGCCCAGCCCTGGAAACTCAGCAAACCTGGGAGCGACCCTCAACAGACCTCCCCACAAAAGGCCTCCTTCTCTCCCCCCACTTCTTGCTTTTGGCTACAGACAGTGGGAAAGCAACTGGACTCAAATAAACTGAAGCAAATTCCAGGCAGGTTTGCTTCCTGGGGACTCGAGCTGAGAGTCCCCAAAGCCAAAGCACTCAGCTGCTACAGAAACCAATAGATGTTCTCTGCTGTTTGTTTGCTTAGGTTATCTCATTCATAAAAGCCTCAGATACACGCAATAGGGCTTACGTTCATTTTGTCTCAGTATCCATATCCAACACACCATCGGTCACATGACAATCCTGAACAACAATATCAAAAATACATGGATACACAAGGTGGAAGGAGTGAGGGAATGAGTACATGAATGAATAAGGTATTGAACAAAGGACCAACTAGAAAAGTACTGCTTCCATAACCCAAGGACCCACCGTGTTACATGACTTCCAACAGAAGGACGCGCCCAGAACACCAATGCCCTACGTCTGCTCTGGCTTCTCTGATTAGAGACCTGTGTGTCATCCGGAAACAATAATTCCTCTTGTCCTTGACCTCACAACCAAACAGCAGATGAAAAGCTCAACCTGGGTTAATTCAGTCTGAGGCCGATCATTGGGAATATACTCAAAGCAGTAAAAGCTGTGGGGTGTTGTTTTCTGTATTTACCCTCTGCTTTACACAACGAGAATTTTATTCATTAAGACCAAGGAGCAAAAGCACGAAACAGCTGCAATGTAAGTCTGAAGAGCATCAAGAAGAAAATGTGATGTCTTTTAATCAACAGAGAGGGAGAAAAGAGAGTCTGTGTCTGTGCGTTCATGTGTGTGGGAAGGTACAAATGTACATGTAGAGGCCAGAGGTCAACCTCAGATGTCCTTCCCCACCCAGCCTGTTTTGCTGAGATAAGATTTCTCACTAGCCCTGAACTCTATTTGGCAAAGCTGGCTGGCCTGCAAGCCCCAGAGATTTGCCTATCTGCACTTCCTAGCCCTGGGATTACATTCACCCATACACCCCCAGCTTTTAAACCTGGGTTCTGAGGAATCAGACTCATGTCTGAAAGCACCTTCACTGAATGAGCCGCCCCCTAACCCCAAATTAACAATATTTGAATAAACTAACAAATTTGGTGTCTGCACATGAATTAGGTGTATATAGACATTATGCTGTAATTCGATTTCATGACAAACAGCGCAGCTTTTCAAGAAAACCACCTGGAAAACAGAACCAGCTAAAAAAACTTACTTGGCAAACATACACTAACTCTCAAAATCAATTCTATTCTCAGAAGGGGGGGGGAATCATAGGCAACAGGATTTGGAAATAAACTATTATAAGAGACAATCACAAGCAGAAAAACTGGTTCCTAAATAAACAGCTAAAGTTCTGTGCCTCAAATCCAATACCAACAGAGATCGGCTCCTGCTGAAGAGCAAACATAGAAGCTCCCCCACATAAAGAACTGAGCTGGGAACAAGCTGGATCAGTAGGTGAAGCTCCTGCCATCAGGCCTAATGACCTGAATGTGATCCCCTCAGCACATGTGGCAAAAGGACAGAACCCCCACACTTACTCCCTAGCATGCATTCCCATGTGCACACGCATGTGCCCACACACACTAAACAATTTGTTTAAAAGAAATGACCTGTGAGTTTATCCTCCACCCCAGTGGTGCTAGGAAATAGTTCTAGTAAAGAGGCAAAGATGCTATGAAATGTGTTTACTTTGTTGCCTTAATAAGATGCTGTATCGTCTAGACACCTGGTAATTGTTCTTACTGTGTATAGTTTTACTATGTTAGAGTTTAAACCTTTCCTTTGTTATTTAGGCAAAAAGGGGGAAACGTGGAATAATCACAAGCCACAAGACAGCACACAGATCGGTAGAAATGTGTTAAAAGTTGTAAGAGCTAGTTAGAAACTAGCCTAAGCTATAGGCTGAGCTTTCATAACTAATATTAACTCCCTGTGTCGTGATTTGGGAGCTGGCAAGTGGGACAGATAAAGACTCCCGGCAACTTAACCCAGGCTTCTTCGTGTTCCTCCTCTTTCTTCCTGGTCTCCAAGAGGTGAAAAACTTTCTTCTATCATATTCTTCCTGCTTGCTGCTCCTGCCTCCCCACAGGCCTAAAGCAATGAACCATCTCATGATGAACCGAAACCGTGACCCAAAATTAATCCTTGCTCTTTATGGTGATCTTCTCCAATATGCAATCATGACAGCAAAAGTGTGACTAATACAGAATCCATTATATGACAGAATCTCTGGCCCCTGCAGGGACCAAGTGCTGATGAAATGTAGGGGTCAGTGTTGCTTGGGAGTAAACAGCCTGTAAAAACAGACAATGCCCTTCGTGGAGAGGATGGCGTCACAGGAAAGGGCTGCGCTTATACAAGCATATGATCACCATGATGCTTTTAGGAGGAGACAAGGAGGAAAAGGAAGAAGAAAGCCTTTTACATTTACTTAAGCTACTCATTTGAGATGTGATTGGCCCATGCTTACAACCCTAGGATGCAGGAGAATTACAAGTTTGAATCCAGACTGGGCTACACAGTTAGACCCTGTCTCAAGAATATTTAAAAACATGTTTCATAATCCCATTTAACATTGCATGCTGTATAATTTCTCTAAAATTATAAGTATCCATGTGGGAAAATACGACTGTACAAACACATGACAACTGACACCTGTTAGATTATAATAACTAAAGGCACGGAGGGATTTAGGACCACACAGGTACTCTTCCTGGTGGCCTGCATCTAGCTGTCGATTTAAATTCCTGAGGACAGGGACCAGTTCTAACTCATCTTATGTCAGTGGATTGGAATGAACTCCTCCTACTGAACTAGGCCCCTCCTGGTCATACAACCATGAACGAACAGGAGCTGCCAGCACGGAGCTTGCATTCCACAGGTGGAGATATATGTGCCCATGTGTGTGTGTGCATACACACAAACAACCAAAACAATGTTTAGCCATTGAAAGAAAAAAAAAACACCTAGCACAGGAGTAATAAACTAAGCTAGAGAGTCAACGGACCCCAATCTGGGGAAGTGACCTCTGTCAGTTAAGCAGAAAAAGTGTGGGGAGCTAAGCCAGTAAAAAATAGGAAGCATGCACAGGCTTTGAAATTACCTAGAAACTGGACTTGTTTTGAACAGGACAGCCGGTATGTGCCTCTGAATTAGGGAGTATGCAGATGCGTGAGAGTCTATGACACAGCTCAGTCAGCCAAGACATACAACAAAGAATGTGCATGTGTCCTGAGCTCAAAGGGGGCCTGGCTTGTGTGGAAAGGACCACTGCTTATAGCTCCATGGAAGATGTTGATGGAAGGGTAAGAGTTGAGCAGGAACAATAGCAAAGACATAGACTCAGCAAAAGATCACAGTTGTTCCATCAAATCTGAGCTGGTGGAGATTAAAGAGATGCGAGCCCATTGGGAAATAATTTAGGTAGGGCTGGGGAGATGGCTCCCTTGGTAAAGTGCCCCGCACGAAAGCACGAGAACCTGAATCCAGGCCTGAGCACCCAAGTTAAAAAGCTAGTGACATGAGCCTGTAATCCCAGATCCAGGGAGGGGGAAACAGGAGAATCTTGAGGTTGGGACCAGCTAGTCTACCTATGTTGGTGAGCTGCAGGTTCATTAGGAGATCCCACTTTTGAAAAAAAAAGTTAAATGGAGGAGCTGTACAGGTGTCTTAGCATGTTACTCTTGCAGAGGACCTGGGTTCACTTCCCAACACCCACAGCGTGGCTCACAACCATCTGTAACTCCAGTTCCAAGAGATCCTATGCCTTCGTCTGACCTCTGAGGACACCAAGCATGCATGGGATACACATACATACACACATTCATGCTGAACACTCACATGCATAAATAAATAAATAAATAAATAAATAAATAAATAAATAAATAAATAAATAAGTAAATAAATAAATAAATAAATGTGAAGAAAACAAGGTGGAGGGTGATTGAAGAAGACACCGGATGTAAACCTCAAGTCACCATGTGTACAAGCATCTGAGTCTCCATTGAGTTTAATCCCCACTGGAGGCTCACACCTATAATCCCAGCACTTGGGAGGTAGAGGTAGGAAAAGTTAAAAGTGGGGGAAGAGAGAGGAAGGTTAACTTAAGCTACATGCTACCCTGTCTCAAAAAAAAAAAATAAGACAAAGATGAGTCTGACTTTGCCATGCTTACATTCTGTTTATTAAAATTAACAAGTATAAATTTATATTTCTACCATAGTTTCCAACAGAACCATTACGTGTCAATTATTTCCCAAATTTCCTGATCAAATATGAACTATTTGTTGATATTTTTTATTTCTGTAAGGAGGGTCACTTGAGCCCAGGAGTTCAAAACCAACTGTGATCATTGTAGATTGGTCATGTCTGCACACCTGAAGCCACACCTCTAGAATGTGGCCACCACCACAAGTCCACCTGCAAAACAAGATGCCACTACAGCACAGGATATGCATTACTGTTCCAAAATGCAGGAAAGGGGGCATGGTAAAGAAATACTGGACCAAAACAAGATTGAAAACCAGAAGGGCAAACTCCAAACTCTGCATCTCCATGCTTGATGTCAAAGCACTCTTCAGATCTCCAACTCCTTTCGCCTCTGTTGACTGAACACACTTCTCTCCTTGGGCTTGTCCCACTCCCTGATAACTCTTTTGGAGGAATCCCATGACTCTGGCATCTCCAACATCTTGGGATCTCCAGGGCAATCTAGGCTTCAACTTCACATCTTCATGCAATGGTCTCATCCATTCCAGGACACCCCAGACACATGCCTGGCCTTAGAGGCTCTCCTTAGTCTTAGGAGCAAATTCTATAGGCCCTTTCTCCTATCCTTAGCTCCAGAACCACATGGCCAAAGCTACTAAGTTGGGCTGCTTTCTGGTGCTGGAACATGGCCCCTTCGTTCAATTACATCTTCACCCGCTTTCTGTTTTTCATTTTCACTGGCTAAGCTTGGCTGTCCTTCAACTTGCTCTCTAGACCAGGCTGTCCTCTAACTCAAGCGATCTGTCGGTGACCTATCCTAGCTCGTAAGAATCAGGCATCCTACAACTCAATTTACAGCAATGGGATTTGTAAAGAGTTTCTTCAGTTAAGTCCCTTTCTTGTTCAAGTACCCAAGCTGGGCTGAAGTGCACCAAAGCTGGCACTCTATCCACATCACACTCCACAGGCCTGCATAGATGGGGACCACTGGATAACATAACCTACACTTAGCCTCCTTTTCACCTGTCTTTGCACCTGACAGGCCTGTGCACATCAAGTCTTTCCAGCCGAGTGCTTCTCCTGACACACATCCTTAACTCTAACCCAAGAAGAGGTGTGAAACCACAGCACATCACCATGGCAACTCCCCACAACAGACCCAAGCTATCAGCTCAGCACTCCCATCTCTGTGATCACATGGAGATCCACCCTCAGAAAAGACGTGCGAGAGGATATTCTGTAAAACGTTAGGCTTTCTGGTAGACAAGCCTCCAAATCAGTGGGCCAAGATGAACACAAGGATGCGAATCCCAGTCTGCCCCTCCCAATCGATGTGTGTAACTTGTTATAATTTGCTAATGGTGCCCTCTTTCACAATAAAAACTATCTCAATTTGATTAATTTTATGGTCACCCTCAAGGCAGGCTCGAGTCAGAAAACAGACGGGCTTGGGAGACAGAGCAAAGCAAGCCTACTAGAGATGTTTGCACACCCATTGCTCTAGGCTGCCTTGTACACTTTGTTCCATGAACGCAGCAAATAGGCTCCCTTAGCATGGAGTTTGAGCATCCACTTCAAATAAAGAACTTGGTATAAAACTAACAGCATGTCATCGTCTCTACCCTCCAAAGGAACCCGGACCTTCCAAACCCTCCTTTGTATGAAGCAAACTCATGGTTGATAAAAGTGCTGAACGCCAGTGTGTCTGGCTGAAGGCAGCCATGCTTTGGAGCATGTTCGCTGTAAATACTGCAAAGACAGTTGTCCCAACATTGCCCACTTGAAGAGTCATATGCACCAACTCAGGTTACTCACAAGGAGATGTAACTAACAGTGTCAGTGACTGAATTCACCAAGTTCCTAAATATTTACATTTGATGGAAAATGGGAGATATCCAAAACCAAACTCCAGTGTACTGCTTGACCCAAGACTGTTCCTAAATGTGTAAAGTGTTTGCCAATGCTTTAAAATGTGAGGTTATATTTTATAAATAATAAAATATATAATAATATATGTATATTTAAAGATTCCAACTTCATCTCTTTCTTGTGATATCAGAAGCTTCACACTGAGCTCACATTCATTCCTGTCACTTCCAGATAGCCCTAAGTAACACACTGAGAAGGGACACCCCTGTCCAGTTCCCCCACAGTCCTCACTCAGCCTTCTTCTGGGGCACTAGACTTTAGAACTACTAATTCTTAGCAGAGATGGTCTCTATGGAGACCACATCTGACCCTTCATATTAAAGATCCTCTGAGGGGAATTTGTTCCCTCCCCTGTGCAATCTATCTTTTACAATATCAGAAGGTGCAGTGCAAGCTACTAAAAGAGGAAAGCAATAAATTGCCCTACCCAGCTGTGACACCAATGACCTGCAAGGCAAGATATCTCTGAAGCTGCAATAGTGACATATTTTGGTGGTAACCAATAGGTGTTTAATTAAGTTTAAGGACACTTAGGAGTGACATCATAACCATCCAACTACCCAGGGTAAGGTAAGGCTGTGGTTCTTAAAGGGAAACCTACTGTATAACCACTCCATTAGACCAGCAAAATTCCTAACTGCATTGTGCAACTTATCCTTGTCCTGACAGATAACCTTGTACTGCGGATCTCACCCATCGTCAAAGAAGTCTCTCTTTGCAGAAGACAAAGACGATTACAGAACATCACAACTGGTCAAAACGCAGAGGACAACTGACTGTGTTGTGCCCAGCCCCAGTGGATACATCTACAACACAAATCCTGCACCGTGGGTGAGTGGGTAGGAAGACTGTAAGAGGCCAAAGACCAAGAATCCTGCTGTGAGATTGAGTCTACTACAATGACAGAAAGCAACATCCATGATACTGCAACCATGCTGCTCCCTAAACAAGACCTGGACAATAATAGCAATAAAAACGCTAGCATGTAATTGACTGCAAAGCCTTGTGTCCAGAAGGGTCACAGTAACTACTGCTGAGAGCGCTCTCTCTCTCTCTCTCTCTGTCTCTCTCTCTCTCTCTCTCTCTCTCTCTCTCTCTCTCTCTCTCTCCCTCCCTCCCTCCCTCCCTCCCTCCCTCCCTCCCTCCCTCCCTCCCTCTCTCTCTCTCTCTCTCTCTCTCTCTCTCTCTCTCTCTCTCTAGTTTTTTGAGACAGGGTTTCTCTGTGTAACAGCCCTGGCTGTCCTAGAACTCACTCTGTAGACCAGGCTGGTCTCAAACTCACTCACAGATCCACCTGCCTCTGCTTCTGGGAATGCTGGGATTAAAGGTATGTGCCACCACGGTCAGCTACCAAAAGTCTCTTAAAAAATTTGGAAACTATAATGTATTCTTCCTTATTTCCAGAGCCGGAACAATGTATTAGAAAACAAAAACAAACAAACAAACAAAAAAGATAGTGATAATCTCAAGAACTATCCTATTTCGTTTGTGAAATGAGTTTTAAATAAATAAGCATGAACCCCACCTCACGGGCCACCCATGGTAGGGAACTTCAAGTCATTTGTAGTGAAGTATTCTGTTGCAGGCATTACAGTGAACACAAATTAAAATTGTCACCAGGAGGCCTCAACCCTACACAGAGAACTGCAGGCAGCTAAGGAAGGCTGAGCGTACAAGAAATAGTCTTCCCAAGGGAAGTGGTTTCCTCATAGCAAATGGCCAGCCCTGAAACTTATATACTAGTAACTACACAGACTGAGCAAGCTATAGTTCGCACGTACATACATATACATGTATGTGCAAAAACTATTATTGAAAAAGGGGCAACAAATTTGAAAGGGAGAAAAGAAGGGTGTGTGGGAGAGATTGAAGGGAAGAAAGAGAATGGGAAATAATCTGAAAATTAAAAGAAGTGATGTAATTATAATCTAAAAATTAAAAGACATAAATTTTAAAAAAGCTTAACTGCCTTTTCTGGCTGTTTAAGGCATTTATCAATTGGGGGCTGGCATGGTTGAAAAGCGCATCCTGTTCTCTGGGAGGAGCAGGGTTTGGTCCCCAGTACCTGCACAGTCTTCTGGAACTCCAGCTCCTGGGGGAGGCGGGCTCCAAGCCATCTTCTGGGACATGTTTGTGTGCACACACAAATAAAAATACAAATGAACAAAAAGGCACTTTTCTCTTTTAGAATATAATGAAGACACTGAAGACAAGTGTCTCTTACTTCAGTTTTGATACAGGACTTCCATGGAATGCTGCTGTCAATTTAAAAAAAAAAAAAATGAATCTTAAAGTTCAACTATGGGATAAGAATGAAATAAGGACTTGTTGTAGGATGTTTGTCTTGTCTATTCTTAATTTCCCAGCTACCAGAAGGATACCATGTAATAGAACCTGAGACTTTATTCATTTATATTTAGTGAATACTGATTTCCCTAAAAACCTAAATCACTTTGAAAACACACACACAAAAAAAGTACAAGGGTGGGGACTTTAATGTTGCAAAGCACGCACATACACATAGATACACACGCATACACACACGTACTTACACACATACACATACACACATAGATCCACACACACTCTTCTTTTCACGCTTCCAAGCCTGTTTCCCAAGGCACAGTTAGCATACTGAAGTTTCCTTCCTATGTTAGCACAGTGGCTCTCAACCTTCGTCACACTAAGACACTACAACACAGTTCTCCATCTTGTGGTGACCGCCATCCATAAAAATTATTTCATTGCTTCTTCATAACTGTAGTTTTGCAACTGTTGTAAGTTGTAATGCAAATAGCTGGTATGCAGGGTATGTGATGGATGACCCCAAAGGGGTCACAACCCACAGGCTAAGAATCACTGTGTTAGCTACATCCGCACCTGTTTTATTAAGAAAGCCACGGTTTCGTTTAGTAACACAACACTTCGAGTTAGTAAATTCTGAGGACATACTGGACACTAAGCTAGAAGCTTAAAATACGTTTTCAAAATTGGTGGTGCACGCCTTTTAATCCCAGCAGGCAGAGGCAGGCGGATCTCTATGAGTTCGAGGCCAGCCTGGTCTACAGAACTAGTTCCAGGACAAGCTCCAAAGCCACAGAGAAAAACCAAACAAAAAAACAAAATTATATTTGAAACCTCTTCTATGACAGTAATGTTTACATCACTCGCATACGAACGTATTGTCTTAGTGGGTGGGTAGGTGGGGAAAAAAACAGCAAAGGTCTTCTGACTTCAAATTCGCAGAATCATACTCGCCTGACAATCTGACAGTTCCAACTCTAACTCTCAACTGCTTTGAAATCACACTGCCCAGTCTCGGACACCTGAAGACGCTTCGGTGACCGTGACGTGCCAGCCAAACTGGTATGAATGATATAAATGAATACTGAGACACTGGGGCGGGGAGGGGAGTCTCCCGCACTTTTAATAAACACGTTTGCACACATGCAGTCCTTGGAGAAAGCCTGGCAAGCCAGCGCCAGTCACCAGGTTCCTCCTAGGACCCGCGCTTTTCCTTGAGTCCTGAGCAGACTTGCCATCTCCTCCAGGGCCCCGCGACCAGTCTGCGTCTACTTTGCTCTCTGCCACTCAGGCCGGCCAGCCGATCCCGAGGCTAACCCAGCTGCCAATTGCTTTCCCTCCCACTCCCAGATCCCAAATGCGGAGCCAGAGTGGCACGGGCACCCGAGCGCTCCACGTGGTTGCGAGCCAGCAGCCAGATCCAAGACAGATCCAAGAGGGGTCCCTGCCTCATCAGTCCCGGAGACACTGCTCCCGCCCCTGGCGCCCAAGACTTGCCTGGTTAGGGTCGGTGGCTCGGAAAACGTGGCAGGCCATCTGCGACTCGGGGTCATCCGGCTGCGCCTTGATCAGGTAGGCAAAGTAGGTGAGGTCGTGGCTGTTGTGGATGAATCGCGAAATGTGCTGCGCCTTGTGCTCGAAGATGAAAACCCCGGTGTTGGACTGCACAGTCCCTGAGCCAGCGCCCCCTCCGACCCCGGCACCCGGCGCGGGGACGCAGCGCAGGAAGGGCGCGCTGAGCACCAGGAGCACCTCTCGGGCCGCGGGCGCCCCGCAGCCACCCGCCTCAGGCTTCTGGCTGCGCCGGCGGATCTCGGCCATGAGCCAGGGTAACATGGGCAGCGTGGTCCTGCGATCCAAACACGACCCTCCCACGTACCATAGCCGGAAGCGCTTGTCACCCGGCTTGGCGGCACCTGACTGCGCTGGGGTGCCGGGCTCCGGCTCCAGAGGGTGCGGGAACGGCTCATCCTGAATGCAGCTAGGCGACTCCATAACTCGCGCCTAGCGAGGGCACCGCGCCCCCAACTCTCACTGTGCAGGCGCCGCGGAAACTGCCAACTGTCGCCCCGGGCCCCCGGGCCCCCGCGCCCGCCTTGGTGCCAGCAGCCCTTGAAGTCCGCGCTTCAGCGGCCCTGCCCCATGCGACACTTTCCCGGGCGCGGCGAGGAGACTCCGGCTGCAGCGCAGTGGGCTGGCGGGAGACCGAGGCTCAGGCGCGCATCCTCCTTCCTGGAGACCGCGCCTGCGGACCCGCCTGCCCTGCTGCCGCCCACCCGTCCCCGAGGTCGGGGACCACGCCGGCCGCGAGCTCCTGCTGCCGCTCCTGCAGCCCGCTGCGGCCGCCGCCGCGCTCACCCAACGCTGGCCCTGGAAGGCTGGGCGGAGAGTGGGGCTGTGGGCGGGAAGGGGTGACTCGGGGCGGAGCTGACTGCTCGCAGGGTGACCGGCTGTCACCTGGAAGGTCGGGGGCGCGGGGGTGCGGCCCGTTCAGACCCAGAGAACTATTCCAGTGGAAAATAACAAAAACAAACGTGGCCTCTGGCGGGCGGCTCCTCCGGCCGCTGACTCTGCAGCCCAGATCGCTGCTCCTCCTCCAGGGTTCCAGTCCCTCCCTCGTTTCTTCCTTCCTTCCTTCCAGGCCGCTACTTTAAAGCTGGCTGCTTGCTGCCCTGCCTCCTATCCGGCCGGCGGAGAGCTTTGCCTGCTGCAGCCGATCTGAGGTCGCCTCCCAGTCTCTTCCTCCTGCCTCCGCCCCTCACCTCGCCTCGGGGCCAGCCGTACCCAGCCTGGCACTTCCCGGACCAGCACAGCCTCGCTCCTCTCCTGGAGACTCTACTGCCCCCTGGAGAGGGGCCACTCTCAGTGGGGCACAGGGATTTCTGTTTCTTTTTAAGCAGTATTTGCTTGGTTTTACTCCGTCTAAAGTCTGAATGTGACTATATTCTGCATCCTTTTTCCTGCTATGGAGCACTGCTAGTGTTTTCAATAACAAATTATGACAAAATAATTTAATTGTGATATTCACTTTAAACTTTAACACTGATGTGAATCTTCCCGTTTCTTAATGAAGCTAACTTCTTGAAATATGAAGAAGTTGAACTTCTTTATGTATCCCCACTTCAGAACTATGGTAAATTTCCTCCCTTTCATGTATACCTAACTATACCTATTTCAAAACGCAGTTCAGGGATAATTTAACTATTCTATTTTTAAAGCAGAATGCTTTTCCGTTTTATCAAATTAAACTGATTTTGTTTTGCTGTTATTGCTGTTACTATTTTAAGACAAAGTCTCCTTCCTGTACAGTACAGGTTGACTTGGAATGCTCCATCTTCCTGCCTCAGTTTTCTAAGTCCTGGGGTTACAGGAATGTATCACCATCCTGGAAGAGCTCTCATACTCTCCTTCTATTCTTACTGGATGATAAGGAATGGGTAAAAGAAAAACAAAACAAAAGGGGACCCCTTCAGCTTACTTTCTCCCGGGTGCTTATAAGAAAAATGAGAACACAGTTTTTTCTTTTTCTTTTTCTTTTTTTTTTTTTGTACTGAATGGTGTTTCTACTTTCTCTAACATCCTATAGTCATTTTGCTTCTTGTTCATGCAGAGTCAACATGGTCACATTTGCTACACTTCTGGGGCCACCATGTAGCTATCCTCTTGTTAATGAGCATCTAATTCCAAGACAGAGACGTTATTGGTTGTTTCAAGTCATTTATTTTAACACTTACAAAACCTTTGTGTAAAATACAACCCAAATCTTCAAGGAGCAATGAAACTTCTGAGGACATGGACAGAGAGACATCCCAAGGCCTTAGTGGAAGCTTTCTTGCAGAGATCTCATTCCCCAGGGCTGTGCTTGTGAATAAGAAAGAAAGGAATAAGGGCATGGGTCAATTACAGAAGCCTTACAGACCGGCCACATCAATCAGTGTGGGGATTATTATTATACCAGTTCCTGCTGGTATAATAAATCCAAGCAACGGAGAATAAACATTCAGCGATTGACAGGAAAACAGAGATACTGTCTTCAAATGTATAACAAGCTACACAGGGTTGCTTCCGGCTCTGGAGCCCTTCTTTATTTCTGTGTTTATTATAAATATTACTACTATGGGAAGATAGTTCTCTCTGCCTTCCTGAAGTTAAATACAGCCATGTGATGTGACTTATTTTGACAGAGACATGTGAATAGAAGGGACTTGGGTTATATCTAAAGTAAAAGCATTTAATTGGAAGCACAATAGTGGCCATGTGGCCACGCTTACTGTCCAGTGGCCATGGTGAGAACAATACATCCATATGGAGGTACTTCATGATCAGATACCAGAATGCTGAGCTATGACTCCAATGACAGCTGTCCTGGAAAACCTGCCAGGGACAAGACAGGCTCCTCACACATAATTAATACACTTTTGTCCTATTAGGCCATTGAGATTGTGGATGTGTTTGTTTCTTTATTAACCTGTCCTAGCCTGTCAAATAAAATGGGCTCACTAGCACACATTTTATGGGAGATGTCATTCTGTAAATATGTTTCTCCTATTGGTTAATGAATAAAGCACTGTTGGCCAATAGGAAAACAAGGAGGATGCGGGAAGTAGTAGGAAGGGATTCAACATGGAGAACAGAGAGAGCAGAACGCCGGCCTCTCTCTCCGGTAAGGTAAGACCATGTGGAAATACTTAGACTAATAGAAATGGGTTAATACTTAAGACAGAGCTAGCCGATAAGAAACGCTAGTACCAGGCCAACAGCTTTATATCAAATACAGCATCTCTGTGTGTTATCTGGGCCTGGCCAGAAAACATACTCATAATAAAATGGGCTCACTAACACACACTTATCATAACTTGTTTTATAATTACTGATGTAGTTGACTCTGTACTTACATAAACTAGATAGTAAACTATTAGCTTCTTACAATCACTGTTTCTCCTTCAGAAGCCCAGAATCTTTTACCTATAAAAAAGCACCAATTGCATAACCATCACTTGACTTTTAAAGACAGGACACAACTACAATGTAAAGGAATAATTACACAGAATTTGTAGGTGTATGATGTTTACTTTATGCCGAGGCTGGAGGCTATAACCACTTATGTTCTGCCTCTGCATATTCTTTGGGTCTTCATTTGGAGGGAGGATGAGAATATGTATATAGACAGCATTTCCAAAGAACTGGGGGAAGTCTCTGTCCTGGAAAATCCTGGGAAAAATATCTTCCTACAATACCGAGAAGCGAATTTCATGCATGGTTAAAATGTTCCTTTACTACTCCAAATAAAGTTGTGCCAGTACTACTAAAAAGCTGTATTCAACCCTTAAATAACTTGGGCATGAGAAACAGAAGGCCCTGGATCAGTGTGATGGTGGAAGATGAGAAAGGTTTGGTTTGTTGTAGTATTCTGTCTTTGTTTTTTCCTTCCCAAATAGAAGGCTCTTTCTCTCCTCCCCCACTCTCTGTCTCTCTGTGTGTTTCTCTCTCTCTCTCTCTCTCTCTCTCTCTCTCTCCACACACACACACACACACACACACACACACACGCACACGCACACGCACACCTGGTGCCCACGTACACAGGCACTTCTCTTTCCTGTCTGAAAATAAAACTATTTATTGAGTTGAAGAAACGGCACATAGAATAAAGCCCTGGCTTTGAAAGTGAAATGGAATTCTCAGAAAGCACGTAAAGCCAGGCATATTAACAATGTGTATTTCCCAGAAGCTCATGGGCCAGCTAACTAACCTGGTGTACATAGGGGCAAAGATCAAAGAGACCCTGCTTCAAACAAGGTGGAAGGCAGTGAGTGACACCAAGGTTGTCTTCTGCTCTCTGAACCTGTCCTGTGGTGTGCATGTACACACACAACATACACAGACCACACACAAAAAGATGAAAAATAATAACAATAAATAATTTAATGTTCATGCCTTTATGAGGCTTTATGGTCTCTTCTCCGCATGCCTTCTCTTCCTACAACCGAGCCTCTCCCATCCTTCATGACTTGAACACCTTTCATTACTCAGGATCCAAGACAAGAGTCTTCTCCTGAAGCTACACGCCAGCCACAGTTGGTAGCTGCTCCTCTTTATCCCCTTTCCTGTGTTTTCCACTAACACAGCCCTTATGTCATTCTGTAGACCAGGCTGGCCTCGAACTCATAGAGATCCTCCTGCCTCTGCCTGCTAGGATTAAAGCCATGTGCCACCAACGCCCGGCTGTTCTCTGCCAATTTTAAGAATTAAAAGTGCCTTACCATGTTTTTCTTTCTGTGTCTGGTTTACCTCACTCAGGATGGTTTCTTCTAGTTCTATCCATTTGCCTGCGAATTTCAAGATTCCATTGTTTCCCCCCCCCCTCTGAGTAGTATTTCATCATGTAAATGTACCACATTTTCTGTAGCCATTCTTCAATTGAGGAGCATCTAGGTTTCTTCCAGGTTCTGGCTATTACAAATAATGCTGCTATGAACATAGTTGAGCAGTTGTCCTTGTTATATGAATGTGCATCCTTTGGGCTATATGCCTAAGGGTGGAATTGCTGGGTCTTGAGGTAGACGGATTCCCATTTTCCTAAGGAAACGCCATACTGATTTCCAAAGTGGCTGTATGAGTTTGCACTCCCACCAGCAGTGGAGGAGTGTTCCCCTTTCTCCACATCCTCTCCAGCATAAGCTGTCATTGGTGTTTCTGATTTTAGCCATTCTGACAGGAGTAAGATGGTATCTCAGAGATGTTTTAATTTGCATTTTTCTAATGGCTAAGGATGTTGAGCAATTTCTTGAGTTTCAGCCATTTTAGATTCCTCTATTGAGAACTCTCTGTTTAGTTCTGTACCCCACTCTTTAACTGAATTATTTGGTGTTTTGGTGACTAGCTTCTTGAGTTCTTTGTATATTTTGGAGATCAACCCTCTGTCAGATGTGGGGTTGGTGAAGATCTACTCACTGATAAGTGAATATTAGGCATAGAGCAAAGGATAACCAGCCTACAATCCACAACCCCAGAGAAGCTAGGAAACAAGGAGGACTCTAAGAGAAGAATACATGGACCCCCCAGAAGGGGAAAGGGACAAGATCTCCTGAGTAAATTGGGAGCACAGGGAGAGGGGAAGGGAGGTAGGAGAAAGAAGAGGGGAGGAAGTGGGGGAGGAGAACTTGAGGGATCAGGAAGGATGAGTTGGGGGAAGAACAGAGGAGATCAAGGAAAGATATACCTTGAAAGGAGGAGCTGTTATGGGCTTAACAAGAAACCTGGCACTAGGGAAATCTTCAAGGATCCACAAGGATGACTCCAACTGAGAATCTAAGCAAATGGAAAGGCTACCTTAAATAACCTTCCCCTGTAATGAGATGGATGACTACCTTAAAAGCCATCATAGAGCCTTCATCCAGTAGCTGATGGAAGCAGAAACAGATTCACAGCTGAGCACTGAGCCAGATACCTGTTGTAGAGAAGGAGGAGTGATAAGCAGGGGTTCAGTGCTGGGGAAACCCACAGAGACAGCTGACCTGAGCCAGGGGGAGCTCACAGACCCCAACCAGACAGCTGGGGAACCAACATAGGAATGGGGATGTCAACTGGCTTGGGCAGTGGAACCAGTATTTATCCCTAGTGCACAAATGGGCTTTGGGAGCCCATTCCCTATGGAGGGATACTCAGCCCAGATACTCCAGGGAAGGCCTAGGACCTGCCCCAAATGATGTGACAGACTTTGAGGATGCTTCACCCTCCCTGAGGATTGGATAGGGGGTGGGATGGGAGGTTGGTGGGGGAAATGGGAGGACAGGAGAGAGAGGGAACTGGGATTGGTATGTAAAATAAGATTTTTTAATTTAAATAAAAATTAATTTTGGTGGTGAGTTGGTGGTGCATGCCTGTGATCCCAGCACTTGGGAATCAGAGGCAGATGGACTCTGTGAGTTCGAGGCCAGGGTGGTCTACAGGAGATAGTTCCAGGACAGCTTCCAAAGCCACAGAGAAAACCTGTCTCAAAAAAAAAAAAAAAAAAAAATTAAAAGGGCCTGAACTTGGGAGGCAGAGACAGACCCCATGAGTTTGAGGACAGCCTGGTCTACAGGATAAGTGCCAGGACAGGCTCCAAAGCTACACAGAGAAACCGTGTCTAGAATTAAAAGGGCAAGGAAGACGGCAACCAGTCAAATTTTATACGTGAAAACACATATACAGCACAGCACACCAAGAGTCCTCCCATGAAGGGAAGAATCAGAGCTGGCAGCGAAATCTTCCCAGATGATCAAGATTCTTACAGGCTTGTGGGCATGAGATGGCCCCTCTTCCTCCCTCTGAACTGGCTGGCTTGGGTTATTGCTGGGGGGGGGTGGGTATCGTGGATGAACAAGGGGAAGCTGCTGGGTTCCTGGGAAAGGAGCCTGGCAGCAGATGTGAACAGTTCCAGCTCTGAGCTCTGGGAAGGGGGGGCAGAAGAAGGGGAAAGAAGGGGGAAAGGGAGAAGAAGACAGAAGAAGGAGGAAGAAGAGGAGAGAATGGGGAAGAAGGGGGAAAGAAGGGGGAAAGGGAGAAGAAGACAGAAGAAGGAGGAAGAAGAGGAGAGAATGGGGAAGAAGGGGAAAGAAGGGGGAAAGGGAGAAGAAGACAGAAGAAGGAGGAAGAAGAGGAGAGAATGGGGAAGAAGGGGAAAGAAGGGGGAAAGGGAGAAGAAGACAGAAGAAGGAGGAAGAAGAGGAGAGAATGGGGAAGAAGGGGGAAAGAAGGGGGAAAGGGAGAAGAAGACAGAAGAAGGAGGAAGAAGAGGAGAGAATGGGGAAGAAGGGGGAAAGAAGGGGGAAATGGAGAAGAAGACAGAAGAAGGAGGAAGAAGAGGAGAGAATGGGGAAGAAGGGGGAAAGAAGGGGGAAAGGGAGAAGAAGACAGAAGAAGGAGGAAGAAGAGGAGAGAATGGGGAAGAAGGGGGAAAGAAGGGGGAAAGGGAGAAGAAGACAGAAGAAGGAGGAAGAAGAGGAGAGAATGGGGAAGAAGGGGGAAAGAAGGGGGAAAGGGAGAAGAAGACAGAAGAAGGAGGAAGAAGAGGAGAGAATGGGGAAGAAGGGGGAAAGAAGGGGGAAAGGGAGAAGAAGACAGAAGAAGGAGGAAGAAGAGGAGAGAATGGGGAAGAAGGGGGAAAGAAGGGGGAAGGTTGTCCATCCTAAAATTGATGGCACATTTGTTTATTCACCTTAGGCCTCCTTTCCGTATCTGTCTACTAGCAAACTGTATGATTCTTAGTCCCTCAAGGACAGGAGCCTGAAAGAAGGGTTTTCTTTCACATTTCCCTCCCACAGCCGCACAGCAGCTGAAAATTACTGGGTAGTTAATAAGTATTGAATGAGCAGAAGAGTTGAATAAGTCGCTAATTAGGACTTAAGAAACAACAGCGTTTTACTATCACAGAGGTGATGTGCCAAATTCTTAATTAGATAACTTCTGATTAACAAATAGCCCCACTGGGTAATTATTGAAGGTTAGAAAGCAAAAGGACGCCTTCCTCAAATGTGTGGTGGCGTTCTGACTGGCCTTAGCACAGCCTTTGTGGTTGGATGGAGTTCTGAAATATTACCAGGATTTCCCCTGCTCCCTGTGACCTTGCACCAACCCAGGCAGCTGGGTCATTCTATGTTCTGGCTTCAGGGAAAGGATGACACAGCAGAATTCAAAGAACAAAAGAGCCCATTCTTAGCATGTATGCTTCAAAAGCCAGAGACTGGCAAAGACCAAGACTTTTTGTTTTTGTTGTTGTTGTTGTTGTTTTTTTTTTTTTTTTTTCCTTGCTCTAGATAGTAAAGGGGAAAAACCTCAACTTGGAAGATGGAGAAACAAACGGGACTAGAGTTTGAGTTCTCCGAGTCTTCTGAGGGAGATCTCTCTGTCTCTCACAGCTGGGTTTGTGAAGAGGAGCTGTAGAGCCCCCACCCCCAAGCAGAAGCCCTGCTACTTTCTCTGGGATAAGCCCCAGAAATCTGCACTTCCCCAAGCCAGCCAAGCCTAAGAGGCAGGAGGGAAAGGGGAAAATAGACAGAAGAATGGATGCAGCCTCTGGAACAAACCATTTGTCTTGCATGGCAAAGAAGCTGCAGCATTTATCATGCAGGGTGGAGGGCAGAGAGAAGCCATTCTGATTTACTGTCACTAGGAGGAGGAAGAAGAGAAGGGGAGGAAGATGAGGGCATCTCCTGGGCTGTGTAATCTGCTGCCCTTTCATATACTCACTAGGACATACAGGAGGGGAACAGCCCTATTTCTTCCTCCCCAGGCCCCCATTTCTTTCTGAAACATTCTGCCAGGACACTTCAGACAGGAAAGCATTGAAGGAGGAAGGGGAGGGAAGAAGGGATAGAAGGAAGGAGGGATGGAGAGATGGAGGGAGGGAGTCTTTCACAGTCTCAGCATTGTTTAAAAAGCCCAGAGTCTCTTCTGAGACTCAAGACGATCTCTTAATTGTAACCCCTTGTAAAATTAAAAGAAGGTCCTTGCTTCCATCGTGTAATGGCACAGAATATACATTCCCATCCTGAAGGGAGGAAGGAGGAGATAGTGAGAAATACTGGACTAAAACGAACCAGATAGGAAAACACCAAATCTGCCATGTCCTGTGTCAAAGGGTTTAGATGTATCTCTCCCTCCAGCTTTATTTCCTTCAACAAGCATCTCTTTCTTAGGCTGATTCCACTCCCTGTATACAACCCTCCTTGGCAGATATCTCACGGCTGTGACATCTCTGACATCTTGGAGGTACCACTGCAACTCAGTGTTCAACTTCACAGCTTTACAAAGCGGCTTCTCAGGACTTTCTGCCATCACGGGGTTTCACACAGAGGCACCTCTGGGGCTCGCTGGCCTCAGCCCACTGTCTGAAACCACAGAGAAATAGGTTCTTCACTCTTGCATCCTTCATGCTTTCAAAGCCAGCACCATGGGATACTATTGAGTCTGGCTGACAGCTTGGGATGAACCCTGCATCTCTTGGGCCACATTAGCAGCAGAACTTTTACTCATTTGCTTTCTAGGAGTAGAAAGACTCTTTTTAACAAGGAGGAAGATTTGCTGAGTTGACATCTTGCTCTGGGCTTCCCTTCCCTTCCTTCCAGAGGTCTTTCCGTAACTAAAGGTCCTGATCTTAGCCAGGCTTGGTAGTGCCTGCCTTTAATCCTAGCACTCGGGAGGCAGAGGCAGGCAGCTCTCTGAGTCTGAAGCCAGCCTGGTCTACTGAGTAAGTTCCAGGACAGCCAGGACTATACAGAGAAACCCTGTCTTGAAAAACAACAACAATAACAAAAAAGGTACTGCTCTCCTTGACCCTTTCAGCATAAGCCTTGGCTGCAACAATAAGTTTCCTGCTGCTCTTTTTCTCTTCAAACAGGACAGTTTGTGTTGCTTTCTCTGCCAGTGGTCATTTTCATTGTAGATCTGCATCAGAGGTGCTGAAAATAACTAGGCCGCAGATCTGCTGCTTCCTTGAAACTGCTTCTGCCAAAGAAATTAGTCTGTCACTTATTAGTGTAGCCTTGGGCAAGTTCTTAGGATAAGGACAGAAGGCAGCCACATGCTTTGCCAAGATTACACAGGAATGGCCTCCAGCCCAGTTGTTATAATTGTTTTCTTCTGAAGCCTCTTGAGCTGGGCCTTGGGAGTCCACATTGTTCTCAGAACACCGCCATTCCAGCTTCAAACTAGAATGGTCTGCTAAGTTCTGCTTACAGCCAACTACTTTCCTAGCCCAAAGTGTCAAAGTCCTCCTCATTCCTCCAAAACACAACATGCTCGGGTTCTTCATGCCTGTACCAACTCTGTACCAACTTCTGTCTTAGTACCTGTACACCTCTGTAATAAAACACCACGATTACGGCAACTCAGAAGGAAGGTCTGCTTATTTGAGCTTATTGTACTGGAGGGGTAAAAACCATCTTGACAGGGAAGCATAGCGGCTAGCAGGCAAGGCAGCAGGAGCAGAAAGCCAAGAGCATGCATCTTCAAACAGAATTGGAAGTGCCTCGAGGCTCTTAATCTCAAAGCCCACCCCCTAGCAAGTTTTACCAAGGAAACATGCCCAAACAGCACCATCAAATGGGCACCCACTGTTCAAATGACCGACATTGTGGGGAACATTTCTTATTCAAACCACCCTGCGTACAAATGCTAGATGTTTAAAACACAGAGGTTTTAAACAACTATGAAAATGAGAGACATAAATTTCCAGATGCTGCTCTCCCCTTTCTATGCCTCCTTGTCTGTCTCCTCCCTAACCCCACCTCCATCCACTGTCATCAGACTCCAGGTTCTTGGGCCTTCCATTGAGAACTCAAGACCACATACTCTCCAAGAGTCTTCCCAGCCCGCAGCGTCAGGTTAGGCTGCTGAGGGATCGAGCTTCCAAGGCTGAGAACTAACCAGGTCCTCTGAGTCTCAGGCATGCAGATGACCTGGCCCCTGCAGGGTACGCTGTCCTAATGAAGTCCCCTTTCTGACTTACAGTCTGTTGGTTCTGTTCCTCAGGAGAGCCCTGCCTAATACAAATGTTAACTGGAAACTGGTTGATGTTAGTTTTCCTTTGAACATTCAACCAAGCAAAGGCACAGTATAAAGTTTAATGGTGCAAACTCCCAGATATGTGACTTACATTGAAAACTGGTAGTGTTCATTCTAATGAGGAGTCATGTCACAAGACTCTAGAATCTCAGGAAAGCACCCTGCTCCCCTCAGAGGACACTTCGGTGTTTTGGACTAACACATTTAACACATGTTTGCTTTTTTGCCTTAGTGCAGTTTCTTTCTCCCTGATCTGGCAAAGGTATGTAGCAGCTCTAATCTAAGGTCCCCACAGCTGAAAACTGAGCACTTCCCTCTTGCTCAGGAACCTATTCAGCCATAGCTCTGAATGCTGCTCCGTAAGCTGTCATGGCAGCAAGTGGATTTAGTGCTCTGAGTGGCTAAATCTAGCCTGCATGGACACCTGTGAAGATGCCATTGGGGTAATTTCAAACTTCCCCATGTTCTAATAAATATTCTTGAGTTGGGAACAAAACAGTCATTCGTGTCATTATCATAGCCAAAAACCAACCCTAAAAAACAATGGAAAAAGAAAACAAAGAAATAGTAAGCCAACTTTGTGTACAAAAGTATGTACATAAAATACTATAATAAAATCCAAATTAAATGCAGCTATTTATGTATATGGAAGATAAGTTTACAGATAATAGATCTTATAGCACCCTACATTGCTTTACAAAATAAATGGTTATGAAAATTGCATTGTAAGAAAGACAATTTCAGCCAAGCAATGGAAGCAGAGACAGGTAGACATCTGTGAGTTCAAAGCCAGCCTGCTCTACAGTGTTCCAGGATAGGTTCCAAAGCTACAGAGAAATCCTGTCTCAAAAAACAAAACAAAACAAAACAAACAAACAAACAAACAAAACAAAACAAAAAAAACAACAACAACAATGAAAAAGACACCATCATTGTAAGACATAAAATGTACTTACGTGTTTGGGGAAATGAAAGAATATGATCAATAGATAGTGCATGAAAAATTTTTAACCTACTTAGATGGACTCAGATGTACTTACACTACCTAAGTGATGAAATCTTATTAGACAGCCCATGTATATGCAGTCCTTCACTGACCAAAAGATCATCATCAAAGTTCTACTTAAATTAATTAAATCTCCTAAAGTGCTTCCTCCAAAAGCATCTTCTAAATGTGTATTTACGTATGCCTAACATGAAACAATAACTGAAAATTTATTTAAAAACAAAACAAAACAAAACAAAAAGCCTGTTCTTTGGATTCCCGAGACTCATTCCCAAAGGATCGATCGGGAGAATCATTCAAAAGGGCAGAGGCTGACACAAAGGTGGATTTGGTGTGCACCTTGAATGCGGACTTGTTAATAGATTGGCTGTAAGTTAGAAGGGGTGGGATCAAGGAAAAGTTAGCATCCTAGCTTCTGGTCCCTGCCTGGCTCTAAGCAACCAGGCACTCCACCAGTCTTCCTCTGAGACCTAGCAAAACCAGACAAGTCAGCAGTGGCCAAGAATTGGCGCATGCCCAGTGTCAGCACGAGTCATGAATTCTCCCTGTGCGCATGTGCTATAGTCCCTAATAAAATGCTAGTGCCTTCTCTGCCTGCTCTTTTTCCCTTCCTCCCTCACTCAGAGGCAGCCTCTGGGTTCCCCCTGCTGCCAATAAACTGCTCTTGTGAAGTCTTTAAAAACAAAGCAAAACCTCTTCTTTAAGTTCCTTCACATCAATACTACTACAGTAAGTTATGTGGTCACTCTTGTCAGTATGGTTTGTAGAACAACGGGGTTAAATTAAATATATATATATATTTTTTCTTTTGGCAACATTTATAATGCCTTCTGGGTGACCCAGTCCATAAAGCCCTTGCTGCACAAGCAGAAGGAGTTTGGTTAGATCCAAAGAACACATGTAAAAGGCCATGCAAGGTGGCCCCAGCTTGTAATCCTATTGCTGTGGAGGTGGAGACAGATGGATCCTTGGAAGTTGGGAATCATTTTATTTGGAATGCAATAGTTCTTGAGTACCTACTATGTCCCATGTTCTGGAACAGTCTTGCTCCATACTCATGACACTGTCCTGTGACAGTATGTAAGGAGAGAGAGAGAGAGAGAGAGAGAGAGAGAGAGAGAGAGAGAGAGAGAGAGAGAGAGAGAGAGAGAGAGAGAGAGAGAGAGAGAGAGAGAGAGAGAGAGAGAGAGAGAGAGAGAGAGAGAGAGAGGAGGAGGAGGAGGAGGAGGAGGAGGAGGAGGAGGAGGAGGAGGAGGTTGCATACTTCACAGAAATACCTCACAGAAGCTGTATGGTGCCATAACAAAAATGTAAAATGTGAGCCACTGATTTCAGGGCCATGTGGCACATAGGAAGGACATTTTCAGTAGAGACTCCAAAAACAGCAAGGAAAATACTGCGAGGGGCTGAGGAAAATTGCTAAAGGCACCTAAAGGTACAATGACCCATGAGGCAGTAAAAGTACCACTTGATGCCCTTTGGATTTGAGCAAAGCTATTTCAAGCAGAAAAATAAGAGGGCTTGGAATACACTAAGATGATCCCAAAAAAAAAGAGATTAATTCAGAAAATAAGTAGCCAATTTGAAAACGGAGCATCATAGAGGTGTTGGAATTGGCTAGTCTAGAAAACAAAGTCCCTCTTGTTTCCAAATTCTCAAGCTAATAAAAGATTCTCAAACGAGGAAATGTCATCATAGGTCTGTGGAGATATTCAGTGGTTAGAGTGTTGCTCACTGTACATGCAGGTGGGTCCGACAGCAAGCGCTCATTCGAGAACTCCAGAAATGGAGATGGTGGATCTCAGAGACAAGCTTGCCGGCTAAACTAAATCATCAACTTTGGCACAGCCACAGACCCGCCTCAGTGAATAGAGTGGATCAAGGAGGACGCCCAAGATCCACCTCTACCCTCCAAATGTATTACACACATACACATATGCCCACACACATGTACCCACACATATATACATATATATGCATATATATGCATGGACAGAACACACAAAATTTAAAAAATGGTCTCATAGCTGGGGATGATTGTTACGAGCAGGTTTTTCCCTGCTGGTCTTGTCCCACCACCACCACCACCCCCAATAACACATAGAGACTCTGTATTTGATATAATGCTTTTGGCCAGGTACTAATGTCTTATCGGCTAGCTCTGTCTTAATGATTAACCCATTTCTATTAATCTAAGTATTTCCTCGTGGTCTCATCTTACCTGAGAGAGGGTCAGCGTTCTGCTCTCTCCAGTCTCTCCGTGTTGACTCCTCCTTACTCCTTCCTCTTTCCTCCTAGTCTCCTAGTCCCTCCTATCTTGCTTTCCTATTGGCCAACTGTGCTTTATTCATTAACCAATAAGAGAAACATACTTACAGAATGACATCTCCCATCAGATGGTGGCTCAGGACTGTGATGGCAGCCCTCAGGAGGCTTTGGCAAGAGTGATATTCATGCTGTACATAATAAACTCAGTGAATCTCTGTACTACAGGTGCATCTCCATCCAAGTGCACAGCCCACCAATCCCTTCTTTACATCACTCTCGTCCATTTGTCTCAATCTCCCACTGCTTACAGTCAGGTTTCCAAGACCCAGCTGCACTGGTCACAGAACCAAGCCATCAGTTTTGAACAGGTTTATTGTATCGGGTATTAATTCATTCTAGGAAGCACGCCTCAAATCTATTTGGAAAACAATTGGTTAGCCCCATACCAGCCATGCTGCTGTTGTTCAAAGGTCATTTCTGAAGCATGCTGAGTCCAGCACTGGGTAAAATCAGTGGTGTCTCATTTTCCAATAGAACACAATGTGTCCTCTCAGATATTTTCCCAAAATTTTCAGTCTAACACCTTTTTAGGAGAAAACTATTGCCTTTTCCCTAAACCCTAACACTGTAAAGATTCACTCAATTATCAATTCTAGAAGTATCGCAACTTTCTGTCATTTTTATCCAGCCTCCTGCTCTACCTCTCAACCTGTTTTAAAGTGTTGTAGATGCCGTTAGGTCGTGACTCTTACCTAAGCATGCATTGGCAAACATTCTTTATACTGCTACTATTGGTGCCTGAATCTTTTTAATACCACCCAGGGGTGCAGTGTTACCCAAAAGGAACTGAACCTAGGTGTTGTTCTTTTGCTTTGCTATTGCCTATGAAACACAACCACGAGTGCCCACATGGAGTTTATTGGTAAAGGGGAGAGAAAGGGGAAGTAGCTGGTGGCCAACTGAAAGCAGGAGAGAGAGAGAGAGAAAGAACGGGAGAGAAAGCAAGAGGAGAGAGGGAAAGAGAGAGGCACGCTTGGTGCACACGCTTTAAAAGGGAAACTTGCATATGCCTGAGCCCCCTGCGCAGCCAGGTAATGCTTGATCTAGAGATGACATGGCCATGCATGTCCCGTCCATCGTCAGGGGGCGGAGTCAGCAGACTGCTGGTTTCCTACACTAGGGTCTTGAGCATGTTAGTCAAGTACTCTGCCACTGAGCTGTATTCCCAGGCCAAATTTTGTTTTAACAAATAAACTACGTTTGGGGTTGAAGAGATAGCTCAGAAGTTAAGAGCACTGGCTGCTCTCTCAGAGGAAGTAGGCTGAATTTCCTACCCATATTGTGGCTCACAACCTTCCGAAATTCAGTCTCCCGGGACCGATTCCCTCTGCTGATCTATGTGGACACCGGGCACACACATGGTGCATAGACATACATGCAGACAAAACACTCACCATATGCTAGTCAACTAAGAACCAGCCACATTCCAGAGCCGGGTGGTGGCCCATCCTCCACCCGTCCTTTAACGACTCAGAGCTAATGTCCTCATCATCACTAAAGGCCAATGTAACACATTTCCCCTGTCATCCCCTTTGCTCTATTTCCTCTATTTGCATGCTCCATACCGCCCCCACCCCATACAGCCTGCATCATTACCTGGTCTGCCTCTGTCTGTTTCCACACCCCCAACCCTTCCCCTCCCCCTTACCCCCACCCATCCCTACTCAAAGGCAGCTGGTTTGTGTACCCCCTTCCCCAATAAATCTCTTTGTGTGTGTGTGAAGTCTGTTGTGTGGTGTTATTTTTATAGCATCCCTTGGCCGCACATTGCCAAGACACTCTTGCACTGCAAAACCCTTTCACCGTACACATAAAATTAATTAATTAATTAAAATTAAAGCATAATTGTTCAGGAAACAAACTGGTGAATTTTAGGAAGAGGGGTAGAAAATGGGGAGGATATATGAAGAGTAGATCAAACGACCTCACAGTTATCCGCAAATAAAGGATAATATTTCTAATTATATGCTGGAGTTGTGGAAAAGAAGGTAAGAATTTCTAGCAAATTTCAGTGTCCTTTATAATAGGAAACAAAGGGAAAACATCTCTTAGGGTGTGACATAATGCTGTCAGTATAGAAACAGCCATATGAGCACACATACAGATCTCATCGATAATATAACACTCAGAGAGAATAAAACTTTTCTGAAAGACATTCACACATATATATTAATATATAAAATATGGCAGAATTGAGCGGGAAGACAAAATGGGCATGATTTTATTTCATACTATTAAAGAATATTCAACACTAATGGAGTCTGAAATGATCAGAATTTCCTAATGGATCAGACATGCAGTCAGGCAAAACACCCATACACATAAAATTTAAAAATAAAAAATGTAGGCGGGTGTTGGTGGCACACACCTTTAATCCCAGCACTCTTTTGGAGACAGGATCTTCCTGTGGGGCTCTAAGTGGCCTGGACCTCACTTTGTAACCAGGTGAGTACTGCCAGATGTCGAGCTTTTGTGTTTGCTGTTAATTTTCTTGGATTTATTTCTGTTTTTGAGATAAGGTTTTGGTAATTACTGTAGGTGGCTTCAGATTCACAATCCTCCTGCCTCAGCTCCCAAGTGCTGGGATTACAGGTCAGGTATGTACCACCCACCACACCAGGCATTCTCTATCTCTCCTGCAGCTGAACCAGGACCCTGCCTTCAACTCTGCACTGTGACATGGAAGACTAATATGCTCATTTGTATTCGTCCTACTGCTGTTTTCTCAATTTACAAAAAACAAACAAGCAAAAAAAAAAAAAAAAAAAAAAAAGGTCATAGTCAAATACCCACTTGTAAATGATCTGGATACAAAACTACTTTTAGAAGCTCACTGGAGTCAAGCAGGTACCGTTTTCTCCCATTGCTTAACTGCAGAGCAAGTTTTACCAATTCATGCATCACCAATCAAAACATAAATCATATGGACCAAAACCCACTGCAATTATTCAGCATGTATGATTCAGACCAACAACATGGCACAAGCTGCCCTAAATCCTATCTCCAACTGTCGCTGTGGAATATTATTTTAAGATGTATTTATTTATGCTGTGGACTATTTGTTTGATGATGCAAAGATGTGTTGCATTCTTTTATGTGACGTTTGTTTAACTCTGTGAAGCTGTGTTATTTGGCCTGTCTAAAACACCTGATTGGTAGAATGAAGAGCGGAACGGCCAATAGCAAGGCAGGAGAAAGAAGAGGCAGAGCTGGAGGAGAGAATAAATAGGAGGAGAAACATGGGAGAAGAGATCAAGGAACAAGATAAGGAGGAGGACTCCAGGAGCCAACCACACAGCTACACAGGAAGCCATGGAATGGGAAGTAAAGAAAGTTATGCAGAAATGGAGGGGGGGGGAAATAAAACAGAAGCAAGAGGTAGATAGGATAATTTAAGAAAAGCTGTCAAGAAACAAGCCAGGCTACATCTGGGTATTCATAAGAAAGAATAAGCATCCCTGTGTATTCATCTGGGAGCTGGGTGGTAGGCCCCCAAGGAACAGAAGAGAGTAAAAACACAAGGACAAACCGACTTAGAAGATGAACAAATACATGTATAAGTTAAAAATGCTCATCTTTAAATTTTTCATAAGATATGGTAATGTCCAGAATGTAACAAAATTTTATTATGGAACTTTTCATATAAACAAAATCTCAGTAGTATCTTAGCTCAATGAACTTACCATCCAAGCATTGACAGTTGTTAGTGGGAGTGATTTACCACCTAAGCCTCCCAACACCTCGACTTTTCCCCGGTGGCTTTTGAACAGTGCCCATTACTCACACCACAGCGGCTGAGAAAGCACTTATTTACATAGTTTTGACATAGGGTCTCATTGTAAAGATTCAGCATTACATTGGCCTGCCCCTGTCGCCTGACAGAATTCACTTAGGCAGTACTTTGGTCAGCCCAGGTACAAAGGACCCTTCTAAAAGACCCACTTACTCTGTCTTTGGCCATCTCTTTCTAGCTCTGGTCCCCGTGGTTCACCTGGGATAGACAGAACTTTCCCTGTCTCCCTCTTCTCTTCTGTCCTCTCTGTCTCTGTGTCTCTTTACTTCTGTTCTCTTTCCTCCTCCCTCCCCACTCCCTACGAGCGCCACACACACACACACACACACACACACACACACACACACACACACACACACACTTCCCTTTCTAATAAAACTCACTAAGCTCTGTCTGCCTGGCATGTTTATCTCTCCACCTCTGTCACCCTCACCTATGGCTTTAACTCTATACAGCCTGAGCTGGCCTGGAACTCACTACATAGACCAGCCTAGCCTCAAACTCAGAGATTCACTTGCCTCTGCCTCCCGCGTTCTCGTAATAAAGGCGTGTACCACTATGACTGGGAAGTCATAATTCTTTTTTGAAAGCCATTAATACAATCGTCATAGACCAATATAACAATTTGCTGTTACAAATCTTGTCCCATAATTTCTTTTAGTGTTTGAATTAGAATTTAGATAAGATCTATGTGTTGTCAAAGTGAACGCTCTCTTTTACTCTATTAATTCCTGCCCTGTATTGCTTGTGTATTTTTTGAGTGCAGGGAGAAGGCAACTGCAGTGACAAAGGGTTCTGAATCACATAGAGCACCACTGATTGCTACAGTGAGGGGAATTAATGGGATGATTAAGTCAGAACAGAGAAATAAAGCCAAACAAAATGGAAACTTGTAATCACCACTAAGGCTAAGATGAATAAAATTAAGTTTATTGTAAATGTTTATCTTTACATGTATGGGTGTTTGCCTACATGTGTGTCTTTGTACTATGTGTGTGCTTAGTGCCCTCCAATGCCAGAAGTGGTTGTCAGATTCTCTGTAACTGGAGTTTCAGAGGGTTGTGAATTGTCATGTCAGTGCTGGGAATTGAACCTGAGTCCTCAGGTAGAATGACTAGTGTTCTTACATGTTGAACAATGTCTCCAGGGTTCTGACCTGCATTGCCCTGGTAATTAACCATGTCAAACATCTTCCTATATGCTTGTTGGATGCTGTGTTTTCTTTAGAGAAATGTCTCAAATCAACTAATAGCCCACTATTAGTTGGCTTGTTTGCTCTTTTGCTTTTGAATTAATAGAGTTTTTGTTTTGTTTTGTTTGGGTTTTTTTTGATATTTTGGATATTAACTGCTCTCAAAATGTATGCCTTTTAACTGTCTTTTCTAACTTCATAGGTTGGCTTTTTTTCTTCTGATGATACTTTATTCTGTAGGCCTGCTGTCATTTGGACATACGTTATTCAATCTTTAAAGGATACTTTTATCTGAAAGTCCCCTTTGGGTCCAGATGCACATGCCTGCAATTGAAAAGCTCAGGCAGCTGGGGCATGATTGTGAATTAGGTCCTAGCTTGGGCTACATAGCAAACTGAGGCTAGCCTGGGCTACACAGTAAGACTTCCCCCCACCTCAACAATCAAACTTACAAAAACATTGTTTTGAAAACAATATAAAAATACAAATTCAAAATCTGTACATCTACCTTCAGCTTTTAAAATCAACTCACGGGTTATATTACTTTTTTCTTTTTTTATTAAACATTTATATATTTTATGCTGGACATAATTGTACATGCCTTTTTTTTAAATGAAAACAAACATTTATAAACAATATTTGGGAATTTGGGCACCGTTCTTCCCAAACTGCTTCCTGCTGGTAGGAGGCGCTGTATGGGGATCCTAAGAAGACACAGAAATCCTGGCTGTAGTGGTCTGCAAGGCTGCATTGTCCCATTGATGTTGCTTCAGGGGGGTCTTGCTCGAACAAACCACATTAGTCTGGAAGGAATCCACAACTTTTCATTTTCTGTGGAAACAAAATTAGAAATCCTTTTCCCCAGTAACTTGTTCTTAGGCTTAAATTTCGAAGTCAATGCATTTTAAATATATATATATATATATAAAACCCAGCAGCATCCTTTTTCTTTTCTTATTAATAATTTAAAAATTTTACATGTGGATACCAGTTTCCTCTCCCTTCCTCCCTCCAACCCTTCCTCCCTCCCTCCCTCCCTCCTTCCCTCTTCCCCTCTTTCCCCTGTGACATGCACCCTGGCCACCCTCCCCACATATCCCCCCACCCCCATTCCACTTGTAGGGCTATGCTATCCAGGTTGGGTCATATAAATCTGTCAAGTCATTTGAAGTAGGGACTAGGATTTCTCTCCTGTCTCTAGGTTAAAGGGGTATCCCTCCATGGGGGATGTGTCCGCAAGGTCCTTTTGCGCACCAGGAATAGATCCTGTTTCTACTATCTCTGAGGTCCCCCAGACTGCTCAGTCCTTCCAGCTGAGACCCATATTCAGAGGGTCTGAGTCAGTCCCTTGCTGGGTTCCTTGCGGCATGCACCTTGACCAGCGAGGAAGAACGACCACACCTTGAGGATTCTTCTCAAATCACGCTTTATTGGAGAGCCTCTTGATTGAAGGGAGAGCAGGAAGCCAGGGGTCCCGAAAACCCAAATGCAGCTGCTTATATAGGGAAAAAGGACACGGGTCGCACCCTGATTGGTCACAGCCAAACAGCAGACACCCGAGGCCTCGGGATTGGCCAGAGACACTGTTCCTACTGCGCAGGCAGGAAGCGCAGGACATGCAGTACAAGGAGGCATTGCCCAACATAGAGTCGTTCACTGCATCCTGTAGGGGAGCGGTCGCCATCCTGCAATGGTGGCGGCTCGCGGCTCCCCACAGTTCCCAGCCATCAGTCTGGGAGGCCCAAGCTTCTCCTTGTTCAGGTCAGCTGTCTCTGTGTGTTTCTGCAACCTGGTCTTGTCCCATCTCTCTTCATCTGGATTCTAGTTCCACTCAATGTTTGGTTATGGGTGTTTGCTTCTGTTTCCAATAGGTACTAGTTAAGGACTCCATGATGGTGGATAATTTAGAAGATCACCCATTACAATAGCCACAAACAACATAAAATATCTCGGGGTAACACTTACCAAACATATGAAAGACCTATACAATAAGAACTTTGTGTCTTTAAAGAAAGAAATTAAAGAAGAAACCAGAAAATGGAAAGATCTCCCAAGCTCTTGGATTGGAAGGATATAGTAAAAATGGCAATCTTGCCAAAAGCAATCTACAGATTCAATGCAATCCCCATCAAAATCCCAGCACAATTCTTCACTGACCTTGAAAGGATAATAATCAACTTTGTATGGAAAAACAAAAGACCCAGGATAGCCAAAACAACCCTGTACAATAAAAGAACTTCAGGAGGCATCACCATCCCTGAGTTTAAGCTCTACTACAGAGCTATAGTTCTGGAAACAGACTGGTATTGGCACAAAAAAAGACAGGTAGACCAATGGAATCAAATCGAAAATCCCGATATTAATCCACACACCTATGAACACCTGATTTTTGACAAAACAGCTAGAAAAAATACAATGGGGGGAGGAAAGCATCTTCAACAAATGGTGCTGGCACAATTGGATGATGGTGTGTAGAAGACTGCAGATAGACCCATGTCTATCGCCATGCACAAAACTCAAAATAAATCCAGCCAAACTGGACCTCTTAGAAGAAAAAGAAGGAGGTACCCTTGAAAAAATTGGTATAGGAGACAGCTTCCTGAACATAACTCCAGTAGCACAGACACTGAAATCAACAATTAATAAATGGGACTTCCTCAAACTTAGAAGCTTCTGTAAGGCAAAGGACACAGTTGACAAGACCAAACGGCAGCCCACAGACTGGGAAAAATTTTTTACCAATCCTACATCTGACAAAGGGCTGATCTCCAAAATATACAAAGAACTCAAGAGAGTAGTCAACAAAACACCAAATAGCCCTATTGAAAAATGGGGTACAGAATTGAAGAAAGAATTCTCAGTAGAGGAAATCAAAGAGGCTAAAAGACACTTAAGAAAACGTTCAACATCCTTAGCTGTCAGAGAAATGCAAATGAAAACAACTTTGAGATACCATCTTACTCCTGCCAGAATGGCTAAAATCAGAAACACCAATGACAACTTATGCTGGAGAGGAAGTGGAGAAAGGGGAACACTCCTCCACTGCTGGTGGGAGTGCAAACTCGTACAGCCATTTTGGAGATCAGTATGGCAGTTCCTCAGGAAAATGGGAATTGGCTTACCACAGGACCCAGCAATTCCACTCTTAGGTATATACCCAAATGACCCACATCCATGAAACAAAGACATGTGCTTAACTATGTTCATTGCAGCATTATTTGTAATAGCAAGAACCTGGAAGCAACCTAGATGCCCCTCAATTGAAGAATGGATAAAGATGTGGCACATCTACACAATGGAATACTACTCTACAGAAAAAAATAACGGAATATTGAAATTCGCAGGCAAGTGCATGGAACTTGAGGAAACCATCCTGAATGAGGTAACTCAGTCACAAAAAGAGGAACAGGGTATGTACTCACTCATATATGGATTTTAGACATAGAGCAATGGATCACCAACCTGTAATGCACACCACCAAACGAACTGGGGTACAAAGTGTATTCTAAGAGATTCATAGATGGTCCCTCACTAAAGGGGGAAGGGACAAGTCCCCCAGACAGAGCACATGGGAAATGGGGGGGGGCAGTGAATGGAGCGAGAACTAGGAGAAAAGAGAAGGGGAGAAGGGGAAAACACATGTGACTAGATAGGTTGAGTCAGGGTGGGGGGGCATAAAAGAGGGAGCCATTATTGGTTTGAAGAGAAAACTGAACCTAAAGAAAGGTCTAGAGAACTACAAGACCTACTCCAACTAAAAATTTGAGCAACCTAGGAAAGGCTACCATAAATACCCTTCCCTGATAATGAGATCATCTACTAAATTATCCACCATCATGGAGCCCTCATCTAGTACCTGTTTTGTTTTGTTTTTGTTTTCTTTTTTTTCAACCCAATTTTTTATTGACTCTTTGGGAATTTTGTATCATGCACCCCAATCCCACTCATTTCCCAGCCCTTTCATATCCACCCTGTAATCTCCTCCCCCAAAATAAAACGTTAAAAATTATTTTTAAGAAAGAAAACAATCTTGACAACTCTTCTGCACAACATCTTGCTCCTCTATCAGTCACAGCGGCTGAATTTCAAGTTCCTCCATACTCCTTACAGGCCTGGTGGCCACAGGAGAGCTGGCCCCGCCCCTTGCTGGGAGAGGGGAAGCCAGAGGGAGACAGGTGACCACCCAGGCCCAGGTCCAGGGCTTTGAGTTGCCTCACCCCAACACCTACCCCATCTAGGAGCTGCTAGAACATGTGAAGGTTCAGCCAGCCTTGCCCAACCTTAGCCACAGGGTCTCCATGACTCTGGGCAACAGCCGGATATCTGACAGGAGCCTAGATGAGGGTCCAGTATTGACTGGGTAGCAGAGGCCAGAGGCCCAAACCAGACCACTGACTCACTGCAGTGAGCATTTGCTAGTAAAGCTGTTTGGGAAAAGGGTATACTGTGTGACACATCACAGCTCCCAATGCCACTACGATAAACAAGTATGTGATGGAAAGATGTTATATTACATTTATATGAGTCGTATCTGAAAGAGGAAATTAAACTATTCGGTCCTGTTTCCAAGTTTAGAAACTTTCAATTACTTGCTATTTGATAAGATTACATTTAATCTGAATTAGCCAACAAAATCTTTTATGTACTTAACCAACTCCTCTTCACAGAAGAGATTTAAAGAGTAGGGTAATGGGCTGGAGAGATGACCCAGGCAGCAAAGGTGCTCATCACCAACAATGTGTGCCTAACAGACACCGTTCGGTCTTGGAATCCATTGTTCTAATTACTGTCCCTGTTTTTCTACACGTAGAGATTTAATTTTGCAGTTTTGCCTGGTTGCTGCTGTCCTGAAACACAGTCCTGGTGGCTGGCTCTGCTCCCCCCCCCCCAACACACACACACAAGGACTCTCCATCCTTTCATAGCCATATTGAAGTTGACCAAAGTCTCACCTTTGCCTCAATTATGTGGCAAAGGATAAACCCCTACCTAATTATTAAATTACAGCTAAAACTACACATGTATAATTCTTCAAACACAAAGTTAACAAGATTATAGTTGTGATTCTTATAATGATTTATGTGATCACTTTTAAAGGTTCTGAGACAGAAAAGAAAAAGCTGTCTACTATTTTCACTTAAGAGTGATTTCGAATTCAGTCTGGGAAACAGTAGCTCTTCTAATTACATTTTTGGCCTGGCCACTGCCTGAATCGTTGTCAGCAATTCTACTGGGACAAGTAAAATACTTTATAAGTGCTATTTGAAGTTATTGGGTCATGGGCTTTAGAATTTAAAAGACAAGTCAATCCTCTCAAGCCATGGATTCCAAATTAAAGGATGCAAGAGATGCAGTAATGGTCCCAGAGGCTCACAAAACCTTCTACCTTTGCCTGCCAAGATGCCTAAATGCCTTCCATTTTTGAACTGCATTTCTGAAGTCAGACTACCTACCGAGCATCTAAAGAGATGGAGCATCCCTTCTTGTACCTCGTCCCACTTGGCTCTCAGCTGAATTTACTGGAGAGGCTTGAAAGAATAATGGTTCCATCAGAGTAGGCATGTTGATTGCATGCCATTGCTGTACACAACAACCCATGAACCTTTGGGGACCATCCCATTCAGAACACAACGCAGCAGGCATGGGAGGCAGTGTAACACCACCAGGGAGTGCTCTGGTTTGTGCTACACACAGTAGATTACTGAGAACAAATGTTCTGCAAATAGCAGCGGCAGAAACAGTGGAATGCTAAGCTAATAGAAGGACTAATTTACTTTAACCTGATGGCAAACATCTGAAGGAAATCTCACTCTTCTTACCAATTTTTTTGTTTGTTTGTTTTGCTTTTCTAGACAAGGTTTGTCTCTGTAGCTTTGGAGCCTGTCCTGCAACTAGCTCTTGTAGACCAGGCTGGCCTCGAACTCATAGAGATCCACCTGCCTCTGCCTCCCGAGTGCTGGGATTAAAGGCGTGCACCACCAACACCTGACCTCACCAATTCCTTCAAGTAATTCCTTTTCATTATTTCAAGGGAATGTTATAAAACTGAATTTATAAAGTAGCTTTAGTCAATGATTACTTTCCTAACTTCATATAAGTTCCAGACAAGATTTTATTCATAGTTAAATCTGCATCAATAAGATTTGAAAATTTTCTAGTATTCAAAACTGTGCTGTATTCAAAAGTATCATTTATTCATCAGTTAAGATATAATTAGACACACAAACATTAGTAGTCAACACACACTTTTATCTCATTGGCAAGGCAAAGCATCGGTTACCATTAAAATAATGTGTCTATCGGATTTTTTAAAAAAGTTATTGGAAAAAAATGGAAAGTGTTATTTGTTTTTAGTTATTTTTTTATTTTATACCCATTGGTGCTTTGCCTGCATAGATGTATGTGGGAGGGTGTAGAACCCCTTGGTAGTAGAGTTGCAGACATCAATGAGCTGCCATGTGGGTTCTGGGAATTGAACCTGAACCTGGACCCTCTCGAACAGCAACCAGTGCTCCTAACCTCTGAGCCATCTCTCCAGCCCCAGAAGGGCAATTTTCATTGTATAAATATCCTTTGATCCATATGTACTTCTTTTCTGGATGGTAGAGTCCATTACTTTAGAATCACAAATCAGTTCTCACACAGTTTCAATGACAGCAGCAATTTCCTTGAATTGTCTGTAGAAATTCTGGAGAGAAAGGGGAAAATATTAATTTTGCCTTTACAGTCTATCTATAGTTCCTTTAATTATATACAACCACCAGATATATTGTCTGCATTTCAATGTCACATCCCTGATGATGATTACTGAGAAACAAACACTCCTAGAGGACACAGAATACACAGCAAATCTAAGGCGCAGCCCAGCAAGACCACACCTACAAGACAAACAGAACTGTCTCCTGAAAAAACATTACACATGTCTATAACTTCTGCTGGTGTCTCAGTATCATTAGGGGACTGACTGGCTCAGAGGCAGACCATGGACAGCAAATCTGCAGATGTTCAAATTCCTTACATGTATACACGGTGACTGAATGCAGTATCCACATATATGTGGATATATATATACACACTATTTGTTCCACTGTATGCACAGGCATATACACAATGGAATCACTCATCTATAAAAGAAGAAATCCTGCCATTTCCAACACAGTGAACCCAGAGAACACTATGGTAAAAACAAATCACACACCCCAAGACAGACACCATATGATCTTACTTGTATTAAGACCATCGACCTCACAGAGATGGGAAAAAGGGAAGATGTCGACTAAGGGTACTAACTTAGCAAGAAAAGTTCTGAGGATCTAATGTACAGAATGCTGGTATATTAACAGTAGCATATTGTGAGGCTGTGAGAGATTTTAAATGTTCTTAGCGCAGGTGTGTGGTGCAGGTGACAATTACCTCCATGTCACTGCACAACATATATTTTTACCAAATCACACCGTACACAAAGAAAACATGGAACTGTTATTTATCAACAACACCTCAACAATGCTTCAGTGAAAAGGTGATCTGTTTACTAATTTACTTACTGATTCCCAAAGAAAAAAACCCGTAGAAGAGTACTTCACAGAAGAAGGAAGGGCCTGCACATGCGAATGACTGAAATGTGTGGGCTGATCTGGATTTTCACATTCAGTGGATGACTAGGCGCCATACTTCCTTTCCCCATGCCCCATTCCTTCAAACACTTATCAACATGAGTAAGAACACGTGTGTAGTCTTGTCTATCAAGAGCCCTCTAAAATGCAGTTATGGAGAGGAACTCACAGGTCATACAATGGTGTAGGACTTCTCCAGGAGCCCAGGATGAGGAGGGAAAGACTTGACTTAGATACAGAACACCTACTTTGAGTGAGCAAGGTGGTGGGTGTGATCTCCACATCATACACAAATAAGAAAGGAAGCACAGGGCTGAAGAGATAGCTCCACAATTAGGAGCACTACCTGCTCTTCCAGAGAACCTGAGTGCGAGTTCCTACATCCATGTGGCCACTTACAACTGTCTGAAACTCCAGTCCCAAGGGATATGATGCCCTCTTCTGGCCTCAGTGGATGTTACATATATGTGGTGCACAGATACACAAGCAGACAAAACACCCATACACCCCAAATGAAACAAGTAACAATAAAGGAAGCCAAGAACAAATTATCTTTTAACCTATTTTTAAAAAAATTAACCTTTTATTTTCATTTCATTCACTATGGTTGCTTTTCTGGAGTACTCACTTTCCTTTGAGAATTGTTTCAGCTACTGAATGGCTCACAGCAACCAAACCAAAATTGTATGTGCTAATTAAATCAGCTAAGGATAGGCATCTCTCATAATACACATTCAAAAGGAAATTGGACTTAGTGTTCAGTCCATGTGGTGGTTTTAGAGAAAAATGGCCCTCAAAGGGAGTGGAACTATTTGGAAGTGTGACCTTGTCGGAGGAAGTGTGTCACAGTAGGAGTGGGCTTTGACATCACTTTTGCTCAAGCTTCCCTCAGTATGACAGGCAATCAACTTCCTGTTGCCTGCATCTGCCTGCACACTACCACACTCTCCATCATGAAGAACTGAACCTCTAAAACTGTAAGCAAGCCACCTGTTTTCTTTATAAGAGTGTCGGTGGTCTTGCTATCTCTCCACAGCAATGAAAACCCTAAGACACTTGTGTTGTCTTCCTTGGATAGAAGGTAAGTAAACATGTCAATATGGATGCCTATGTTAAACCATAAACTACAGAATTACTTAAATCTCTAGCTAGTAAGACCCATCAATAGTATTAGCTCTGAACTGCATTTTGTAAACAGTCTACAAACCTAATGTCAATGTTTCCACAGAAAGGATTACTTTTGCTTAAAATTATTATTCAACCTAAAGAGAATACTAAGAGGTTAATTATAGAGTAAATACCTTGTAGAGAAGATAAAAGATTCTTAAGTATAGTCACGGAAAACTATTACAGCAATTAAAGGACACTATACACACATCAGTACATCTTATTGAAAAAAACATCACTCTACCAGAGAAAATAAATTTAGACTTTCTTTTAGTATAACCTGAAGTACATCAACTTGCACGCAAATAAATTAACATTTCCCTTAAGAAAGCATGTATACAGCTTTGTGAAACAACAGTGGTACTTAAACGCAGTGAGTTAAGCTACAGACCTGAAACTGTGGAATCGTCATCTCGATGGACTTGCTGTTTACTTGGCCAGAGTGGTCTGCCACTTTTAGCAACACTGCCACATACGGGTACTTGAGCGATCTGCATCTGTCAGAGCTCACAGCCATGCCCAGTTTCCACTGAAAATCTATAAGCTTTAACAGAACAGCAGGAGTATCATGTGAGAATCACCGCTGCCTTAAACAAATACCCAAGTTCTGTCTTCAGTCTTGCATTTGTTTCAGTATTGGTCCCAGTACAAGGAGATAGCTTCATTTACGTTGGGAAGCAAAAAAATGGTCAAATGGTAATGGAGAAGACAAAGGCACAGGCACAACCAGAAAAGAAGTGGAGAAAAGCAAAATGACAAAGGAAACCGATGTCTGCCAGATGTTTACAGAAGCAAACGATACGGAAAGTGGCTTTCTGTAGGAGGCTTAACTCATTCTCATTCTCCCCAAATGCTTTGGTGCATTGACCTTTCTTCCTGTTCCATTCGCCACAAGTCCTAAAACAGAAGATGGGTGACATGGTCCTCACAGTTGCCCAAGGCACACATGGAAACCATCCCAGTTGTTTCAACACTAGTGTCAAGATCAAGCCTACTATTAGAATGAGTGGTGATGACGAGGTTGTAGATTCCATCAGTCCTCGTGACGGACACATGCCAGGTGACGTGCTATGCAGTGTATGTGCCTGCTCAGTGCCTCACTGATTCACCAGTTTTATAAGTTATTTCCATCTTGCAGATGACAAAACCCAGTTTCAGAGCGCTTAGGTAATGGGATCAAGGTCACACATTGCAGAAACCTTTGTCAGTTTGACTGTAAAGACTAAAAGTTCACAACAACTGTGTTGTTAATCCAGTTCCAGATGATGCTTATTCAGGGTTGCCATGGCATCAAACAGAGCTGAGTAAATGCAGCTCTGCACACTGAGAGTAAAAATGTGCCTGTCTTACTTCCAAACACGAGAGGGTGCCAGGCAATCAAAAGATATTTGCCAATGGGCTGACTGTCTTTTGCAGTGAAACTAATGTATGCCTTGTGATATACAAGAGCTGCTGACTTTCCAGTTTTTAATTATTAGGACCCAGTAATAATTTCCAAGGTCCCAACATGGTGGACCCATTGCTTTTCATAATTTGTGTGTGGTTGTGTTTATTTATTTATTTACTTATATTTACTCAGGCATGTGGAGGCCAAAGGACAACTTGAATCAAGTTTGTTTTCTGCTTCAAGCATGTGCCAGGGATTTTTCTCGTCTTAAGCTTGGCAGCAAGCACCTTTACTTCACCCAGTGAGCCACCCCGACGGTCTTGTAATTTTCCTCATAAATGTGTGAAAATTAGAAGTATTTTTTTATTTTGTTTTTTTCTGTCATTACTTTTTAATTTTTTGTTTGGTTTTTGGTTTTGGAGACAAAATTTTTCTGCAAAGCCTAGAGTAGCTTCAAAACTGTGGTAACCTTCCTAATTCAGCCACCCAGATACTGAAATTATAAGGCACTTATACCTAGTTTGGTAGATTTATTTGTAACATACTATATAATTTTTTCAAATTGTGAAACTTGTTTAAAATTGTATTTTTCAGTTCATCTCTTTGTGTCTGACCATGCAAACAAACAAACAAACTTAACCATATTACCAAACTCACTATTAATTTTAATAGTCTTAAACTATTTTGGCTTCCCTTGTGTATGTAATCACATGACTGATCACCAGTAAATCACTGTGTGGGAGGGACTGTAGCACACTGGTCACTCAGACACACCTGTGTCCTAATCACAGAGGCTTCTCCACGTGTGAAAGCAGACATTGAAGATGTAACAAAATTAAGATATTAGGCTGTGTTTCCCTGGATATGATCCCAATGTAGTCAGTCTTTGTAGAAGCAAGGCAAGAGGGTCATAGCCAGGAGATCACACACAGGTCACAATCCAAGAAAGGAGGTAGCTAGGGAGAGACACTCAAGGGACCCACCCCTCCAGCCACACTCAAACCTTCCTGCACCTTAGCCCTATAAGACTGGTTTTATACTTCTGACTTACAAAAATGTAAGGGATAGATTTGTATTGATTTAGGGTAGAAAATTTCCATAAAAAGTAAAAATAAAAACCTATAGCCCAGTACAATTTGTCTCAGGGCATCTTTAATAGAACATAATACAAAGTGAATGAACAAAACAGTTCATGAGACTTAATGATGATGATGATGATGATGATAATGATAACACCAACTAGGTTAGCTCTGGTTGAAGAGATGGCTCTGTGATTAAAAGCATTTGCTGCTCTTGCATAGGACCCAGGTTTGGATTCCAGAAACTACCTGGAGGTTCACAACTATCTATAATTCCAATTCCAGAGAATCCAAGGCCCCTTGTGGCCTCTGGTGACCCATGTGTTGTACAGATAAAATAAAAAATAAACCTTAAAACAGAAACAAAAAAATGAAGAACAACGAAATGCCACTGACTCATATAATGTTATACAAAGACAAGTAGGTTTATTGGTATCACAGAGCTCAGTCCTCTCCCAGGAGTCTTCAAAAGCAACAGCAAGGTAAGTCTGAGGGTGCTAGGCATGTAAGTCTGGCTACTTGGGATGCTGGGGCTAGAGAATCACAGGTTTGAGGCCAGTGAGGGCTGAGTTTAAGGCCAGTCTCAATAGTTTAGTGAGAGACTACCTCAAAGTTAAAAATAATAATAATAATAATTTGGAGACAAGTAATAGTGATTAGACACTTTTCTAGGCCCCTTCATTGTCACCATGGTCCACTTCATCACTTTCTTGTATTTTATGTGAACGTAGGGTAACTCCTGTTCTAAAACTCCAGCTTCCTAGTTTTCTTGGAGAAGTGTTATTAATTTAGGAAGCCAAACTTTTTTTCCCTGACGTAAAATATAAAAATTTAGAAAAACTATAGCTCATCTTCAAAATAACTTTTAAAGAAATGGCTGGGCCTGATGACACACGCCTTTAATCCCAGCCCTACAGAGGCAGGTGCATCTCTGAGAGTTCACGGCCAACTTGACCAGCCAGGAGAAGTTCCTGGCTGGCCTGGCCTCAACAAGAAACAAAACAAAGTTTAAAGTTAAAAGAAAAGGAAGGGAGCCAGTTTTACTGGTGCAAACACTCACGTCACCCTCGCGTTTAAAAAAAAAAAAAAAAAAAAAAGCCACAGTCCTACCTTTGAACAAAGGCTAAGCTGGAGCACGGCCTGGTGTGCACCGTCTGGGCAGAGCGGCCTAACTGACACGGGCAGCGGCTACCCGCTCGTGCCCGGGGGGTGAACGCATCCCCGGGAAGGGACCCACGAAGAGGGGCGGGGACCGCACGCCCGCAGCTGCGGCGGCGAGGGGCGGCCACTCACCTGGCAGGTGACCTGGAACAGCAGCAGAGACACAGGTTAGGGACAAGCCCTCCCGGAGCCGCCCGCGCCAGCCCCAGCCCCTTCTCCTCCCACGCCGGCCGTACCTCCGACCTGGCGTCCCGCACCGGCTCCCCGAACGCAGGACTCGGAGACTCCTCCATGGCCGGACAGGAACTGGAGGGCGCGGGCCAGCACTTCCGCTTCCGGCCCACGGCCCAGCCCACTCTCGCGAGGTACGGAGGGGAAAAGTAACTTTCTCGCAGTTCCGGTGTGTCTCCGTTAAGCGTCAGTTTCAGGGTTTAGTGCGGAGCGGGGAAGTTCGGCGGGGACAAAGGCTAAGGACGCGGGCGCTCCTAGCCGGGAACTAATGACCTTCGGGACGTCGCCTCCCGCTCGGCGGGGAAACGCGTGGGCTCGCCTCTGCGCAGGCGCGGAGTGGCTGCGCGCTGCGAGCCCAGAGATCCGGCTCGCAGGGAGGCGGCCACACCCCCTCGGGGTGCAGCGTGTAGTGGGACCCTAACTGCGGTCCTGGATTGAGTTTCCTGCCTGAGCCTGCGGTTAGGAGGGTGGGGCAGAATATCTTAAAAAACCAGTCTCTGCTGTCTTTATTACTCCACCTTCCAACCCGATGCGTGCAACTTAGACTGTCCACGCCGATTTTTATTTCCCTGCCAACATTTTATTTAGAAAAACTCGAAAAGTACTTTCGGGCGGGCAAGTTGCAAATAATAAAATTCGTCCACGTGTCATTCACCTTTGCCAACGGCCACTGGTTTACTTTACGCCTTTGCTTTAATGCTGTCTACATACATAATAAGGAGTATTTCATCCCGAAACACTTGAGCACTTATCCCCTAAGAGCACGCGAACCACAAGCCAGGAAATTTAATACGGATGGAAACAATATTTATTGACAACTAAACCAAATCTAGCTTTTTTGAAACAGGGACTCCCTGTGTAGTCCGTTTATTAGGCAAGCCCATGCTGGCCTCTACCACCAGAGTGCTGGGGTGACAGACATTATAGCCACCTTGCTCCAACAATATTCTTAACTCTCATTACCCGCCCTACCCACAACCAGAATACAATCAAGGGCTCCAATTTTCTTTAGTCCCTCCTTGAAAGCTGCACAAATACAGCTCCCTCAGGGGCCTGGGGCAGAATCTGCTTTTAAACTCATCCGAGTGGCTGGCAGACTCGGGTTCATGCAGTTTCTGTATTGTGCTGTATTTTAGGAATTGTCTGCTTTTAGAGACTATTCACATCCATGGCTTTGTGTCATTGCTGCCACTCCAACGCCAATAGAAGATGTCTCCCTAACGTTTGGTGATCTAACTAGCCACTTTCTCCTCTGCTTTTTTTTTTTTCCTTCATTCTCTGTTTTTAAGGGATCAAGTGGCAAAATAAGACATGCCCAAATAATCTAGAGTAAGTCCCCTAGGCTTTAAGGTGTATGGCTGAAATCATATTTCCTGAGTAACGCCTGGGTTTCAGCTTCACTGAATAGAAATGAGAATCGTTGCAGGCTAAACACTTTTAGAGTTCTATCACAAACAGCCCCACAGGATTGTTGAATTGAACTAGTTAATGTAAATACAACAAACACCTACAGCTGTGCCTTGCATGCTGTAGTTGAAACCTAAGTACAAAAAAAGATGTCTCTGAACAGAATTATTGGAGCTACTAATTAGCTTGGGAAGAGAGTCCCTGAGCAAACCAAAGCCATGCCTCCCCCAAGAAAATAGGATGAAAAGATAGAACTCTATGTACAATAGGACATCCAGCTGATTGATATATTAGTTCCTTATATAACCCTACCTGGCCTGGGACTCACAGTATAGACCAAACTGGTCTTTAACTCACAGAGATCTGCCTGCCTTTGCTTCTTGGGTGCTGGAGTTAAAGGTGTGCACACACCCTGCTGATTTTCTTTTTTTCTTCAGCTCCTGGCTGCTGTGAACACAGGACACACATGCACATATATGCCAACCGGAATTTTATAAAAATGATTCCCAAAGGAGAAAATACAAACATATTAAAGTTAACTTCTGTGAATTATTTTTATTTTATTTTTTTGAAGCAGGGTCCCCGACTGCCTGGAACTCAATGTGTAGACCAGGCTGCCTCATACACTACCACACCAGGCCTATGAACTTCGATGATTGTTACTCAGCGTGAGTGCCTCTTTCCGTGAATGAGACTCTTGAAAAGAAGTCGTGTCTGCAGAAAATGACCAGCTGATTAGAATTTCGGTGCAGAGATTTGTTGTGGGAATTAGGTCCAATAAGCCAATGATATTGGGGTGACTACAGTCCATTGGGTTAAGAGTACAGTCCTCTCTGGGTACATGACTGCATAAGTACTGAGGACGAGAGCATGGTGCTGTCTTTGGGACTGTAAGAGAACTGTCAGAGAAAGGGCTTGGTGCTCCTTTTGGCCCTTTAGGAAAGAAGTTAAGGTGCAAAGGCAGACAGCTGGTTCCCCGGTGGGATGTTGAAACAGCTGGTGATGCAACCTGGACTCCTGTCTGGTAATCATTGTGCTTGGATTTGAGGATTTGACTTAATAAAAGGTAAGACAGTCTTCAGGATTCCCGCTTTAGAGTGTTGCAGGTCCAAAGGCTAATTACCTTATCTTTGGTTAGTTCTAGTCCTCCAAAACAGCCATTCTTGGCCACTTCTGTGTCAGAGCTAACAACCTGTGACTTAATAGATAGAAACCCTTTGGGATCTATTAACTTGGCAGGCCACCAGCTTCCACCAATCCAACCGCTAAGAAATGTCATCAGATAGCATCTTAAGCCTGTAGAAAAGCTTCGCCCATCCTTATGTACCTGCCTCTATAATGTGCCCATCAATGTGTTTATTTTTATTTATTATTTGTTTGGTTTATCAAGACAGGGTTTCTCTGTGTAGCTCTGGCTGTCCTGAAACTTGCTCTGTAGACCAGGCTAGCCTCGAACTCACAGAGATGCCCTGCCTCTGCTTCCTGGGCTCTGACATTAAAGCCACTTTCCACTGCCACCTGGCCCATCAATGAATTTTAAAATTGCCTTGATTTATGTCTTTCTTTTTCCTGTAACACTATTAAAAACGTCATGAAACTACTTCCATGTTGGAACATGAAATTTGGGTTAAGCTAAGCCTGTGTTCCCAGATATGGTCGCTCAATTGGCTCCAGAAATAAACTATCTTTTATTCCTTTTAAGATGAGAGCTGTGTTTTTTGTGTGGTCCAAAAACACACAAAAGATCCCAGATCCTCCTCTACCTTGATCTCTCATTCTCTTTGGGAAATCAGGCCACATGTCCCTACAGGCTCTCTGCTGGCTCATAGACCTGATAAAATATTATCCTGTTTGGCCTTGAAGTTCTCTCCCTCCCCTTGTAGCTGTGCACAAGCTTAAGACAACCTTGAATTACAAGTTTACTTTATCTGTTGCCTTACTGCCTTGTGACTCCTGGTACAAAGGCTAGGTCAGGCTTGGTCACATGGTATGTAGCTAATAGTCCCTCTGCCCCTTCCCTACCCCACCCTGCCCCTGAAAACCTGTAAGACTCAGACATTCTCTTTGTCCTACTGGAAATGAGGGTTCTTCCTTCAGGACCCCGTCACAACCATGGTATGATGACACCCATGTTAATGTGTTCCACTTCTGGACCCCATCACTGCTGGCTATGATGAACCTCTAAATCTCCTGACACAGTCCTTCTGAAGGACTCCTTTCTACAATCCTCTTTCTTTTATAAATTGTAATAAACACATGGCCTATTTCTCAGGCCTACATCTTACAAGATAATAGAATTTACATAAGACTCCTACTTATAAAATACAAATTTGGGGCCCGTGACATGACTCAGTTGGTAAAAAAGCTTGCCACTGAGCCTGTCAACTTGAGTTTGATCTTTGGCACCCACGTAGAAGAAAAGAGAGCTGACTGTCACAAGTTGCCTTCTGACCTCCAAAAGCACACCCTCATGGCAATATAATGTGAGCACACACACCACATACATACACACACACACAACAATTACAAATTAAAAATGTAATTAAAATGTAATGATACAAGAGTTGTGTGAAGTTACAAAAATTGCCAAAATTATACACACATTTGTTATAACTTTAAAAAAAATTATTTTAACCCAGCAACATCTAACTAGGATATATAAATCAGAAACTACTTTGGAAGCATATTCAATAATCTCCCTCAGTTTCAGAAAAAAGGAATACCACAGGGCTATATATCACGAACTCATGACGTAATGAAGGTTGCAGTGGAATGGAGAAAACAAAACCACATTTCTTTCTATTAAGCATTTATTTTTAGTTTTCTTTTAAATGCCCAGAGACACAAATCTGAATCAAACTAGCCTAAGCAAAACAGCAGAGACTATTATCTCACAGCTGTGGCCTCTGAAGCGTAAGCACACTGAGAGCCAAGAGAATTGTGAGACTTGCATAGCAGAAAAGCCCACTCTCTTGGTTCCGAGCCTGGTTTGGCCTCCTGTTTGTTCCTAGGCTCCATCTTCTTTGTCTTTCCTATTTGTTTTGTGGGGAGGAGAATGCATACATAGAGATGGATGACCAGTGTCTTTGGAGTCACCATCATATGACTAATAAAGAGGAAACCAAGGCAAAAGGGGAAGCTGGCCTTGAATTTCAATTTTGAAAGAAAGGCTAATTAACCTACTGACTCACATACCCACTGCTGGACTAATGCTAGCTGAAGGTGCCTTACTTTTTGTCTGCTCCTGGGCCCCATTGTGTCTATAAAGGGTATATTTATGTGATTGGTAAAGTCACTAGTGTACCAGAGATGAAAGATATCACCAGCAGGAGGGATAAGGATGATTAAACCCAACTTAGATTAAAAGATGCTAGAGAAACGAAGACACTAGAGGGCCACTAAACACATTTCCTGTACTGTCCTGCACTACCAGTATATGCGGTCAAAATCCTCCAAGATGTCTATGGCCTAATCCACAACCTGTGAATAAATTACCTTACATTACAAGTGGGAATTAAACTGCACGTGAGCTACTACCAGATGATACTCAGGTGATACTCAGGTGAGAACAATGTTGTGACAAGTATCCTTCCATGGGGATGGTGGAGGTGATGAGCTATAGTCACAGGCAATTTGTCATAGTAAAACAATGTGAGAAAGACTCATCTAATTTGCTGGCTTTGTACACAGAAAAAGGGCTAAGATGCAAAGAATGCTGGTAACTTCCAGAATCCAGAATAGGAAAGAGGATAGATTCTCCCACACAAATTCCATGAATAGAACTCTCTGGACACCTTGAAGCCCATAATATCTATTTCAAATTTTTTACCTTTAGACTGCAGAATAATAAATTCTTGCTGTTTTATACCCCTGCAGTTATGGGCTTCAGTGATGGCTCAGTTGTACAGTGGGGCAGAGTTGTAATCCCAGCACGGGGAGGGAGGCAGAGACTAGAGGGTGCAGGGGAACACTGCTATGTGAGTCAGTCTACTCAAATCTCTGAGGGCCAGGCTCAGTGGAAGATGCTGTGTCAAACATAGGAATAGCAACTGAGGAAGATAGCTGATGATTACCTCTGGTTGACCTCTGACTTGTCCAACACACGCACAAGATTGTACTCAAACACAATTTTTTTTAAAAAAAATGCTACAAATATTGGTTACCATAACAATACAGTGGGATGTATTACTGACGTGATGACTTGTTAGATTTTCTGAGTGTTAGCTTTCCAGCCTGTAAAGAGGGAGCTATTAATGTTCCTCACAATGCTTCTATTCATGTGTGAAAATGAAATCATAGCAAACACATAGCATAGTAAACACATAGCAAAGTTCATCTGTGCCACAGTACTGAATAAACACTTTTTGTTTTGTTTTGTTTTTTTGAGGCAGGGCTTCTCTGAGTTATAGTTTGGCTGTCCTGGAACGATCTTCGTAGACCAGGCTCACCTCAAACTCGAAGAGATCTGCTTTCCTCTGCCTCCTGAATGCAGGGATTAAAGGCATTGGCCAATACCACCCAGCAAACACCGGCAATCCTTATCATCACCACGACATTCAAACTTCCAAAGCCTGTCAGATATCTAAAACATATATTCTCTTTCCTTGAAACACAAGGAAAACTGAAGATCAGGTGTATTAAACAGTTAGCTCCCAAGTAAATCTCCCAGTAGTGTGGCTTAATTTACCATTGACACTAATATCAGAGGCCTCCAGAGAGATTCCAAACTCCCAGAGTGCCTGAGGATTCTTCCAGTGCTTCCTGGGACTTCCAGCTATGCAGGGATAGGAGTATGAATTGTGCAATTGGGTGGTAACATAAACAAATATGGACACCTTTGGCTGGACACGGTTAGTATTCCTAGCATCATGAGGGTTTTTACAGCCTAAAGAAAGGAGTAAAATTCGTAGCTTTTGAGCCCAATCTGACCAACCCATATGTTAAAACAGCAGCAAAGAAAACAAAAATGAACTGTATTATAAACACGGAAATTTCACCTGGCCAGCTCAACCATTCACCTGAAAATGGTAGCATCCAACTGACATCATTTCACCTCTGTTGCTGTAGTAACTATTCAGACTAAAGCAACCCAGGGAGTGCTATCTAGGGAAAGATGGCCCCCATAGTGGGTGGGTCTTCCTGCCTTAATTAAGGTCATTAAAATAGTCTCCCACAGACTTGCTTAGAGGTCTGCCTCCCAGGTGATTCTAAATTTTTGTCAAATTGACAATTAAAACTAACCATCACCGTTTTAAACCTTTGGCTAAAGGGATCTCAGTTTGTTGCTTTGTTTTGTGTTTGGTATGTGCTTGTGTGTGTGTGTGTGTGTGTGTGTGTGTGTGTGTGTGTGTGTGTGTGTGTGTGTAGGCCAGAGGTCAGTGTTGGGTATCTTTTCTATTTTGTGCCATTGTGCCACTGGATTCTTCTTGTTTTTGAGACAGGGCCTTTCACTGAGCATGAAGCTCACTGATTTAGTGAGATTAGCTGGCCAGCAAGGTCCAAGGATTGTCCTATGCCCGGGATTAAAAGTGCATACTACCACACCCCCATTTCTTTTGTCTTTTTTCTTTTCTGTTTTCTTTCATTTGGAGACAAGGTTGCACTCACTGTATCTCAGGCTAGCCTGGAATTGGCTATATAGACCAGGCTGGCCTCTTCATCTTACGTGCTAGAATTAAAGGTGCAGCCCACCACATCAGACTAACACAATTTATTTATTTGTTTGCTTATTTATTTATTTTACTTGAGGGCTGGGTATTTGAATTCTGATTCTCATGTTTGCGCAGAAACACTGTACACACTTAGCTATCTTCCTAGTTTCCTAGCTAGGGTCGCTTTTAAAATTGGGAGGTGAACTGCCTGGCTCATGGAAACATAGCCTTGTTAGTGTAGTCATGATCTCTGATCAAGTGTTGAGAATCTTTACTTCATATTAAAGCATAGGTGTTGTCAGATTTCGTAATACCGGCATGCTTTTACTTGCAAGGCTGTGTTTAAATAGACAGTGTGGTAGCACAGCCCAGGATTAAGTCAGATGACAGGGTACTACAGGTGCATCAGAATGACAACTGAGACCATTTCGTCTTAATAAAAATAATATAGGATAATGAATAGTCAAGGCAGTATGTCACGAATGGGCTGTAGTTAAATGGAGATGTTGATCCTCTTGGGACAACTGAGTGAGACTGAATCTGGGCTGATTACAACTGTTATGTTAAATTTATATCAAGTGTTGTCATTCTTTCTTTTTTTTTTTTTTCTTAAGGCAGAATGAATCTTGCATGTTGTTCAGGCTGGTTTCAAACTTGCGATTCTCTTGCTTTATTATGGGGTTATAGGTGTATGCCATTGTGCCCAGATATATTTATCAATTCTTAAAAGTTTTTTAGTTCTACATTTAAAATCTCAAATAAGAAAATAATAATAATTGTTCCTGCTCATGAGATAAGTTCTGCTGATGGTTACCTGCATGACATTGGGAGTCAGTTGTTTTGTGAACACAAGCATGAACTCACTTGCTCATAGCTCTTCAACATTGCTCGAGTTATGGGAATCACAGACTCTGTAGGAATTATGTTTAATTGCTACTTAAAGTGTCTTCTAAAAGATTATATTGTGACCTGGCAAAACACAAGGTTGTTGATGGTGGGAAAAGTGTGTAGAGTAGGTTTTAGATAACATAGATTACTAGGAGAATGGGCTTCTCTCTTCCTCACTCCCTGTCTTTTTTTCCCTTCTCATCTCTCTTCCTCAGGCTTTCCACACTCTCTCTCTTTCCCTCTGTTTCTCCTCTCTCTCTCTCTGTCTCTCTCTCTGTCTCTCTCTCTGTCTCTCTCTCTCTCTCTCTCTCTCTCTCTCTCTCTCTCTCTCCCTCCCTCTCTCTCTCTCTCTCTCTCTCTCTCTCTCTCTCTCTCTCTCTCTCTCTCTCTCTCTCTCTCTCTGACAGTGTCTCACTACATAGCCAGGGCTAACTTGGAACTCGCTAAGGAACTCAGCTGGTCCTAAGTTCACAGCACTCACCACGATTCTCCTATTTTGTCTCAAGTGCTAGGGGTTGCAGGCATGTGCCACTAAGCACAAGTGGGAACTCACATGGGGGGGGGGAATGGGAGGTCAATGCATGTCTGTGACCGATTGCAAAAATACTGCAAGTGTTAATGCTGAATTTGCAAATAAGTCTTTGTAAGAAGAAAGAAAAATCAAACCGCAGAATCCATAAATAAGGCACATGGACAGAACTTTGTTCCGTAGGAGAAGAATAGTCCATAGCCATACTGCAAAGGATGTAGGTAGTGGGAATTTCAAACATTGGAAGAAATGGTACTGAGTCTTGGGGCCCATCTTATACTTAGTGAATCAAAATCCGTGTTTCAGACATTCATACGTTTAGTCAAGTCTGAAGATTAAGACTCTTCAAACCTGGAGATGCATCCACGCCAATGCTGGAAGTTAACCTAACAATCTGGAAGTTGAGCAATTAGATTACAGATAATATATCTGTGAGGTTTTGGGAAGGGGGGGGAGTCTGTAGTGCTATGGGGCGCTAAGGTGAAAGACATATTTTTGCCATCATCCATGCTTGGTGAACTTTCTAGTGTGGATGCTGTGGGGTCACTATGCTCCTGCCAATAACTCCTCCTCCATGCTCTGTAGCTAAGCCCAGCCATCTCGTTGGCTTCCCAAGGTAATCTTTGGTGGGATTGTATTTGGTTTGCTGTTGGGATCTCATAAGGAGGCAAACATGGTTCATGTCTACCTAGGAAGAAATTCTCATGGTAGGTAGATAAGGATGTTTGTGTGGAGTATTAGCCAAGCAGTAAGAGGAACGGCAGAGTGTAGAACTTCAGGAGTCTGGAGCAAGGTGTCTGGAACTTCCCCAGACATGCCAACCAGTACCAGCAGAGACTGAGAATGTAGCAAGCATCGTAAGAGATCACTGCCAATCATGAGCCTGCCGGACATTGCCAGATTTACCACAATGTTGGGAAGGCACTGCAGCCAGTCATCAGATAGGTGGCAAGGAGTCAGGGGAATGGGAAAGCCATCGAGCTATAAAAGTACTAGCCAGAACATGTGTGGGAGAGCTGGATATTCCCCAAGAAAGGCAATGTCGGGGTAATAACATCTCCTCCACTTCTTAACTAATCTCTCCCCGAATTCCTTCTCTTGGATACAGGATAGTAAAGTCAGGTCAAAATTCCTGAGTCATGACTTTTGACTCCTACATATCAAAAAGAATTGCTCCTTGTGATAAATCTTCGTAATCGGCATCTGCCTCTCTGTTTCCACGAATGCTATCTTAATTGTTTAAACGTTTCTCTCCTGCATTTCCCACAGAGTTGATAAATGCCATCTCTGCAAGCATGATCATGCTATTCCCCTCCCGTCTATGACACTGAGATGAAACCCAGGGCTTCGTGCACGCCAGGCAAGTTTTCTCCTATTCCGCTACCTCTCCAGCACCACTCCTCAGTCTTTGAGAATCTGCTATGCACTGGCCATTGGGGTAAATCACAAAAATGTGAAGAAAATGAAAATCTTATTACATCTAGCATCCTAGAATTTGGTGTGATGGAGAAGGGACATTCAAAATGCTGCTTAAGGTCCTTCCGTTTGTAGGGATACTTAGTACATTGTCTTGCTCATCTTTCCTAGTGGCTTCATATTATTGTCAAACCGAACTGAGTATTTTATCTACCCATCACCTATATCGATCACCTGCCTGTTATCTGTATCTGCAGAAGTGCGACAGCGGATAAGGCCAACATACCATTTCAGCCTCCTCACAAAGAAGCAAGAGGACACTGAATCCGAGTAGTCAACCTCTGCCCTGGCTGCCTTCTTCATGAAGGCTAGAGAACTGGTCCCTCCCTCGGAGTGGGAATCCGTGACGCGCGCTCTCTAGAGTTTCTGTTTGGCATTGCAACAAGGCGAGAGCGCCTGCCAGCACGAGGCCCAGGCCAGCATGTGGCGCATGCGTGAGACTCGGGTGCTGCTGGGGGGGGGGGGGGCCGGGAGAGTCCAAGTGTGAGGGGAGCCCACTGCTGAAGTCTGGCTTTGTTTCTCTCGTGACGTAGGAAACAGCTCTTACTGCTCACGGCTCTTTTGTCCGCTGCTTTGCACAGCGACATCCGAACTGCTCCTCCGTGGGACGAGGCTCAGGGTCCGCGGCGGTGGATCCGCCCTTGCTGCATCCCCCCCCGCGGGGTGGCGTTTGGATGGTGCCGGCCGGAGCGCGCGGGGGCGGAAGCTGCGGCGGCGGCGGCGGCGGCCGCTGTCAGAGCTGGAGTGCGGCCGGCGGAGCAGTCATGGAGGGTCAACGCTGGCTGCCGCTGGAGGCCAACCCCGAGGTGAGCGCGGCCCCCGGGCGCGGGCGGCGGCCGAGCGGGCCGGGCGGCCGGCGCGCGCGTCTCTAAACCCCCTTGTGTCTCGTTTCAGGTCACCAACCAGGTGAGTGCGGCGTGTGTCACCCGGGACCCCGGAGTCCTTTCCGCCTCCCCCGCCCGCCCGCCTCCTCGCCGGGGGCCTTCGCCTCTGCACCCGCGACGGTCGCGGGATGGGTCTCATGCCCGGAGAGCCAGCCACCGCCCCCCACCCCACCGCACCGCACGCCAGCCGCCCCCCCGATCTGCGGCTGTGGGCGGCTCCGCCCCTCCCAGGCCACCACCTGGCTCCGGGAGATTGATGCCCCTGCTGCATCCTCTGTCCCCCACCCCGCCCCGCCGCCGCCCCCGCCGGACCCCGGGGCGCCAGCGCTGCCCGGGGGGGCCCTGGGGCCCGAGGTTTGGTTGACTGTCACTTGGTTTCCCCTTCCCTGCCGCCTCTCCGTTTGCCTTCCTCGCTGTTGCGTTCCATCGTCTTCCCTGCCCCTGACCCTTCCAGGTGACTAATTTGCCAACACTTCCTGACTCCCGGCTCTGTAAACTTGCCCACCCAGTTCTGGTAATTCCATCCACCGACCTGTACAATGAAATCACCTTCCAGCAATCCTCTCTTGCCCCATCGACTTGCTTCTCTTCCCTGCCACGCCCCCTTTCTCTTCCAGGCTTTTTAAAAAAAAAAAAAAAAAAAAAGTGGACCACGTAGTAAGTAAGTTGTTGCCTTTGGTACCAAGCAAAGCCCGGTTAAATCGGTGGCATGCAGTTGTTAGCCACCTGCTACTCTTAAAGTTTGTTTTGGATACTGAAGATTGGGGCTGCGGATGATGGCAAGGGAGGGGATGCCTTTGTGCTCCCGAATTAGGAAAAAAAGAAAAAGAAAAAGAAAAGGTGTTATAATCTGTTATAACATTGTTTTTATTTCTATGTATTGTCTTAGTCTGTAATTTGTCTGTTCTCAACATTTAGTTCACCTTTGACCATGCTCTCAGTTTGTTATGTAATTTTCTTCCTTTCCTTCCATCTTTCTAATCACCAAAGGATAAAGATTGATCATCTACTTTAAAAAAAATATTTTTTTTTTTTTGAGGTCAAACATCGTGGCACATGCCTGCGATATCAATGTGTTGGAGGCTGAGGTAGGAGAATTTTGAGTTCTAGTCCAACCTGGGCTGAGACTATGTCTCAAACCTGCTCCACACCTACAATTATTGGGTTTGTTTGTTTTGTTTTTTAATGGTTTTTCTTTCTTTTTTTTTTTTTTCAAAGCTTTTGTAGCAAGTCCCTTATATAAAACACACAGATTTTTTTTTTTGGGAGAGGTGACATATTTGTTTTTTTTTTTTTTTTTTTTCCAAAGCTTTTGTAGCAAGTCCCTTATATAAAACACACAGATTTTTTTTTTTTTTTTTTTTTGGGAGAGGTGACATATTTGTTTTTTTTTTTTTTTTTTTTTTTTTTCTTGGTCTTTGGAGACAGGGTTTCTCTGTGGTTTTAGAGACTGTTCTGAAACTAGCTCTTGTAAACCAGGCTGGTCTCTTAACTCACAGACATCCGCCTGCCTCTGCGTCCCGAGTGCTGGGATTTAAAGGCATGTGCCACCACCGCCAGGCAACATCTTTGTCTTTTGTGAAAACAGTTTTATTACATTTATTTATTTTGTATGTGGATGGGGGACGTGCAGGTGGAGGCTCAAAGGCCGAGCATTCTAGATTCCGGTGAGTCCTTGGGATTAAACACAAGTCCACATGCTTGATGGTGGCTCAGTCCCTTTTATCTTGTTTGGGTTTATTGTATGCTTTTGTTACTATCTCAGTTTTCACCTCCTTACTAAGGTGGCTGTGTGCTTACCATTTGTATCACCGCTCACAGTACCTTTTCCTGAGAATGGCACCTTTCTACCCCTTTGGGATTTGCCCATCTCTTTTGCTAACACATTTTATTTTCTTGGTCAAGAGAAGCAGCTTAGGTCTGGAGAAATCAGAATTTTCGACTTCTGTGAATAGAAAGAAGTGATTATTCCAGTAGTAAGCCACACTTTTACACTTTACTGATAAGTAAATGTTGGTCTGTCTCTTTCTGCCACTGTCATCCTAATTATTGTAGCTTGTTAAGTGCTTAAGTAGTATGAATCCAACATTGTACCTTTCAGAGTTGTGTAGGCTCTTCTAATTACTTTACCTGTCAATAATGGCGAATGTGTCATGTGGATAGCTGTGTTTTGAGTGATGTGTCATTTACTTAGGCCTTTGGTTTCTTTCATCAGTGTTCCAGAGCTCTTGGAAGATCTTGTTAGGACTTACAGATTTGTGCTTCTCTTGTAAATGATATTGTTTTAAATTTTAATTTTTGAGTTCTTTGCTGTGTATAGAAATCTAATTTAAAAATATCCTTTACCTTGCTAAGTCCATGTGTTGGCTGCAGTACACCTCTCCCTTTTTGTAGGCTCTTTGAGGACTTTCTACACAGACACTTGTGTTCTGTGCAGTCCGATGCTTATTCCTATTCCAAACACCTCTGTTTCTTTTTCTTGTCTTATCGCTCTTGGAAATACCTCACATATGAATCTGAGGCATCTTGTTTCCAATCTTAGTTGAGGAAGCGTTTATCCTTTCATTCTAAACAGTGGCAGCTATAGATGTTTCCTAGAGGCTTTTTCTCAGACTAAAGTTGTTCCCACGTTTTCCAAATTTATAAAGATTTTTTTATTATGAATTAATGTTCAATTTCCCCAAATAATTTTTTTTTTAGCATTTCTTGAGATGATCATGTAAAGAAGTAATACTAATTCTATGTAAAAATAAAGGAACAGACATATGGCCAGTATGAACTCTGGTGCCCAAAGTAGGCAAACCATAAGGAGAAAAACTGTGGGCTTGTATCTCTTGTGAATATGGCTACAGAAGCCTTCAACAATAGCTATATAAAAACATAAGAACGTAACCAAGAGCAGCGTTTTCTTATGTAGAAGAGCGATTTACCATTCAGAATCAATCAGTGTAATTAGCCTTATCAAGTGATTTTAAAAAATATTAAAATGATAGTATTTATTGTTTTAAGCAACTAGTAAATAAGTTTATATAACTGAACTCTTAAAGTCTGTGATTCAGCTGATGTAGAACCTCATTCCTATATGACTTTGATAAATTATAAAATGCATTTACTTATATTAAATAATATTTTGAGGTTACTTTTTGCATTACCAGTTGTCTGAACAGGAACTAGTTATGTTTTGGTGATTAAAAAATTAACAAGGTGTTGGGGTCAGAACCTAGTAGGTTGGAGGGTGACAGGAGGCCCTTTGGAATTGACTTAGCTCTCTCTGCTGTGCTTTGGTGCAGCTTGGTTTAGACTTTGTTTGTTACACACATATGGTAGCCTGCACCTATAATCCTAGTATTGGGGAGACTGAGGTAGTGGAATCAGGAGTTTGAGACACCGTGGTCTACAGAATGAGATGGTCTCATTTTTTTTTTTTTTTTTTTTTGTTATTAGATAATATGTTTTTCTTTTAGAAGTAGTTAGCTTTAATCAGAATTTTTGTGTTTCATTAGTGTCCGTGTTCTGTACAGGACTGAGGATGGAAAATGAGTACATTTGATGAACTGACTTGTGATTTGGAGGATTATCCCTACAGGCCTTGAATTCAGAGTCCTGCGTTTGCCTGCCTGGTGCAGGCTACAGCAGCACACCTGAGTCTCCTTATTTCTTTAACCTAATGCGATCACAAGAGGAGCCTCATCTGTCTTGATTTCTCTGTGTTACCATCTAGAAGCCACAGTCATTATTGACTCTTAGTTTGAGCAAGTGCTGTTTTATGGTGTGGTGATCCATTAGAATAGTCATTTCTGTCTACACCTTGAAGGTTAGTGTTAACCGCCAGGCATCACCTAGCATCTTAGCATCTCTGTGTTGTAGCAGATCTGGCAGATGGTGTTTTTTTTTTTTTTTTTGTTTTTTGTTTTTTTTTTTTTAACATCCTGTCAACCCCTTTAAAGATAGTTTGTCATGCTACAGACTGGTTTAAAATAACACCATTTAAAACAAGAATTTAAGCTCTACCTTATTTCCATTTATTTATTTAAATGGGTAAAAGTAGCTGGGAAAGTTGCAGATAACTGAGCATTAGGAACTATAACTTTTTAAAAAGAAGTATAGTTGATGATCTGGGTAACAAACTAGGTTGGCATGTAATTTTTGTGTTTTGAGTATGATCTATCCATACATACATACATGTATATCTATATCTATAAATACAGTTGTAATTTAGAAAAATTATGATTTTTTAAAATTAAGGAACCGCCCTAGAATTATTCTTAATTGTGATGTTATTAAGGGAGTAACATTTTCTTGTTGCATATCTAAAGGAAACTTAAGCATACCCTTGACATAGTTTTGCTATATAATGTAAATGCTCAGAGTTAGAAATAGAGTTGGAGGCCATCTGCTAGATTATTTCCAAAAAATAATATAGTGATTGTCTAGTCAGTAGATCCCACTTTTGGGAAACAAGCAAGCGGGCCTTGATACCCTGTCTCCTGTAGTTTCTGCCTCCCTTCTGTTTCCCTGCTTTGCAAACATTCACCAAGGAATCATCTGTCACTACCAACTCATCTGTCTTCTTGTCTAACTTCCACCCCAGCATTTCATAATTCTTTAGTTAGGGTTTCTGTTGTTCCGAAGAGACACCATGACCACAACAACTCTTAGAAGGAAACTATTTGATTACACACCACAGGCTTAGTCCATTGTGGTGTGGTGGGAAGCATGGCAGCATGTAGGCAGACATGGTGCTGGGGTTGAAAGTCCTTCATCTTCATCCCACAGGCAGACATGGTGCTGGGGCTGAGAGTCCATCGTCTTCATCCCACAGGCAGACATGGTGCTGGGGCTGAGAGTCCATCATCTTCATCCCACAGGCAGACATGGTGCTGGGGCTGAGAGTCCATCGTCTTCATCCCACAGGCAGACATGGTGCTGGGGCTGAGAGTCCATCATCTTCATCCCACAGGCAGACATGGTGCTGGGGCTGAGAGTCCTTCATCTTCATCTCACAGGCAGACATGGTGCTGGGGCTGAGAGTCCATCGTCTTCATCCCATAGGCAGACATGGTGCTGGGGCTGAGAGTCCATCATCTTTATCCCAAAGCAACAAGAAGTAAAATGTCTCACTAGGCATGGCTTGTGCATATGTGAGACCCTCAAGCCTGTCTCCACTGTGATGGAGTGCCTGCAAGGCCACACCTAATAGTGTCACTCCTTTAGGGGCCCCTTTCTTTCAAACCACTGCATGCGGTAACTACTGTCACCAGTTTATTGGTGACCGTGCTTCTGATACACCCATGGGCTACCTTGTTGTCACTGTGTCTCTTGGCCTGTTAGTGGCATTGGAAGAGCAACCTGTTCCATCCTTCTTGAAACGTCATGCTTTCAATTTTTACTTTTCTCATAATTGTGGCTTTTCTAATTCCCCAGTTACTTTTTATGTCTGCTCCCTTCTACCTTCAATGGAGTGCCTCAGGAATTCTTCTGTGAGGTTAACCATGGTGGATTTCTGTGATGAGGACTTTCTAGATTAGATTTGCTTTGATGGTGGGAAGACCCACCCAAGACATGGGTACCATTTCTTGGTCTAGAGTCTAGGACTGAATGAAGAAGAAAAGTGGTGGGTATGGTGGCTCAGCAGTTCAAGGTGTGTGCCACCAAGTCTGATGCCCTCAGACTGACCGTGGTACCCACAAGATAGAAGGAGAGCACCATCTCTTGCAAATTACCCTCCAGAGGTGGTTGTGGCATGCGTGTGTACACACGTCATAAATAAAAAATAGAAGAGGAACTGGGGCCAGCATTATTCTCTCTGCCTCCCGACTGTACACAATGACCAGCTGCTTCCTGTCCCTGCTGCTATGCGTTCCCCACCATGGGGCCCTGTAACCTATCTGTGAGCCAAAGTAAAGTCTTCTTTAAGTTGTTTTGGACAGGCGTTTGGGCACTGCATCAAGAACAGCAACACGGTTCCTCCTACATTAGTGATCTTTTCCTTGTGCAGTCTTCCCCAATGATGTTTCCTGTTATGTTGCTTCTGTACAATGTGCATTACGTAGATGGCCCCGGTGTCCCTCTCAGCTCCTCCTTCGCCGTATTGAAAACCTGCCTATTTTACTTTTTGATATTTCCATCTAGATGCTTATAATTCTTCAAGCTTACTATAACTGAAAAAGAAATGTGAATTTGCATCAGTTTCCCTCTGTCTTCCAGAGGCGTCATCCTCTATCCTTTGCTCAAGCCAGTGTTAGTGACTCTTCTGCCTGAGCATGCCATTTTGAACATGCCATAGCGTGTCTTCTACAGTGAATGCGTTCCGAGACCATGGCTGTCGAAGCCGTCTGTAGTCTTTTAATCATGTAGCTTGTCTTCACAGTGCAAACCTCCATCCTTGACTGTTCAGCTGCTGTGGACGCCTAACTGCCTGGGCTCAGTTTTCTTCCCTGCAATCTCTTCTTTGTGTGCTGTCGTCTCTGCTTTTGGTTGGTCTTAGAGAATGCACACTCACAGTTTTCTGCTTCAGACACCAATGGCCTTCACTGCTTGTTTTTTAATTCAGTGCAAGTGCCTCTCTGAGGCCAGATAAGGAGTCCTGCCGCCTTTGCCCTGAGTCTCTTCCTCAGAGTCTTGGCTTGCGCGCCTTCCCATTAGCTGTTGTTTGACTCGAGGTATTCTATGGCAGCTTTGTTGTTGTTGTTGTTAAACAACTCTTTTTTATTAATTTATTTTATTTTTATTTTACATTTCAATCCCACTTCCTCCCTCCCTCCTTCCCTCTTTCCCTCTCTCTCTTTTTTTAAATTTGGTCATGTATGGATCAATTTCAAGTTGAACCAGTTTCTCTTTGGTGACATTCCTTTCTTGCTTTCCTTTCCTCCATTTCCACCTCTGCTCTTTTCTCATTCCTGGTTTTCTTTTTCCGTAGGGTTTTGTGATGTGGCTGAGGTTGGCTTTGAACTCAGTCTTCTTGCTTTAGTTAAGATTGTAAGCATGAGCCTCCAAATCCAGTTAATTTCTTTAAAAATTTTTGCCACTTTGTGAAATTGTGTTATTTATGTTTTGTTGCTTTTTGTGTGTTTTCGTTTGTTTGTTTGTTTGTTTGTTTGTTTGAGACAGAGTCTCTCTGTGTAGTTCTAGCTGCCCTGGAGCTCATTATGTAGACCAGGTTGGTCTTGAACTCAGAGATCCTCCTGCTTGTGCCTCCTGAGTGCCAGGATTAAAGGTGTGTGACACCATGCCCAGCTAAATGTTTATTTTCTTTGCCACTAAAATGTAAGCTCTTTGAGCGTAGAGAGCTGGTGGAAATGCCATGAGTGTCTCTTGTCCTTCAGGAAGCTGCCAGCACATCATCAAGGAATGACCAGAGCTTATAGAGCCACTGATGTTCCTGCTCTGGAACACTGCCCTCAGAATTTTGTGTGGAAATGCATCTTTCCCCCGAATATGTCAGTGAACAAAACCCTGTCTTCTAAGGCACTTTAATTTTATTATAGCCATGAGAATAACATTTAATTAGTAAAATGATACTTATTTTTCCTGCTAAATATCCTTCCATTTAAAGCATCTAGGACAAATCTAATTGTTATTCCTTGATATTACTAAGACTAAGGCCAAGATTCCGTAATTTAAGTCCTATCGAACATGCCCATATGTATTATGGGCTATGATAAAATGGCCCATAATCACCAAGACAACTAAGGAAAAGTTCCAGTTCCAGAGGGGCAAGTCCATTTCAGTGGGGAACGTTAGCTACAGATGCCAGGCATGTTGGCTGTAATGGCAAACTGAGAGTTCACATCTTAAACCGTAAGCACAAAGTAGAGCACTAACACGTAGGGTGAGGCTGCAAACACTCAAAGCCCTGTGGCAATGGTACAGTTCCTAGAGCAAGACTGCACTCCAAAACCTCCCCAAATGCCACTACCAACCGTGGACCCAGTGTTCAGATACGTGAGCCTGTGGGAACACTCTCATTGAAACCACATATCACACATATCCTCCACATTGATGTCTCTCTAAATCTTAATATCTCTGGTCGCTGTCTTTGGGGTCCTGCTCTTGCTGTTAGAATGCTGTTCATAATCCACAATCTGTATTTTCCATAATCTCCCGTAACCCAGGCTGTGTACGTACTGTCTTTGCTTGGTGTGGTGGGCTGTTGCTCTATCGTCCTGAATGATGTTTCTTCTGAGCAGACCAGCATTGTGTCTCCTTATGATAATTTGTACGTGGTGCATATTGAGAGCCTGCAGTGAAGCAAATCTCTGTTTTCACATAAAATATTTTCAGTGACTCAGTTTGCTTTACTGCACATGTACCCCAAATCAATTCAGACTGGATTAGCCTTTCCATTCTTCGGTGTGAGCTATGCATGCTAACAGGTTGTTAGGGCATTGTTCAAAAGATCGGAGTATGTGTACAGTACACACAGGAAGGGTCTCAGGCTGCCGAGTCTGTTATCAGAAGAGGGTGTGGAGAGCCGCCACCAAGAGGAGTCCCCGGTTTGCTGAGCTCTCCATGCTTGTCTGCTTCGGAGATGTCAGTCCTGTCGGGGTAATATGCTGAGCTGATTTAATGAACGTCAGAATGTAGATAAGGACTCAGTGTCCCAATTTTTTTTAACTGGCAGGAAAAGGCATATGCATCGAATGTTTAGCTTAAACAGGCTTAAGTCATGTGCAGACATATAAATGGCAAGGTTATCTAATAAAATGTATCCATTTCCATTCAGGCAGTACCTGATTTGGCCAGATACAGCCCTTAGCAATGGGGAAAAGATGAGAATTTCTTTCCTTAATGCTGAGCCTTAAAAAAAGAATCCCTTCTTGCCAGGGGTTGGTGGTGCACTCCTTTAATCCCAGCACTCGGGAGGCAGAGGCAGGTGGATTTCTGTGAGTTCGAGGCCAGCCTGTTCTACAGAACTAGTTCCAGGTCAGGTTCCAAAACAATACAAAGAAACTGTGTCTTGAAAAACCAAAACCCAAACCAACCAAACAAACCAAAAAACTTTTTTCTTTTCTCCATTTCTTTCTTTTTCCTTTTTATTTTTTATTTTTCTGTTTCTAAGTAGGATTCAGTATTAAGACTGGCCTAGAACAGTAAATTCGGAGGAAATGAACTTTACTAACCCCTGAAATCATTAGTAATGTGGTGATGAACGGGCGTAGTGGAGAGATCCTTGCTGTCTGTAGTTGTAGACCATGCTGCTTGATGGAGAGAAGAATGTGATACATGCACTTTTCCTAAGAGAGAGTCTTAGCTGCATATTTATTCATTTATTTACAAGCTCGCCTGCATGCATTCCTGTGCACCATGCTTGCTACATTTTGCTTGTTGATAAAATGCTTAGCTCTTGTCTTTAAACTCCAGGAGTAATTTTGGGGTATCAGGATAAACTATTGATGTACTAAAATAATTCATTGTCTAATTGATGCAGTAAGGGCTGGAAACAAGTTCTTACGGTGACTTGTTTTTTCTTAAGTCCCGGCTAACATAGTCAATGCTTAAGTAATAGATTTTGTTGAATGTGTTATGATTTTTAACTGTTAGGTGATATAAATTGCTCTTGTCCTACCCTATTCACTGTAGACTTGCTTTGTTGTGTTTTTTCACCTCTCAGACTATTCTTACTAAACATCAGTAGTGTTTGATCTCAGTCCTTTCTGTATACTAGGTATGTGGTACACACACGAGTGGATCACTTCCCTGTTAACATTTCACAGGCTTTCCTTTACCACCTAACTTTTGCTGCTTTTTCTTTCACTAGTTCCTCAGACAGTTGGGCCTGCATCCTAACTGGCAGTTTGTTGATGTGTACGGGATGGAGCCTGAACTTCTCAGCATGGTACCACGACCTGTGTGCGCAGTGTTACTCCTTTTCCCTATTACAGAAAAGGTAATTGTAAAGCGAGATGCGTAGCTTCTGATGAACGTGGGGTTTGATAACTGAGTCTTTGAAAACAGATAATGGCATTGTTGCACATAATCAGCAAACTAAGAAGTGAGGGTATTTTAATGTCCTGTTAAAAATAAAAGGTTTAGATTATAGATTGATGATAAAGCTCTGTGTTGGTCTTTTACCTTCAGCTTTATTCTTTTAGGAAATAATGGTTAGATTGTCTCAGCTTTACTTTAATGTAAGATGTAATAACGCTTGGATGAATATTCTTCGATTTTTTTTTTTTTTTCAAGATAGGGTTTCCCTGTGTAAAAGCCCTAGCTGTCCTGCAATTTGCTTTGTAGACCAGACTGTCATCTAACTCAGAGATCCATTTCTCTGCCTCCCAAGAGCTGGGATTAAAGGCATGCACCTCTATTTCCCAGCCTTAATTTTTTTATTTTTATTTTTTTAAATTGTTATCAATTCTTTTTTTTTAATTTTTGTTTTTTCTTATTTTACATATCAATCCCAGTTTCCTCTCCCTCCCTTCCACCCTCCCTCTCTCCCTCTCTTCCTCCTACTCCCCCCCCCCCCCCAGGGAGGGTGAGGCCTTTCAGGAGGGATCAACAAAATCTGTCAGGTCATTTGGAGTAGGGACTAGGCCCTCCCTCCTGCCTCTAGCTTAAAATTATTTTTAAGCATAGATACATTTGTTCTTAGAAGTACTTGTTTATTCTTTTTAGGTTTATTTTTATTTTACGTGTCTAAGTGTTTTGCCTGTATGCACGTGCATGCAGTACCCAAGGAAGCCAGAAGAGGGCGCTGGGACTTCTGAAACTGGAGTTGCAGCCACCTGTGAGCCACCAAGTGGACTCTGACTCAAACCCAGGACTCTGGGAGAACATGAAGTGCTCTTAACTTCTGAGCCATCTCTCCAGGCCCGAAATTGACTTTTCAAACGCTGGATTTTCTATAGATATCATTGGTGCCCTTTATCGTGCAGAACAAAAAAAGACCCTGGAAAAGACCAAATGATACAATTTTTGCCTTTACTGTAGGCATCAGAGTCACTAACTTCTCACTTATAGACAGATGGCCATACTAGTACATTAATCAGATTTTATTTAATAAGAACAGGAGAGGGCAGAATTTGCAGTGTGGTCTGTAGTTTACTTTCCTCTCTTGGACTCTCAAAACTGTAGAAGCTCATGTAACAGAAGCACTCCTCCTCCTGATTTTCTTTCTCCTTCTCACTCAGTTTCTAACATAAAATGTGTGGATGTACTTATTCAGTGTGTGTGTGTGTGTCTGTGTGTGTGTGTGTCTGTGTCTGTGTGTGTGTGTGTGTCTGTGTGTGTGTGTGTGTCTGTGTGTGTGTGTGTGTGTGTCTGTGTGTGTCTGTGTGTGTGTGTCTGTGTGTGTGTGTGTGTGTGTGTCTGTGTCTGTGTGTGTGTGTGTGTGTCTGTGTCTGTGTGTGTGTGTGTCTGTGTGTGTGTGTCTGTGTGTGTGTGTGTCTGTGTGTGTGTGTGTCTGTGTGTGTGTGTGTCTGTGTGTGTGTGTCTGTGTGTGTGTGTGTGTGTGTGTGTGTGTGTGTGTGTGTGTGTGTCTGTGTTGCTGGGGATTGAACACATGGCTTCATGCATGCCAGATCAGTATAACCGTGGAATTACACTCCCATTGCTATTGTACATTGTAAGATTATATTTTAAACCAAACTATTGCCAAGGTAATTGTTCGTTAGGTGTTGTGAACATTGAAAGTGTTAATGGAGATGGCTGTGTGCCTCCTAGTGTGGTGGTAAGAATGACTACTTTTAACAATGGCGTTTGAAGCTGAGTGCCATGGAATATGCCAGCAGTCCATGTTCCTTGAAAGGCTGCAGCAGGAGAATCATTTGAGTTCAGAAGTTCTAGACTGACGTGGTCTGAAAAGCAAGCAATGAGTGAAATAAAGAATGTGAGGCTGTCCATTTTCTCGTTGCTTTACCGACAGTTACTGTTGTCTGTCTTTGTCAGGCTGGTAGATGACAATGTGATATCTTACTTTAAATCTTGTCTTATTTTAATGTAAGTCTCCTCGTCTCATAGCCTTTCCTTTACAGAGTTGAGTGCTCTTTTTAGTGTGTGGTTTTTGCATGAGGATTATTGATTTTTTTTTCCCCAATAGTATGAAGTGTTCAGGACAGAAGAGGAAGAAAAAATAAAATCTCAAGGACAAGATGTCACATCATCAGTATATTTCATTAAGCAAACCATCAGCAATGCCTGTGGGACAATTGGACTAATCCACGCCATTGCAAACAACAAAGACAAAATGCATTTTGGTAAGTCAGTCTCTGTTCCATCTTTTTCCTCCAGCTGTGTTAACTTATTAAACAGTAGGGGGTGCTCTAATTCTCTCAAACTATAAAGCCATGCATCCCTTTTGCTATGGGATGTGTGTGGAGCCAGGAAAGATGTTAATCCTTCTCGTTTTTTTCATATTATTGATGAGCAGGCTCAGCAGAAAACATTCCACTTAGTTATTTATCCCAGGAGTATTAAATCCTTAACTTTCTAATCAGTTAAAGGATTTTTTACCTAAGAAAATATTCTATTGCTTTTGTTGTTGTAAATTTTGTTGTAAATTTAACTTTTTACTCATTTTTGATATTTTCAGAATCTGGATCAACACTGAAAAAATTCCTGGAGGAGTCTGTGTCAATGAGCCCTGAAGAAAGAGCCAAGTACCTGGAGAACTATGACGTCAGTACCTTGTTTCTGTCTCGCCCGCATCCAAGGGCTGTGTTACAGGATTGTGGGCTCTGCTTAGTGGTTTGTCTTGAAACTGTAGTTTGGGGAAACATCATTTGTCAGATCCATTACAAGGGATTTGTTTTTTCAGGTACTGTACATAAGCTATCTATAATGTTTTTCAGTTGACAGCTCTGTGTCCAGGGCAAAATGAACAAATATATATAATTTGCAAATTAATTGCTGTACTCTCTAATCCAGTTTGAAATGGTGGTTAATTTTGAAATTCTTATTTGCCTGCTAGTAATATCAATAGATGTTTTTCTTTGAAATTAGAAAAACAATATATGTGTAATTTAGTGTTTAGCCTTCCAAAATACTTTAGTTATTTTAAGTTTTACAAGCCTGGAAATTTCATAAGAAGTCCTTGTTTTTCATAAAAGTAAGATAACATGACAGTTGCTAATAATTCCACGAGTGAAGGGTAGCTACCATTCTTTTATAGGGAACATGTATGTATGTACACAATATTTTTAAAAATTTGATCACACTGTAATACTGTTTTATAACTTGCTTTTTTTACTTATCACAAGCATATTAACACCAGTAAGTATATATTTAACATTATTATTTTAATGGCTGAGTAGCTTTCCGTTGTATATTATATTTAACCAGTAAAATGATATTAGAAATCTGTTTTCCTTCTTTTTCACTACTTAAAATTATTGCAGCTATATATTACTGTGTCTGAGGTTTTAGAACCATTCTTAATTTCATATAATCACACACATTACATGTATCAACTTAGTAACTCCGAGAGGAGAAACTGCTGATCAGTTTGCATGTCTTTACGGCTTTAATACTGACCACCAGATTGCTATCCGTAACAGTAACACTTTCACCCCTGATTTTCCGTTGTGCCTATTTCTCTCCATCTTTGATAATAACGGGTATGATTGGAGCATTTTGAAGTTCAGATAACTGAATTCTCTTGCTTCTCATAAACGCATGCCTTTTGCACCACGTTTCTAAATTGCCTACTGAAATGCATGACCAAGCATAAATTGAGCCAGAGCTGCAGGAGCATGCACCCAGGAGAGAGAGAGATGAGATAAACTTCTTCCGTTTCTGTCTGCGAGCTGCTCACTTTATTCCAGTTTCCAGGGAATAAAGTGTTAAGGAAGCTAAATGACCCTCTACTTGCACCGTGCACATTAAAAACTGCCAGGTAGTTGGCTTCCTAAAGCGTAAGTGATTTGTGGGTAGAGAGGACAGAGGCTCATTTGCTTACTTAGATACACTTTGGAAAGGCTCAGTGCTAAACTGCTCCTAAAGTTCTCCCAGTTTCCCGCCTCGTTACAGGGCTTTAGATGGTAAGAACTGAGCTGTGTTAGTGTTTTCATTTAAAAGTTGGACATAGCTGTGTTATTTACTTATTGTAAATGGATTATGTTCTTATTGCAGGCTATTCGGGTTACTCATGAGACCAGTGCGCATGAAGGTCAGACTGAGGTATTTCACGTTTCTTTTAAAAATGTTTCTGTGTGTAAGTTTGACCTTATGTTGTAGGCCCCCTGGCTTTGCAAAAGGTTTTGACTATTTTGGTTTTTCCTTAGTGATAGCAAAAGAAATATTTTCCCAGGTTGCTAATGGATCCTTTCCCAGGTTGCAGATTGTGTATTCTTTGCTTTATTTAACAGTTAGCCTGTTTCTTCCCTCTCAGATTCCGGTGACTTCCACACACATCCAGACTTTAGCCTGTATGATTTTTGGGCATCACTGTCATGCTTAGCTTCCAGAAAGAAAGAAAAGAGGTGTTGCTCAGTGACCGTGTCTGGGCCACCAGACTGATCTTCAGGTTTATGCTATAGCAAGTTCTGCTGGGGCCACTTCTGACCCTTCCCTTGTCCCCTCCTCTGTTTACTTTGTCCATCTGCCACCCATCCCTTCCCTCCTCTTGTCTCGCCCTTACTCTCAAAGGAACTTTGTTAGAAAATATTCAGTCAGGATGAATAGAATTTTGTTAATTTGGTTGGTGTATTTACAGCACCAGGAAACTGTACATTTTCTGTAGCTTGTTGTTTTCAGGCCAGCCCGCCCGCTGCTGGTCTGATGTGCAGGCCCCCAATAACACGCAGGAGACTCTGTATTTGATACAATCCTGTTGGCCAGTTACCATTACTGTTTATGGGCTAGCTCTGCCATAATTATTAACCCATTTCCACTTATCTAAGTATTTCCACGTGTCGTCTTATCGGGGAGCAGCGGCGAGCGTCCTCCTTCCTCCCTGGGCTACATTTCGACCCTTCTATTTCCTCTCTCCTCCTCCTGGTCTAATAGCCCCGCCTATCTTGTTATCTCATTGGCCACAGAGCTTTATTAACCAGTATGAGAAATATATATACAGAATCACATCTCCCAACATCTCCCATCAATTTTCTTCATATGTGACTTGAAATTGCACCTTTCAGAAGGGTGATTATTTGGGAACAGTGGAAGGGAGAAGGTGTGGGGGCAAAGAGGGCAATGAGGGAGAATGTGATAAAGTACGGTTTATGAAGTACTGTTATGAAAATGTCATAATGAAACCCATTCTTTTATACATTAGCTTATATTAATAAAAAACAGGAAAAGTCACATTTTCACACATACGAGCTATTGCATATTGGCTTTAAAAATGCTTGGGGAAACTGCATAATTAAGAAATTGACTTTAGATTATTATTAAACCCTTTTTAAGGTGAGAATACTTTGATATTATGATCCAGCTGTAACTCTTCTTTCAGACCATGTGACTGTGGGTGTCTGACCAATTGAAACACTAAATGTCCTTGTGATTATCCCTTCTAAGCTGCCCTCAGCCTCTCCTTTCAAAGTTGTAGACTTGACTTTTACATACAGCAGGTAGCTCTGAAAATAGTTCAGTGCGCCTGCTGTTTACGTGCTTGTGATGCTAAGAAGTTTGTGTTGCAGTGTTGCTGGTGATGAGGTGGACCGGTGTAAGATTATTTCACTTGCGGAGTATTCGTGGTGCCTTCTTTGAGTACTCTGGGGATCTTCATCCGAGTTATGGCTTTACCGCTTGAGTGATAGTCACGTCTCTTTTGTTCAGACTGGAACTTCGTCATCCTTTGTGATCGTGGATGCCAGTTGGCTATCACGGGAATGACCCACTGACATTGTAGAATGCTGCCTTTGTTTGAGGTTATTATGTGTGCCTTCATTTCTGCCCTTCATTTCCCCACAGTTTTAATTCCATTACATTTCCTGAAATCTAATTCAACTGGTGACTCCACTTTTGTTTTCCTACTGCAGCGATTCTCAAAGTGGAGTGGAAGGAATGGCATTTCTAGAGGGTGTCTGCAGGCCTTACTCCCAAGGAAGTTCATCTCTTTTACCACTCTGCCATCTCTCACAGTTGGGGTCACTGTTAGAGCCCTCTCATTCGTGTCATTGTGACTCTAAGACTTACTGTGTTGAAAAAGCAAACCGTTTGAGGGCCGTCCCTTCATTTTCTGTGTCAATCTCTGCCTCTTTACAGCTTCTCCTAACCCTCACTGCTTTGGCTGTTTCTCTGAAAATATTTCTCTCTATCAATCTCTTATTTTATTGCTATTTTTTCCTATCATTTCTCTTTATGAAAATAGTCCTTCTCTCAGCATCCGCTTTTCTGATTTCTGCTTAGCCTTCAACTTAGCATCAGTGTGACCCTTTACATAAAGCACTAATTATAACCTGGATATATTTTGTCTGTGCTGTGCACTCTTTCATGTGACTTCAGTGTTTGCATTAATTTATTTTTACATTGTTTAAAGCTATTTAAAATGTATTTTTTCCAAGCCAAATGTGGTGGTACAATTTTAGCTTACAATTTTAGCACTTAGAAGGCTGAGGCAGGAGGAACAGAAGTTTGGGATAACTTGATCTACACATTGAGTTGCAGGCTCACCGAGGCTGCATAGTGAGACCCTGTCCAAACAAACAAACAAACAAAGATGTACATTTTCCTACATTTTAATAATTCTAGAATTAGGACCTGTTTGAACTGTTGTCATAATTTACTTGCTATCATTTCTACCTTAGTTGTATATAAAATTCCTCCTATAAATAGATGATAGCTTATGTGGTAGAGAATTTTATCATTTGTTGTGGTTCTTAGGCCTAGGATTGATGTCTGGTTTATTTGTACATTTTAAATTATTCAGAACTGTTTCTTTGCACACAGGCTCAGTACATATTCACTATTTCCAGTATTAGGTTAGAAATGTCTTTAGTGGTATGAAAACTTCTCACAGGCTAGGGCTGTGGCTCAGTAGTTAAGAGCACTTACTGTTCTTCCGTCTTTCAGACCCATACCAGCTATCTCATAGCTGACTGTCACTACAGCTCCAGGTGGTCTGATGCCCACTTCTACCCTCTGTGGGTACCTATGTGCAGATACATAGAGTCACACATACACCTTGAATCTCAGCACCTTGGGTAGTAGAGGCAGGGGGATCTCTGAGAGTTATATAGCAAGCTCCAGACTAGCTAGGGATATACCATGAAACAAAACCAAGAGACAAAAGTCTTGGGTTTTTTTTTGTTTTTGCTTTTTGGAGTTGTACAGTAAATGTTTTCACTAGAGCATAGTTAACATTTGTATATGAGTTCAGTTCCTTGTTTTGTGGGGTTGATTTGTACATTACAATATGATCATACTAGTAGCCCCTAGTAATTATAATGACCTCTTGTCACTGAAGAAAAAAAACCTACACTGTATATCCTCTTGTATTCTTAAAATCATCTGTAGATTACTTATTAATAGATATCAGATGTTAGGAAATACTAAGAAAAGAATATATAATAGAATTTTCAATCCTTGGCTGGTTAAATCAATAGATGGACTTCATAGCAACATAGCTCTTTGTGTGTGTGTGTGTGTGTGTGTCTTCGTGAGAGGCAGACAAACATACTCAATCAGAATCCAGTTGGTTTTTTACTTAGCCAGTGCATATTGTCAATGTAGGAGACAAGGTTAAGGTTGTGTCTTTATCAATTGCATAGATAGAGTTTATGGCTTCATTGCAAACTGGTGAAGATGATTATGGCTTTACCTTTGGAGACTGTCCCGAACTCACTTTATAGACCAGGCTGGCCTCAAATTCACAAAGATCCTCCTGCCTCTGCCTCCCAAGTGCTGGGATTAAAGGTGTGTACCACCGCTGCCTGACCGGGCTTGGTAGTGGTTTAGCACTACAGTCTGATCTTTAGGCAAGCATTCTTTGTTACAGCATGAACAAAATATCACCAGCTCATAGCTCCAGCATTCCTGAAACCCTCTTGGCCTCCTTGAGTATCCGTACTCTGCTCGTTTTAAATTTTACTTTTCTTTCCACAACCTGTTTTCCTTATTTTGACAAGGCTTGAAGTGAAGTTTTTGGAGGCCGCTTTGTTTCATTGTGTTCTTCCCTCTGAGAAACACTGGACGGGCAGCCTCGCTCCCATGCCTCCGCGTGGTCTCTCCCTCACGGTTTCTTGTCCATGCAGCCCGAATGGAGTCTGCACGCTCCTCTGGCCTCTCTTGTGCTTCGCTCTCCTTCTTTTCCAGTCTCAGAAATGGGAACGCGAAGCTATTCCTGTAAGAGAACCATCTCCACTGAAGTCAGCAGTTCCTCTTCAGATCTAACTAGGTGTGCTCCCCCATCTAAAACTGCTTAGGTGTAAAAACAGACTGCCTGACATCCACCAGGATGGTAAGGGTTACCTGTCCTGTACTCTGACTTTACAGAACACAGGGCAGTGGTAGGACAGAGGAATTTGCATATTTGGGGCTACCCTCAAATTGTATGAAAAGTTTCTGAAACTTAGTTTAGGTAGCTTGACAACCACAAGTCACATTTCATGTCACATGAAACATTACAAACCGAAGTGCAGACACCATTGTTTGGCTGCGTGGGAGAGTGAGTGTCCAGGAGTGTCTGGAGGCTGGCGCCTGCTCTGTGCTGAAGGAAGCTGCACTGTGTGCATTGTCTGTGGAGTCTGCAGTGCTAGTTTACATTCTGTTTCTAGCCGTGCTTCATTTCACATCTTTGCCAACTGAACAGGGATAAGTTTTTATCTTTTGCATGTATCTGACCTGACTTTTCTATTCCTCTAATCCAGTGTATTGAACTGAAATCTAACCTAAAATTTGTAGGAATTCATTTAGAATTAAATTACAATTTTGATTTTAAGGTCTAGAAGCTTTCTATGAACGTATTATCTCCACACAGACACATATGTGTCTTTAAAGCATTAGATATATTTCTAATCTTTTTTACTGTATTCAACATCCATAAAGAAGTTTTGGGTTTTTTCCCGTGTACTGTTTTTTAAGACTCAGTGATAGTTCTGCTACTGAAAGAACACCTCGTGGCTCAGAGTGGGTCAGAGGTTAAGAGCACTTACTACTCTCCCAGTGGAGCAGCATTTGCTTTCCAGTACCCATGTCTGCGGTGACTCCAGTTGCAGAGGATCAGATCCCTCCTTCTGGCCTCTGTGGGCATTGCACTCATGTGACATACATTCAGACAGACCCACATATATGTAAATAAAAATAACAAAACAAGAAAATCTTTTTTAAAAGGTACCAAAAATAGCCTGTTATACTCAATTATGGGCAAATGAATAGTTTATTAATGAGTCATAAACATGATGTAAGAAGCTAAAATTCTTTTTTTTAAAAAATTCATTATGCTTTGTTCAATTTATGGTATTTATTTCCAATATGTAACCACTCCTTTCTGAAGATCTAGTTAGTTTCTCTTAAGACTTCTCTGAAAATAAATATAATCATAAAAGCAAACAACACTCACTCACTACTATACAGTGGTAGAGCTTGTCTAGTGGGGGTTTCAGATCAGACTCCAGTGCCAAAAAGAAAAGCAAATAAGGAGTAATATTGGACTTCTTTATGTGTATAAGTGCTTTGTTTGTATGTCTGGGAACCGCATGCATGCTTGGGACCTGCAGAGGTCAGAAAAGGGCACTGGGTGCCCAGAGCTAGAGTTATGGATGGTACGTGCTGCCATGTGAGTACTGGAATCCAGTCCTCTGCAGGAGAAAATGTGCAGCACACACGAGACCGAGACAGGAGGTGTTTGAGGCCAGTCAGGCATGTAGGGTGACCCCATCTCAATCTCCCCTCCACTCCCACCTCCCGCCAAAGTTCCCATGAAATCTTAACCGTAGTCCTTTGGCATTCATGTTATATATATATATATATATATATATATATATTTGGGAAAATAGTATTTATTTTAAGTAACTTTCATATTCATGAAATTAACATAATGTAATATAGATGTAATGACAAGTTTAAATGAACAAAATGCTTTGGCTATAAGCCAAATATAGTTATTATATTGTAACACTTTATAATAATTTAGATGTCACCTATTAGACATTTGGTTTTTAAGAGGGAAGTACTTTTAGGCTGGTTCTCTGCTCTCTTTTTAAAGTTCTGGATAATTTCATTTTCACCTTTATAGTAGCTCTAACTGCTTAGTTTTAAACCATCAAAAGAATACAATTTTTTTGTAAGTGTATAGAATGTGTGCATCTCATATGTTAAAGGAAGTTTTTCCTTTGAGGTCCTGGGATTTATGCTTTAATTTACTTCCTTTCTGCAGATTGTTATAAATTTGACAATCAGAAAGGAAATTAGAATTATGTTTGGGAAAAGCAGGCAGAAATGACAATAGATGCATCTGTGAACATTGATGAAGTGAGCTAGCTGTGCATATTATGGAAAAGATTGATATTGAAGCCAGGTATTAAAGAGCTAGTTTTGGGATTTGCCCCAGATAGCTTTGGCCCCCAGATAACATTGTTCTCAGATTACCCAGAATTAAGTATTTATAGTCATTGTCAGGTAAATCATTGTTCCTAGATAGAGTAAATATAGCCATCATCATTACTCTTTTTCTCTTCTTTTTTTTCCTCTTTTGAGTTTAAGTAAGAAGCAGAATGTTTAGTTTTTTATTTTTTTTTTTTTAAATTGGTGTCTTTAATGCAATTCTGTTGAAAGAGTAGAACATTTTATTTTATACTTATCTTTCTAATGTCTTTGGATTTCTAGGAAATGTTTCTTGGAGAACTATAGTTAAGACATATGTTTACAGGTTTTACCTTGTTTCTCTCACCTTAGTGTTTTTTGTTTGTTTTTTTTTTAACGAATTAAAGGTTTGTGTCTGATAGCATCATTTCTCAACAGTTCAGATTATTGTTAGCATTAAGATCTGTGTATGATACTTTTAGCCATAATGCTATTATATACTTAATAGATTATAGCTAGTAAAAACATGACTTTACATGTACTGAACAATAAAAGATTACATGACTTCTTATTTTCACATTATTACAGTAATCTGGAATCAAAATGTAATATCCTTAAAGTATACAATATCCTGGCATGTTCTGTGTATAGTGGTATAGATAAAGTTTCATCATACCGTTGAGATAGAGATACCATTGTAGTCTGCCAGTGGGACATAGAGTTCTATTAATTCTTGGCAAACACTGGTGCTGTTAGTACTTTTAATTTGATAGGTGCTTATAAGAGAAAGAGTATCATGAGCTATAAGCAACTATAAATAGAGTGAAAATTTAGAGTTGCTGCTTCAATATGTAAATTTTCAAACATTTATTTATAAGCCAAGCATGATAGTGCATACTTTTAATCCCTGCACTCAGAAGGCAGAGACAGGATCCCTAAGTTCAAGGTCAGCCTGGTCGACAGAGTGAGTTCCAGGACACCTGGGGCTATACAGAGAAATCCTGTCTCAAAAAATAAAATAAACAAAAAAGTTAATTAAGCCCTTAAGGCTGATATTGGAGGCAGTAAGACCCTGAATAAGAGCCATTTGAATACACATTGAACATCCTAATCCAAGTTCAGAATCTGAAATGGGGTTCTAACCAGGTACAGCTTCAATTCCAAAAGCTCTGAAATTGGAAACACTTTTGGATAAGGGCTGTTTAACTTGTTGTTACATTATGGGTAATGTGGCAGTTTAATAATAATGTTTTAATGCTGTAGAATGTTAGTCACACATACTGTGCTGGGGTTATGACTTTTCCCCCACTCCTTCTGTCACATACATTTACACTGAAAAATATGTGCATAAAGGGAGCTAAAATCATACATTAATATTATGACAATGTTTAGGCAAAAACACTATATCTTCATGTTTAGAAACAATTGCAATTTCTATCTGGTGGGGTTGTTGTGGGAATACATAGCCTTTGTAGCTTAGGGCATTTGGTATGAGCTATTGAATGTTAACTGTGGCTACTGCTGCCTGATCATTGTATAGGGACATGTGTGTTCATTAGGACATGTCTATAGTTTCAGAAAACTAGGATACTCTAAAAGTGCAATGTCTTCAAGGTGCATCATCTCTATGATAGAGCTCTTTAAAGACTACCATGTTGTATTGGAAAACATGGTTGAGATCTTCTACTGTTTGGGGAATCCTGTGCTTAATGGACAGGACTAAGGAACTACCAATGACAGACCTTGAACAGGAACAAAGAAAGACTATATCCCACTATTAGACAAGAAAGCACCAGAAGTACTCATGTGAGGATGAGGGGGTAGCTTGAAGAAAGACCTCAGGCACAAGCTCTGGGCAAAGGTGTAAAGCTTTTCATGGAACAAGAGTGGAAAAGTAAAGACTCCACTAATGCAGCACAATGGGAATGCTGGCTTTTAACCCACTGTTGTACTGAAGGCAACATTACCGAAAACAGAGCCAGAAAGCGCAACCTCTGGATAGATTAGAAGACGCATTCCTTGACACTGACATCTTGATGGGGCTTGCCCATTCCTAAATGTAGATACTATTTACCTCTGTCTCTGATATATTATATAATTTGATGAAAAATTGCATGGAAAAGAAAAGGTACATCAACACTGTTAGGAGACAAAGCAGTCAACAGAATGAAGCTTAGATAAAATCTTGATGTTGCAGCTATCAAAGAATGTGTAATAATGGCATTAAAGGTTAAAGTGGACAAGATGGGCAACATATTTCAACAGATGGAGATTGTGAGCAGAGTTGGAAATTATAAGAGACAACTAAGTGGACATGCTAGTGTCAAAAATAAGGGCCACAGGTGAAGAATGCCTTTAACAATTTCCAGTAGAATTGGAAAACCGAGGAGAAACGAAACAAGACTCATGGCACTTGGCCTGGGGAGAAGCTCAGTGGGTAAGGCGATTGCTCTGCAAGCCCGAGCTCCACAGAACCCACAGTAAAGCCAGCTGTGCATCACAGTCTACAATCCCAGGGCTCCTTGGTGAGATGGGAAGCAGACACAGGGGAATCTCCTGAAGCTCATGAGCCCCTAGCCTGGTGTATGGAACAGAAAATAATAAGAGACCACCTCAAACAAGGTGAAAGATGTGGACCAATGGCCAAGGTTGTCTTTAGTCCTGCCATCATGATGCATATGTGTGAATTCACACACATTTGAGAAAAGGTCAGTGAACTTTATAACAAATCACCGAAAGTTACCTAAGTAAGTTCACCTACAAAAAGAAAAAGTCTATTGCGCACGAGAAAACAGAAGAGCATTTTGGAGCTGTGCACAGTCTCAAATGGTTAATACATGGAAGTGGGATCCTGGAGACAGGCAGAGAGAGGTAAGGGAGACAGTGGGTAAGCGAGGACTTTGGATATAAAACATCGGAAGAATCGATGGTTAACCGTTTTTTCAAAAATAACTGAAGACATCACACCACACCTTCAAGAACTTTACAGACCACAGAATAAATTCCTGTCATGAGACATCCTCCCAGATATCAGATACTCATATATTCATACTTAGGAAAACAAAAGATAAGTGAAAAATGTTCAGTCTACTCAGAGGACCCAGAAGAAACAGGTATATTAGATGCCGATAAGCAAAGAATTATGGCAGATTTGTCATCAGAAATTATGCAAATTAGAACACAGTTAGATACTATTTTTAAAGTATTGAAAGCTTTTTAAATGGAGAAACAGAACTTTATAACAAACAAAAATGAAGAGAACTTATTCCCAGTTTATTTCCACTGTAAGAACTGTATAGGAATTTCTTCATGCAGAAACATTGTTGATAACAGGAAGAAATTTGGACCTATGCAGCAATTGAAGATGGGACAAGTAAAGGTAATTAAAAATGTGTTTTTTAAAGAATTCTTGTTGACCGTGTGTGTGTGTGTGTGTGTGTGTGTGTGTCTGTGTCTGTGTGTGTGTGTCTGTGTGTGTGTGGTGCACACAAACAAGCATGCGCATGCATGCATGATTGCAAGTACTAGCAGAAAAGAAACCAAGGCATCAGGTCCCACTGGAACTAGAATTGAGGTGACTGAGCTGTCTGATATGTGTGCTGGGAATGAACAAGAGCAAATAGGTATTAACACCTGAGCCGTCTTTCCAGCTACATTTTTTTTTTTTTTTTTTGTTTTTACTTTTAATTGCACTGAAAGGTAATTGTGTAGCTGGGCACAGTGGTAATCACTGGTATCCCAGCAGTTAGGAGCTGAGACAGAAGGATTTCACATATGATGTCATCTAGGACTTCATAGTGAGACATTAGCTCCAAAAGCAAAAATGAAGCCTGAATTGTCTAAATAAACAGTAACCAAATATTGAAAATGTATTCCATATGTAAAAATATTTTCTTGACAGTACAAAGAATGGAGAAAATACTTGGATAATATTGTGAGATTCTAATACTGTGCATCAAGTTGTGTGTTATTTGAAGAACACAGAAGCTGGGCGGTGGTACACACCTTTAATTCCAGCATTAGGGAGGCAGAGGCAGGTGTAGCTCATGTGAATTCAAGGCCAGGCTGGTCTACAAAGCACGTTCCAGGACAGCCAGGGCTAAACAGAGAGACCATGTCTTGAAAACCAAACAAAAACAACAATAAGAACAGCATGACTAAAGAAACTTAACTGTAAATCATAAGACAATTGCTAAGATGGATTTTTTTAAAAGTCTAACTGTATCTATAGTAGAGAAGTAGAATCACAAAAATAATTTTTTAAAGATACAGTGGAACAAAGAATAAATAGAAAAAAACAAATCTAACAATATAGATATTATAAAAAACCATAGGGGGAAAAATGGCATACAATTAAAATGTATGTCATTTAAATGTAGACCTATAAGTCAAGAAAGATTATCAACTTAGTTGAAAAGCATGGCTCAACTATATGATGTCTACAAGAGGGTCATTTTAAATAAAATGCACAGAAAAATGACAGTTAACATATAGGAAAAGAAGGCTGGAGAGATGGTGGCCCCATAATTAACTCTTGCACTGGTATCCCACACCCTCTTCTGGCATCTGTAGGAAACTGCATGCGTGCCATGTACACTCACGTACACAATTTAAAATAATAAAATGTTTTTTATTTTTAGCAAATGTTATGTCGTAAAGACAAAGACTTATGTCTGGAAAATCCTGTCTCACCCCCTCCCCCAAAGTAGCCTGTACTAAGATCTACAGACATGTTTTCATTATTCTTTAAATGATGCAGTACTATAACTTTCCATGCGTTGATATTTTATGTTGTAAGAAGTAATTGAGGTGACTTTGAGTATATAGGAAGATACATGCAGGTTATATGGAAGTACTATTACAAGATTTTATATAAGATATTTGAATCTCCACAGATTTCTCTATCCCAGCACTTCTGGAGCCCTTCTTCATGGATATGATGAGACATTTGTGCTTATGAATGAAAATATTGGATACCACACCCACAAATGGGTCCTATTTATCCTCAGATAGTCTCAGGAGAAAGGTTATGAGAAAAGGCAGTGTAAGTACAAATGATAGAACATCAAGGACATATCTGGATATCCCCTTACCATTCATGTTTTTGTAACTTCATAAATTTGAAAGTAGTAAAATGTTTTTATAAACAGAAGGATGAGGTCATTGATTCCTAAAGGTGTGCATGTAGTCAGCATCTTAAAGCAATGAGAGTGGTGGCCTCTAGGACAGAGTGCTTGCTTGCCTACTACCTGATGTGAAACAGTGGCCTCCTCCAACATAATGTCCCTCTCCTGCCATGCAGCCTACTACATATGCAGCACCCTTTGGGGTCCTCTTTATTGTCCTTACATGACTGCACATACCCTGTCTATCCTCATTGTGCCATGAATGGTAAAATTGTATCTAACCTAGAAATCCCATGTCTTTGTCAGCACCCATGGAAAAATAACACAACGTTACTAGATTGAAAGATAAAAATCAAATCCCAGACCTATTCTTGAACATGGTTTACTGGTTCCTCTGTGTGCGTGTGCGTGTGCGTGTGCGTGTGCGTGTGCGTGTGTGTGTGTGTGTGTGTGTGTGTGCACATGCACGTACGTGCATGATACCAACCTCCCATCATTATTTCAGTGTGTGGCTGTGGTATTATACTGTTCTTCCCCAGACTCTTAGAAAATAGTTTTTCTCCACTACTCTTTAGTCTTACCTTCATCTTACTCTTTACTCCATTTTCACATTTCATTGATTTGCCTTTTCTTTCCTTTGCCTCTCATTTGAGTGAACTCAGACTGAATGCACCAGGCTATGACAGGAAACACTATATTCCCATATGTAGTCAAGTATAGGATTCCTGTATATATTTCTGGTGGATGATTAATATTATGGATGCTGGTTAACATGCTGAACTTTTTTTTAAATGTCCGGGGGGGGGGGGATGACAGTTTTGTTTTAGTCTAGTGTGTAACTTACATAGATCAAGAGTACCAACAAGGAACATAGATTTTTAAGGGTCTGAAGAGTTTTAGAGATCATTTCAAGCTAAAGTCACTTTCCCAATGTCATGACTGGTGAAATGTATTATCACCCAAGAACTGACAACTCTATTCTTTTCATTTCTTCTCACTGGTAATGCCTTTGTTAGGCTAGAAATAAATCTACCATGCTATTGCTGTCTGTTGAAGGGGACAATTATAAGATGACTGGATTATCACAAGTTTTACATCATGTATATTTTGTGAATCAACAGCATTTGGGGAATTATCCTCCAGTCTCTCCCCTTACGATAATTACACCTGGCTCACTATAACCTAGTGTAATAAAAGCTGGCCCCAGACCCTTCTCTTAGCCACATAGGCTCTGTGCTGGTAACCAGACCACTGAGCTCTAGAATCTGATCTCTTGGGTTTAGCCACAGTCCTCCCAGCATGCTGCCAGCATGGCCTAGGTTCTGTCACTTCATGCATTTGTGCTCTGCTTGCTTTGATTTGTACGATGTGAATGCAGTTGTAATGATCTCACAGGTTACTGGGAGATTAATGAACTGATAGAAATGTGACACTTCAGAGAGTACCTAGAGCACGCATCTTATATAATGTTACTGTTTACGCCAAAAGATGGGCGAGAGGCTACAATGCTTTCCTTGTAAGCTGTCAGCTGATGACAAGGATTGTTAGTTGATTGAGGTCATAATCTTCAGAGGGGTTAGTTTGACTCTTGTTTATACTTTTAAGGGTTTATTTCTCTCAGAGTTGATACTCTCTGTTTTTACCAATGCCTACTATGATTTGGTTTTCTTTCCACTTTTGTCCTTTATGTGATTTGTCTCTGTTACGTGGATTTTGTGTGTTACATTTTTAAAGCCAGATATTATATATAGTGATACTATTTTAGTGGCTTTTAAATCTTTAGTTTCATGAGTCTGTGCAATGAACATGAGGCTATGTAAATTTTCAGATGTGCACTTACGAAGTTATGCAATAAAACCTTGTGCTTGATTATAAATTCCCACTTTACCCATTTTAAGCAACATTCATATGTGATCTTCTACTAGAATAAAGTTATTAAAAGTACTCGACCATATGAATACAAGTAGGACCATACGTTGCTTTTAAGGATAAATGATCACCCAGTAACGTGGTCTAAGTAAAATATTCTCTCTTTTAATTATGTAGTCCTCCTCGCCATCCTCATCACAGCCTCATTCTAGCCACTGCAGAACGAAGGCCTCATCATTGTGTCACCATGCATCCCTGCCCTGGGTCAAACGTAACCATGTAGGCCCTGCAAAGGCTACCAGTCCATCTCTCCGTCTTCGTCGCTGGCGACCCTTCTTACGCCTACCATCTTTGGGTCTCCATTCTGTTGTAAGTGTAGTCAATCTTCCATCTCTTCTCCCAGTGACAAGGGCAGTCTTTTTGTTTGTGTGTTTGTTTTTCCTTAAGCGTCTTCAGTCTTTAAAGTGCTTTTCTCTTGGGTCACTTAGCCATTAGCTTTTTCTATCCCAATAAGATTGCAAGCATCCCTCCATGCTCTGCAGTCTCGCTTGACTTTTGCCTGTGCCTTGGTGAGCATCCATCTTTCCACTCCATATCCTGTGAATGTAAGGGTACATTGCCTGGTGAATACTGATTGGCGTTTGTGATGACACTAAGTTCCAATGAATTGTTAAAGTGAGTGTGTGTTTCCTTACCCTTCAGCTTTCTGACTTCACTTAGATAACTAGGTCAACAAATGCTGTGTGCCCTCTGAGTTCTTTGTCATCTGTTCCTTTATTATTATTTGTCATGTTTCTGAGCATGAATAGTCTCTTGCCATGCTCTGGGTCACTTTGTTTACTCTGTCCTCAATCTAAATCCTTCATGGTGTAGCATGTTGCATCTAAGCTATTTTACTCTTTGATATGGTTCAGGTACTTGGTTTAATCTTGATCCAATCTTTCCTGCCTATTCAATTTCTAAAGGTCTTTTCCAAGTAGGAGGTGGACATTTGCTCCTTGTGTATTGCTATAGGCATCTTACTATTTTTATTTCTCTTGTAAGCTAAAAGTATCATCCAACTATTATATATGCATATACATAAGGCCTTAAATATCCAAGCTGATAGAATTCCAGTAGTTCTCATACATTAAAATGAACTGCAGAATAAAGCGACCATGCTCTTGTCTTTGTGTTCTAAGGTACCAAAGACAATGGCTGTGGTTGACAGAGCCCATCTAGAAATGCAGTATCTGAACGCTTTGGTGTGTGCCACATATCCATAGAAACTTGTCATAAATCATTACAGCATTTGAAGTGAGAGAAAGTCAAAATATGCATACATTTTAACACTTAAAACCAATTAAATGTCAACCCCTTCCCCCACTTCTCACCCCTCATTTATCCTTTTAAAGCTGCTTTCAAACTATCAAGGCAACAGTTTTCTTTAAGCAGTTGATTCTACTGAATATCAGTATGGTCATCACATAGTTTCTATCTGTGCTGAATATCAACAGAGTGCTTATTAGTCTCTCTCCCTCCCTCCCTCCCTCTCTCCCTCCCTCCCTCCCTCCACCAGATTACAGCATTCATTTATCATTTTTATTTATTCATCCATTTGATATTTGTGCTTCTCTGCTGTACTGTTTGACACGGTGAGAGATAAAGGTAAATTAGAAGAAGAGTACAATCTAATACATTCTGACCGAGGGACAATAGTATGAATGATTTCTTCTATGTTTAAAAATTATAAACATAAATGAGCATCTTATTTGGCATTTCCAGTTTTGTTTTTGTGTGTTGTTGCTTGTTGCTACATATTAATCCATTGCTTTATCACTTAAGAGCATGGACTGGAGCTGCACTGCATGAGTTGTGGTCGAGGCCATCACTGGTTAGCCATCCAGATGTGCTACTTAAGGCCTTTCTTCTCTGTGTTCTGGAGTGTATGATGTGTACGGACATATAAACCTACCTGAGTGGATTTGTGGGATTAGTTGGCCAATACAAATATTGCATTCCACCAGTACCCGGTATAGATTCAGTGCCCTATAGTTATACCTTAAACCTTTTTCTAATGTAAAATTTATGTTTAGTTATTAATAAATGCATTGATAATTTATTTATACCACTTTTTAGTTCTTTGGGATTAATGAGAAGCAAGTTAAGGATTTAAAAGATAGAAAAGCATAGGCAAAACTTAACAATCTATAGCTTTTGTTTTTCATATGTGCTACAGTTGTTTGCTAACTATTTTTGGACAGGAAGACATGCTGGAACTTGCTGCTGGCTTTCTCTTGGGTTTCCTGGAGCACTTGTTGGGCAGTTGGATGATTGCAGATGTTAGTCTCTCAGACTAATGAATTGGCCAAAGGATAAAACTCACCACAAGTAATGAGGCTTAGAGGAAAGTTGAAATATTGACCTTTTATGACAAGTCGAAAGGGTTTTCATACTACTTGTTGTTTTAAGACAGGATCTCACTGTGCTTCTTAGGCTATCCTCAAAGTCTTGATTGTCCAGCCTTAGCCTGTCAAGTGCTGCAGTTATAGGCCTGTGCCAACACGCTTGGCTTGAGATTTGTATTTTAATGTTCACTTTTACTTAAAAGGGACATTGGTGCATAATTTTGATATATAAAATTTGACGCTTGCCTACATTTGTGATGATGTATTAATATTATAACACTATATAAGGCTATAATTATTATAAATATTATAATACTATATAAGTATTAACAGTTCACAAATATTTTCACAATCTCATTTAAACTTCAGGAGGGTGGGGCTTGAGAAATGGCTCACTGGTTAAGAACACAAGTTGCTCTTTCAAAGGACTGGTGTTCAATTCCCAATACCCACAAGGTGGTTCATAACCTTCTAGAACTCCAGCCAGGGGATCAGACACTCCCTTCTGACCTCTGCAATCACTTCATGCATATGGTACACAGACATGCATGCAGGAAAAACACCAGACAGGTGAAGGAAAAATAAAGTTAAAAAAAATTAAAATAAACAACTAAAATTCCCATTGAGTCAATTTCAGCTATAAGCTTAATACTCATTTAAATCTCAAAACAGATAAGAAACCCAAATGCCCCAGGGATTGGGTACACATTCAAGTCCCCAACTCCAGTTGAAGGTTTTTAACGTCTAGTGACCTTGCACCTTACTGGCAAATATGCAAAATGGAACTAATACGATGTTTAGTTCTTAATGGGAATTGTTCAAATAGTTTATGTATGAAAACAATAACTCAAAAGCTTTAGATACTTGATATTCTTTAAAAATCGTCATATTGTCATTACAATAAGATTCTTAGTGAAGGGATTCCTTGTAGCATTTCTGATTTTTAATGAACTTATAATGATTTGCCTTGGCTCAGCCTTGAAAAGACCAGATTCTCTTCTAATCACTGATAAAACGATACAAGATTGAGTAATCACAAATATTTTTTTGGACAGAAAAGATATTCATTATCATTGACTTTAAATATTTGAAGAACAATTAGATTCAAGAAGGATTAGGCTTTTGTCCAACATAATGGAAAACATGAGAAATATTTTAGCCTCAATGAGACATGACTCTACAGAACTGTCAAATTAGTGGGATACATTGTCTCAGAACTTAATGGCAGTTCCTTGTCATTAGATTGACTGTAGTAAGGAGGAGTACAGTAATGGAGTGATGATAAAACTATGTAACTCTGATTCATACCAGCTATGGAATTCTTTAGTTCTAGACTGAAAGAATGATTTTGTTTGCATACATGTTTATGAAGACTTCCACACATAACTCAAGGAAAACCATTTCAGAAGAATAAGATTAAATAAGTCATTATGTCAGTCAACATTTAGAGGCATTCTGTATGCCTTACAAAATAAAGTAGTAATGAATAAAAATGTAATGGTTATTCTTTAATTTAACTGTAATTTCTGCATCAAAGACATTTACATTAAACTATTGAAAATATATATATTTGAAGGTGAAAATAACCTTTTGATTTATAAGATACAGTGTTACTTAAAGTATATTTGGTATACTTAAAGTATATTTGGTACATAATTTTATTTATGCTACTTGTAAATTTTTGCTTTGTACAATTGAAGTTCCATTGGTATTTAACTATGATTGCACTTCATTTCAGTTTGTTTAGAGTTGGTAAATAGCTAACACATTTAATGTGTATCATAAAATGCCAGTTTGTGTATTAACTATCTCAGTGATTCAAATGTGTAAGAAATGTGAATGTTGCTTGTTCATTACGAGTTAAAGAAAAGAAGAAAGAATTGTAGGTTACAGTTGATTCTATGTTATTTTCTTTTCTCTAGTTATAATCATTAGAACTATTTCCTTACATCTACTCATTTATAAGCTGTCTGAATCTAGAGTGCTTCTTTACACTGCATTTTTAAAAACAAGAGATTATTTTTAAGTTCAGGCTACAGACAGCTCACTCTCTGGTGTCCTAAAATTTAACTTCAAAAGAGCTCTTAACTTCAAGAGTTAAGGAAAATGTCCTAACATTCATATTTTGAAGTTTTAAATCAGTTCAGTCATTCATTTCATTGAACAGTGTACAGTGTGCATATGCTGTGCACACGTACAGTCTCTTATGCTTAACACTGAAATTTCCAAGTTAAACTAAATGTTCTGTTTGCAGATTAGGTGAGACTAAAAGATGTGTTTTCCTTGTTGATGGTGAACATGGTTTCACAAACATATATATGGCCACACTGTGCATCATATCAGTAATTGACCTTGAATATATTGAGTAAATGTTGTCTTCTGTCACTTGATATTATTTATATACACTTATTTATACTTGACTGATTGTTTAACTACTAATGTACATAATTTATTTTTTCCTCCTATTCCAGGCACCAAGTATAGATGAAAAAGTAGATCTTCATTTTATTGCGTTAGTTCATGTAGATGGGCATCTCTATGAATTAGGTAAGAACTATTTTAATTTATCCTGGGGAGAGGAATAACCAGACTCTATTTGTTGTAAATGGGACTGTGCCCACTTTGTTTACTGAAATTGATAGAGAAATAGTAAATATGGTGTATAACCAGAGATTATAAAACTGATGTTGGCATTGAAAATGAGAGAATTTATAGAGAGTAACATATAAGATACTTGGAAAACAACAGTGAGAAGGAAAGAGTTGTAGTAAAATCTCAGTGGGACAGGGTGTACTGGAGAGAAGGTTCATCAATTAAGAGCACTGGCTGCCTCCTGGAGCTCCCAGGTCTAATTCCCATCACCCATATGGTGGCTCAAAGGGATCTGTAACTCCAGTTCCAAGGGATCTGACGTAACGCTCTCTTCTGGTTTCCCCGGGCACCAGGCATGCTTGTGGTACACAAATATACATGTAGACAAAAGACTCATATATAAAACAAAATAATAATCAAAACAAAACCTCTCAATTTGGTTGCTCAAATTGTTCTCTGAGCCTGAAGGCCAGTGGGTCAGTCGGAAGGAAAGACATACATTAAAGGTAAACTCAGGCTGGAGAGGCTGTTCAGAGGTTAAGACACACGCTGTTTAACTCACACCTATGACTCCAGATCCAAGGAATATTTTCCCCTCCATGTGTGCACACATTAGCATTTTAAAAATACATAGGACTGTATATATTAGAGACCTGTTGAGATTAGCGTTTTAAAAGTGAGTTTAAAGAAATCTAGAAATGTAAAGAAAGCCAGAGTCTTGGAAGTGTTGTAGAAAATTGGGGTAGGTGCAAAACAAATAAATATGCACAGTTGCTGATTCCTTTAGCAGAAAGTGGCTGTTAACCCAATGTGAATGATGTTAATAGTCTTAATAAATTAAAAAAGAATGTTGAGCAAGCTGAACAATGCATACTGAATTTGTGATTAAAAGTACAGATTAAGAGAATATATTTTAATATATTTAAAAATCACTGTTGGTTCTTGGGATTGCACTGAGGCCCTCCTGTATGCTAGGCAAGCAGTCTGCCACTGAGCTCTGCATCCTGTATAATCTTGTTCTTGTGACCATCTGATTGTAAGATGATGAAGGTGATTCCAACACGACAGGATGCTTGGCATTGTTACTTATTTACTCTTTATTAAGTTGTGATGTTAACTGATGAAAAGAACAAGTTATTTCTGGTTTTCAATGATCATTTTTTTTTCCTTGAGGCCTCAGTAAGTTTCTAGCATATGTAAAGATGAATCATTCCTGCAATTGGAGTTCAGTGGTAGGTCTTAAATAGAAAGAATAAACATACTTTAAAAATGTTAACTGATGAATCTAAAAGTAATGTAGGAAAATCGTATTTTGGAATAATTTTGGATATTTGTGGAAATTAGAACCATGTATGTTGAGTTTCCATTTACCTTTCTCCTAGGTTTGTCAGATCCTGTTAGTATTTTTGAAATATTTGATAATATATTACAGACACGACGTCGTAGTATTCTTTAATACCTCTAGTATTTCCTTAAAAGAGGTGGATACTTTCCTGTGTGACTGCCATATGAAATTGGCATTGATGCATTATGTTTAGCTCAGTAATGCCACTTAGGGGTTCAGAAGTCAACCTAGGATTATGGCCATGTTCTGTATCTTGGCTCCCTGAATCTCAAAAGTTTTTCAACCTTTTACTGTCTTTCCTGTTGTTGACATTTATTTTTAAGAGGATAGGACAGGCACTTTTAGGTTTCCTTCTGTCTGGGTTGTCTGCTCTTTGCTTATGATGTGTGCATTTTGGGGCAAGAATGTAACAACAGTGCTGCTATAGTTTTTCTAGTCATTGGATCAGAAGTCCATTTGCCCATCCCTGTCATTTCTGATGATGTTAGCTTTTATCACTTGATTAGTGAGTGTCTGGTTTTCATACTACAATGTGAATTAATAATTACTCTATGCTTACTAATAAAAGAGCAATATTAGATGTTATTTTAGGAAATTCTTGGAGACTATGTTAATATGTAATTTCTCATGTTATCAACTCTCTTCTTTTTAGATAGAGTCTAACTATATATCCCTGACTCTCTTCAGACTCACAGAGATGTGCCTGCCTCTACCTCCCAAGTGTTAGGATTAAAGGTGTGTGTCACTGTGCCTGGCCAGTGATTACCATTCTTAACGGATATATGAAAATAGAGCCAAGCCTGGTGATGCAGGCCTGAGATCCTAGCTACTGAGGAGGCTGGGGCAGGAGGATCATAAGTTCAAGTCTTATGTGGCTTACAGAGTGAACTCAAGGGCAGTCTGGTCAATGTAGTAAGTTTCCAGCTCAAATAAAAAGAGGATCAAGGATAGAGCTCAGTGAGAGTGTTTTCTAGCATATTTGGCGCACTTGGATCAGTACCCAGCACTTCAATGTCAATGACAAAACCCAGCTGAAGGTTGTCTGTCTAGCCCCTGGCTTATCTTTGCTCTAAACTGATGTTAGAATAAGCGTGTAGGTTCATTTTGCTTATTTTCTTTGACATCTCAAGAATATTTCTTTAATAATTACTTTAATGTAACAGGTCTTTAATATTTAAACTTATGCATATGAAAAAATATTCATGAGAGTAAAACAATATAGTTGTGTGGAGTAGACCCATCATGCACATAATGTGTTCTGACAACAGTAGGATGGAGAGGCTGTTAAGGAATGAGCATTTGTCATAAGAATATTTTATTATTGTGTTTATTTTTCTTTGTGTATTTTTGAAACAAGACCTCAATGTGTGGGAGGTTATTGATGTGGATATGAATCAGTTCACTTGATTAGCAGTGGCTTTGCATTATAGACTTTTTCATAATATTGAAAAGTACTAGCTTATTGAAGATGATCATAAATTTGCATACTTTAGTCAGTAAATAGCTCTAAGTTATTTTAATTATTGCTTTATGTTACTTTCATCGATAGTACTCAAGCCAGAGTAGTATAGCCTTTTCATTGATAAAATCATGCTATTCTTACATAAAACATTCTGATTTAGCTTTAAAAGTAAAAGAAAAAAAAATGTTAATATCTATTTTTTTTTAAAGTTTTATTTATTTTATGTACATGAATGCTTTATCTGTATGTATGCCTTAATGCCAGAAGAGGGCATCAGATCCCACTATAGATGGTTGTGGGAATTGAACTCAGGACCTCTGGAAGAGCAGCAGCAAGTTCTCTTAACCACTAAGCCATCTCTCCAGCTGGAAAATGTTCATATCTTTAAGAGTAAAAATTATTGCTGGGTTGTGGAGGAATACACGTTTAATCCCAGCACTCGGGAGGCAGAGGCAGGCACATCACTGAGTTTCAGGATGGCCAGGGCTACACAGAAAAATCCTGTCTTGAAAAAAAAATTATCACGGACCAGTTAGGAATTCTCTTTTGTAGGGCCCTATACATATAGCAGAAAATTGACATTTGAAGGTAGACAGATGTATGTTAGTTAAAATGTGTGATGTAAATACCAGGGAACCATTAAGCAGTAACCCAGAGAAGCAACATTGATGCATTAAGGAAAGAAAGTGCAGCTGTGTAAAGTACTTCATTTGAAAAGAAGAAACCCAGAAGCAGAAGCAGCCCCTGCTTGGGGTTGGTGTTAATCTAAATAGTATAAATATACTAATTGTGACATTTGTGGGAAACTAAAGCCATAGGTTACATATTTGAAAAGCCTTGTTTTAAGATATATTACTTAAACTTATAACTCTTCTTGATTGGCTGTAAGAAAGGAAATGGAAGGTAAGATACATTGTCTGGTAAAAACAAGGAAGAATTTACCTATTTGTCTATTTCCACAGATGGACGGAAACCGTTTCCAATTAACCATGGGAAAACTAGTGATGAGACGTTGTTAGAGGTAACAGTGAAAAAAGTGTCCCAGTTTAACCTTTCCTGACCTTCTTGTCCTCTGGAAACTTCTTGAAAGATGGCCGTGGTTTTCTGTCTGTGGAGGCTTCTTGGTTCTTGATCTTTTCAGAAAATCCCCAAGCAAAATTCTGAATTAGTTTTAAAGCTATGCAAGCAAGAGGCTTCCAGAGCTCTGTGTGAACAAGCTTAAGTCTGAAAAAGAAAAATGAGTTGCTTTTACAAAGGTCATATTCCATTGAATATGTGGCTTGATCCTAATTATAGAGATCTTTCAATGAAACAAGTTGTGTGGCTTAGTGTCAAGGAATTATGTGATTTTCAGGTTAAAGGTTGTTTTTTAAATTTTGTTTAGTTCTGAGACAGGGTCTTGTTATGTAGACAGAACTGGCTGGCCTGGAAGCTGGCTGTGTGGACTGGGCTGGCCTCAAACTGGCAGAATTCTGACTCCTGAGGATTGAGGTATAACCACACCTAATGGGTGAAAAGGTTTTGAAAATCACCCCAAAGAAGAGTATTAATTACCCGAGTTTTATAGCAGAGATTAATAACCACGGCTACATGGAAAAAAATTAGAAAAGAGGGATGAGAATTGACCTAACTATGGAGTGAGTGTAAGATCAGCCTGGACCACTTGGTGAGACCCTAAAAATGAGGAGGGGACAGGCCTTGAGTAAAGGGCTTGCGAGACTCTGGATTTAATCCTCATCCTGGAAGCAGACAGGGCAAGGTGGTATTTGCTGTATTTTATGCTGAGCAAATTAGTTTACTACCTGTTTATTCCTTGACATTTTTAGTTTTCATTTGATAGTGGAAAAAGGAATGTTCAGTATAATATTAGTGTGACTTAGAGAACTACAGCATTTATGAACTGAAAACTTACGCTTTCCTCCCATAGGATGCCATAGAAGTTTGCAAGAAGTTCATGGAACGTGACCCTGATGAATTAAGATTTAATGCGATTGCTCTCTCGGCAGCATAGCTTCTCGACAGAAACACCAAATACTGTATTATTTGCAAGAAAAAAAAATCTGCTGCCATAACTAACTCAAAATTTTTGATATTTTCATTAACTTGACTTTAAACTTTATGTGAATAAACTTTGACATTACCTGTGTTTTGTGTTGTTTTTGCTGCAGCTTAAAGGTCAGTTCTTTGTTTCCTTTCCCCTGTAATAGATTTATTTTGTTGCAGTACTGGCAATAGCCTTCTTACGCTATGAGGACAGCAGACACACTGTCCACCCGCAGTGTGAATGCACATTATGTTTTATGTACTTCATTAGTTATATGGAAACCATTCTTGAGGTTTACTTGAAACAAGATGGTAACTATTCTAGGCACAGGACTTAGCAGCTGTGAACACTGTTGACAGTGTCCACTGTCGTGGAGATGATATTCTTGTGATAGGTAGCAAACACATAAAGGGCAGGCAGGGCAGCGATGGAGGTGGCACAGTTAACTTAGGGTTTGTGCTGGACAGTATTTGAATGGTCTTAGAACTAACTCCCTGACAAGGGAGGTGTCTTTGAAAAGCTGACCAAAGACAAGAGTGTGGGTGGGCAGGAACAGGAAGTAATCATTGCAGCACCTTAAAACTGTGATCGGACCTGACAGAAGGATCACAAGGCCCACATATAAGAAGCGAGGGAAGAAGCAAGAAATGGGGTCAGAGAAGGAAAGGGCTTTTGGATTTATTGCCATTGTGATGTTAGGTCATGGCGGTTGGGTGGGGGAGAATGAGCTGATTTGATTTCTAACTTTGAAAGATCATTTTGATAACTATAGATGAATATTTGGGACAGAGGGGATTCGGAATAGAGTCAGAAGAACTTGTAAGATGTCCACAGTGGTAGTTGAATGAGAAGTGTGTGAGTTTATTTGGGGCCTGCTTTGAGGAAGTAGTGGCTTCAGGAAGTTTTGAGAGACAAGAATTAGGCTCTGAAATGGTGGAAGAGTGTTTATAGAGTTGGATGAAGGCCCAGGGTTACTGTGATGGAGTGTTTTGGATCTCTTCAGGGGAGGCCTACTTGGGTGTATTTACCAAAGCTCATTGAATTCCACATTTAACATCTATATTTCACGGTGTGTATATTTCATCTCAGGTAAATGAGAAGACAAAAGCAGATTTGGGTGGGTTGATTATAATAAGAGAAAGGCAAGCTTGTTCTGAAATTCTGGGCCAGTGATGGAGTATAGTCTATAGAGGATTCCCTGAATTAATGTGGATTTCTGGGTGGTTGCAAGACAAAAGTAAGTGTAGCATGGCAGTGGCTTGCAGAATGGATTGGATCTTTGTAACTTAATGTCTAGTCACATTGGTACCTGGGAACTTATAAATGATAAGTTTCAGACTCTGCCCTACAACCTGCATTTTAAACTAGATCCCAAGTGATTTGTATGAATTTTGGGGGAATCTCTAGATTGGGAAAAAAAAAGTAGTTTAATTGGGAAGTAGTTTAAATGTCCCCCTTTGGGGGACATTTAAGTTTCCCAGTTTCCCATCATTGTAAGGAAGGTCTAGATAAGCTGATGACAGTTGGGATGAAATAATCTGAAATACATTTTATACTGTGGCTGCATATGTGCATGATGCCTTTGTCATGCCAGTAATGAACCAAGTGTGTCATGCAGTCCAGTCTGGCCTCACTGGATTTCTCATACTATACATAACTTAGTTCTAAAGTAATGACACAGTATCCAGAATTACTCTTCCTCAAAGTTCACTTGAAGAACGAAAGGAAAAAACTAATTGGCTGATATGTTACTTTCTTTTTAAAAAATGTGTAAGGGCAAAAATACAGGATATATGCTTACTATGTTTCATGTTAAACTGGACTCTTTAGTTTGGGGGGAAAACTCATCTCTTCTGAGGCTCTTTTTGCTTCTTTAAAAGTTTCTGTTTGATTATGTGACATTTGGCATAAGTGACTTCATTTTGGCATGGCCTCTTGGGGCTTAGGGCAGGAGGAGTTCAGCCTAAACAGTGGCCTCCTGTAATATTCAACAATCCCTTATGATCCAACTTGAAAAATTTCCCTTGCTTCCTTTTTTTCTAAGTGTGGCCACACCTGCTGCTCTGTGCCTTTCAGTACTGTGCTTAGTCACTTTCTTAAGACTTAGCACCTGTGGGGCAGATTAATGGTTTTCTGTAGAAATCTGTAGAGACTAAGGCCAAGCAACTTTTGGCCCTTTTCTGTATCTGAGTCATCATGATACTGACATAGGGATTAAATGTATTTGCGTAAAGGTCTTTGAGAGTTCTCTAATCATCTTTTATTGGGAGTAATTGTTTGCTTTGAACTCCTAACATCACAGGAAAATAATTGTTTGAAACACACGCAGAGGCACTTTAGTGAACACCAGGGTTAATCTGTTACACTTCCCATGTTTTCTGACTAAGACAGAGTCCACATATTCCATGGCAAATCAATCTTTAATGCTACTTTTAAAATATGTCTTTACTTAAAACAGTACTCAAGCAAATTTATTTTTATTTCATTTTAGATTTGTATACAGTGCTTGTTAGGTAAGTATTATTGGCCTGTGTAACATATAATTCACTTATTTGCTGATAATAATTTTTAATGGATGTTGTCCTTCTGTATGCTGTGAATATATGTTTCTCTTACTGGTTGATGAATAAAGCTGTTTTGGCCAATGGATAGACAGTATGTAGGCAGGCAGGAAGTATCGGCAGGGCTACCAGACTTGGAGAATTCTGGGAAGAGGGACACAGAGAGGGTTGGTGGAAGACGCCATGTAGCGGCCGAGAAGATAGGATGACTGGGCATTCTTCAGTAAACCAAAACCACATGAAAATACATAGATTAATAGAAATGGGTTAATAATTAAGAGAGAGCTAGCCAATAAGAAGCCTGAGCAGTAGACCAGTTTATAATTAATATAAAGCCTCTGTGTGTTTATTTGGGACTAAACAGCTGCAGGACCAGGACAGGACAGAAATGTCCATCTATGTTACAGCAGGTTTTTCCTTCCCGCAGTCTCCATCCCGCCTGCCGCCAGTCTTGGCCCACAGCCGCAGCAGCCCCAAATAACACTCTGAGACTCTGTATTTGATACAATCCTGTTGGCCAGTTACCATTATTGTTTATGGGCTAGCTCTGTCTTAATTATTAACCCATTTCTACTTATCTAAGTATTTCCACGTGGTCGTCTTAACAGGGAGCCATGGCGGGCGTCTTCCTTCCTTCATGCTCTACATCTTGGACCCCTCCTTCCCACTTCCTCTTTCCTTCTCCTAGTCTCCTAGCCCCGCCTTTTTAGTTTTCTATTGGTCAACAGGTCTTTATTAACCAGTATGAGAAACATATATACAGAATAACATCTCCCATCACATCTACAAATTTTAAAGATATTTTATGTTGGTATGCATCAATAGCTTCCAAAATAAAACATCTGCAAGCTGCCTATTCCTCTATCAGTATTCATAAAAATTAAAGAGAAACATATTTCCAGGACCTACAGTAACCTTACTTGTAGAAATATATTCTAGATAAATCTTGCATAGATGTATGTGCATATATGTACAGTCATGTGTTCACAAGCACATGTATGTATGTATATGTCCTGAACAACAAGTCCTCTATATGTAAGTTTCAGAGGTATCCTCAGATCCAACCAATTGCAGATAGAAAGCATTTGGAAACATTAATGTTCTCACACAGAGCTTGGTCATTGCCCTCAAATAACATAACAGCCGTATATGTAGTATTGGCATCATGTTAGATATTCCTAGTCATCTGGAGATCACTTGAAGAGTGCAGGACAGTGTATATAGATGATATGAACCTACTCTAACATTTTTGGATGTGGGTGTCCTGGAGTTTGGTGTCAGTGTTGGAATGGAGGCCAGGACCAGTCCACAGTTAAGGATGTTTGTATGCCCTCACCTTCATGTGTTCACGCTTGGAAAAGGCCAGTAATTTAGGTCTAGATCTGATACTAAGGGAAAGCACTCGAAGTGTCAGTCATTGTAGGGTGCTTTGAGAGTTAGTGTGGTAGTTTGAATGTAATTAGCCCCAATAAGCTCATAGGGAGTGGCATTTTAAAGAGATGTGGTTTTGCTGGAGTAGGAATGGCCTTGTTGGAGGAACTGTTTCACTGTGGGGGGCGGGGTCTTTTTTGAGGACCCACTGTCTCAGTTCACTTCCCGTTGCCTTTGGATCAAGATGTAGAATTCTCATTTCCCCAGCACTATGTCAACCATGATGATAATGAACTAAACCTCTGAAACTGTAAGCCACCCCATTAAATGTTTAATAAGAGTTGCTGTGGACACGGTGTCCCTTCACAGCAATAGAAACCCTAACCAAGACAGCTCGTGTAGATGGCTTTTTATACACATGGAGTTTGATGTTTTTATCTTTTAAGATTTTCTGGTATGGTTGTGTTCCTTGTACTTCCCAAGTATAGAATATGCTGTGTTCAGATAGAAGAAAATGGATCACCATTTCCTTCCTGTATTTCAGTACAAAAATTTGACCTTAAAATACATAAATATTGTGATATCAAGAATTGAATACTGTTAAGGCATTGGGAGCAGTGCCTGTGGGTCACTCCTATTTTGACTTCATTTCTTATATATTCTTACTTGTTTTTTCTTTGAAATAAAAGTTACTCTAAATCTGTGTCTGTTGGTAATTCCAAACCTGTTATTTATAGTTGTATGTTAGGTAAAGGTTGTCAGTGTCACATTTTGACAGTCCACAACTACATATTCTAAAGCAGCCCACCAAGACAGTGAGGGCAGGCTGTTGTCCCTAGTTCCTTGTCTAATGGACAGTATAGTTGGGAACCCCTCACTGCATACAACCTATACTGGAAACAATTATAAAATGAATTAAAATTACCTAGAAGATTATAAATTCTTTAAAGTTGTCAAAAACAAGTCCCTAGTGTTACACATTCACCTAATAGGTAATGATAAAAATTTAAAGATATTTGTATCTTGAATATGAAGAATTTGAAGCTTATATAAATGTTGTAAAATCAGCCATTTTTTGTTAGTTTTATTTGTTTTGTTTTTAATGTAAGAGTGGTGAGTTTTATTTATTGAGAATTTACCTGTCTGCTGATATACAATGGTATGTCCCTTTTGCTTTAGGACAAAGCTGTAGAAAGTAGTTTTCGGGGAGGGACCCTTTTCACGGTTCTTGAACACGGGGTGCTTTAGGCAGGAAGCATCTACCTCATCAACCACCACTGTGAGCTTGTACACATAGATCATGATGTGCAGCACTGTGCAGTCTTGTTTGTGTGTTCTTTGTGGTATTTCATGGTCTGGGTATAATTTAAAAGATGCCTGTTAGGAGTAGTTTTTCTTGCCAGCCTGGTCCCACAACCACACCAGCCCCAAATAACACACAGAGACGCTACATTAGATAGATACAAAGCTGTTGGCCTGTTACTAGCATTACATATTGGGTAGATCTATCTTAAATATTAACCCATTTCTATGAATCTAAATATTTCCATTTGGTCTTATCTTACTGAAGAGAGGGCTCGACATTCTACTCTCTCTGTCCTCCATGTTGAATCCTTACTATTACTTCCTCAATTCCTCCTTGTCTCCTAGCCCCACCTATCTTGCTTTCCTATTGGCCAACAGTGCTTTATTCATTAACCAATAAGAGAAACATATTTACAGAATGACATCTCCCATCAGATGCCTTTTGAGAAATGGACTTATTTTATCAGCTACAAAGCAAATCACCTTTTGCCTTCTTCAAGCATGAAGAGAATGTTTCTGTCAGCTGTTTTCCAGTATGGCTTCATAGTTGGGGACAATATGAAGGTTTCAAGATCAGACAAGTGTTGATTTTGTTTTAGAAACTATTGAAGACAAGGCTTGTGAGCAAAAGAAATGTGAAATGCTTAGTCAGCTATTCACCTCTCTTAGCATGAAGTGTCCTTAACACTTTCAGAAGTGGAGCATATGTTTCAGTTGCCACTAGAATCCCAGTGAGGGCTTCCTATTTCACAGGACTTCTTAGCCTGTCTCAGCCTGGAATGTCTGGGAAAAGTGACTAGAGCTAAAATAACAGGAGATGCACTGCTTAGGACAAATTGCAATACCTGTTTGCTTTTTCATGTTTCCTTCTTCCTCGCATTCTTCCCACTCTCCCTCTCTAACCCTCTCTCCTCCCCCCATCTCCTGCCCCACCCCCTCCTTTTCTCCCTCTTTCATGCTCAATACCTCTCTCCCTTTCCTTGTTTCTACTCTCCTTACCCCTCTCCTTCCCATTCTCCCTCTGTATACCACTTTCTTCCTCTCTCCTCCCTCCTCCTCCTTCCCCCCCTCCTCTCTCTTCCATATCTCCCTCTCCTCTCCTTTTTTCTCTCCTCCTCTCCCTCCCTTTCTCTGTCCAGGCTAGTTTCACTTAACTTGACACAAGCTAATATATCAAAAGAGGGAGCCTTGATTGGTGATTCACTGCTGGTGTGGTATCTTTAAACCAGTCAGGGGGAATGATGAATCTAAGTGAGCTGTTTGTCCTACCCCTTGTATCTGTCTTCAGCAGGGGGCACAGCTCCTGCACCTCCTGCCCCTCTGGGAGGAAGGCTTCTGTCTTGGCTGTAAGAGCTCATCTCCCCATTCCTTTACATAGTGCATTGGCACAGGTATCTTTAATCCCACCCCTGAAGGGAGCCCTTGGTAACCAGCAGGTCTTTGCCTGCCTACCACTTTTTCCTGTCTTCATCTTGCAGGCAGAGTACACTTCACTCTAAGATACCCCCATGACTTTTGTCTGCTCCCAGAGTAGCCATTTGAAGGGAAAACACTTTGGCTTTCACCTGGTGGGTACAGCCTGGTCACAGCAGTTGGTTGGCCTGAGAATTCCTAACAGTGGCCTGTGAAGAGGACTGACTTGCAGTAGTAATTGTTTAGAACCTGGTAGACCTTCACAGATTTGCTGAGTTTGCTCTATGTTGAGTTCAAAGCTGACCTACACTGTGTTCTCGGGGAAGAGCTCCCATTCCCCTCTGCTTTGAACCTGCTGAGATAGAGAAGCATGGACTGAAAAAAAAACAAAACAAAACACAAGTGTGTTCCTTCCAGTTTCTCTGCCCTTCTCATTGTTCTCTGAATTCCTCCTTCCTTCCTCCCTCCCATCCTTCTCTTTCCTGCACTCCCTTTCCTCCTTCCACAAGGCCATTTTCCAGACCTACATCAAAGATTCCTTCCATGGTGGTGTCTGAAGATGTTCCTAGGCAAGTCTGTCTCAGTCTCTGTTCTTTGTCCTCCATAGTTCCCTGAGGACTTTCTTGTGCCCTCAAGTTTGGGTGGCTATTTGGAGTATAGAATGAGTGGGCTTTGATACTGGGCCATTTTGGCCTTTCTATGAGTTATTGAAGAAAGCTTCATCCTGTCCTTTTACTCTATTATTCTCTATTCTCTCTTTCCCCACATACCACTCCTGATACTGTGGTCCCACATGGTGATCCCAGAAGAGAGCTCCCTGATAGACAGGCTGATGCATCCATCCTCCTAAAGGAAGACAAAAAAAAAAAAAAAAAAAAAAACCACCAGTGTCCTGGGAGTTTCTGGTTGTGTTCAATGCCCATCTAAGCCCTCTCAGTAAGATCTCAGATTGTCATTGGCTGGGGAAAAAAAGCTGTTAGGTGTTCTTTTACACCACAGAAAGACCCTATTTTGTGACGCCTTTAGAAAGAAAGAACATCTGCAGGACTTAGGTCTGGTTTTTGCAACGTACAGAAAGTAGCTTGGAGGGCAACCCTCTGTGATGGTCGCTGTCTCAGGAACAAGCTGGCTCTCCAACGTTTGCAGATTCCTGGAGTCTCCAAGTTGATAATCAGAAGAATTTTTATTTCTTTGTTAAATGTATCTGTTATGCTTTAAATTAAATTACAAATTTCATTTCATGGGATTTTGGAAAAAAAGTTGTGCTGCCATTGGCATAAGCAACTTATTCAGGACCTCTGTGTCCTGAATAAGTTGCTTCATTCTTCGGTAGCAAAACTCATGGTTCTTCAGATCAGTGGCACCCTGTGGACTCTGACTCCATCTAAAGCAAGGAGACATGGGAGGGCAGAAGAACATCCACTTCCTCATTGAATACTCCAACAAGGCCACACCTCCTAATTCTTCTAACATAGTGCCACTCCCTAGTAACTAAGCATTCAAACTTGTGAGCCCACGGAGCCCATTCTTATTCGACCTTCCCTACCATTTTTTTTTTTTTTTATATAAAATGACTTTCTTTTAAAAGAGTGGTATTATAATATCTCAGTTAAAAATGACAACTATATTCATCTATTTGATAATGAAATATATTGGGGTTAGAAATGTAGGATATCACCATCAATCTCGGAGAGACCAGCTTCAGTGGTCATCATTTGAGAACAAGGACCACAAAAGTTCATCCCCAGAATTCAGTGCCATGTTTGGCCTGGAGTCGCAGCCAGATCCTCCTCTTTGCAGTGGGTTGAGAGGTGAATGGGAGAAGACTAGCTTTAGGGAACCTTCCAAGTGCTTAGTTGAGCAAAGAAGAAAAAGGAAGTCATAGTGGGATGATCACCAGAGGGACTTGAGTGTGCTTTAGGAAAGAGAGTTAACAGAGACCCAGCTGAGCATTTTAAGCTTCAGTGAGATTTTGTTAAAAATGCAAATTCTGACTCAGCTGGAAGTTTCCTTCTCCCACATCCTTATATAGGCTTCCAGCAGATGTGGCCCAGATTAAAGGTGTGCCTTCCAGCCTGTACCGTTTTAGACATCTGGATGATTCTAAGGCTGTAGGTCCCAGGACCTCACTCTGAGTGCTGCTTTTTCTGGAGCCCAGTTGAAGAACTGAGCCTTGAACAGCGAGAAGAGCATTGTCTCCCATAGATGTTGGAGATCCTAGTTGATAGACTTTGTAAGACAGAAAAAGTTTCCCTAATACCCAATAAGGACTATTTCTCACTGTAGTAATCCATCCTACATTGTCAATAACACATTGCCACGGTATGCTTAAGCTTTGAGAAACACACACACACACACACACACACACACACACACACACACACACACACACAAAATCACTTAGGGGTGAGAGCTAACTAAGAAAATCCAAGAATCCTGAAGTTGCTCAGTCCACAAGGCTGGATGTCTTCAGTGGATGCTGGAATTCCAAAGAATTAGGAGTACACTTGCTAGAATGGAGAGAACAAGTGGGCAAAGAGTAAAAGTTTCCTTCTTCCATGTGACAGGCTTCCAACAGATGTGGTCTAGATTAAAGATGTGTCTTCAGCCTCTAGATCTGGATCAAATGTGCGTGTCTTTCTACCTCAAAGGTCAGGACTAGAAGTGGATTCACTTAAGCAAAAACAATCTCTCAAAGGGTTGCCCTTCATTTCTGGACTGTAGTTCATTCCAGATGTAGTTAGGCTGATAACCAAGAATGGCCATCACACATGGCAAGCAACACTGACTGAGTGTGTCCAGTTTCCCTTCTTGTCTCTCTCTTGCTTATAAAGATACCAGGATCCAGTCATGGGGACGCCACACTAAGGCCTTTAATTCTAATCACCTCATAAAGTCTGCACATCTGGACAGAATATTCAGATAGCTATTTACATTTTACAGTGGGGTCGAATTTCAACACATGAAGCCTTGGGGGCAGGCCTCAGCACTGAAGGGATATCCAAACCGTAGCTCTCCCGCTAAGCATTATGGGAACATCTTCATTCTAAAGCTCTGACATTCGTCAACAGAATTCTAATGTTCTCAGTGCTTGACTGAAGTTTTAGGGCAAAGTGTGGTGCTATGAAAAGAGCTTTTAGCATCTTCAGCAATGATCTAAAACCTCTCCATCATAGACAGAACTCCAGCTTTCTTTCTCCCTATTTCTCCCCCAGTTGCATTTATTTGTGTGGTGAAGGCACAAAGATAAAGACAACCTGTGGAAATCTGCTGTCTCCTTTGACCACAGGGACTTTTACCTCCGAGCCATCTCACCAGCCACCCAGAGCTCAGATTTTTGGTGAGAGACCTCATTTCATTCTTGGCACTAAGTAAGTCGTCTCGGTATAATTCAATATCTTGAGCGAAAGTACTTTCATGCAGGTTGTGTAAGAGAAATATAAATGAAGCCTAAAAAGCCTGGCATTTATCTGGCATTTATTATTATTCCCCTCTACATACTACAATAGGCTACATTGAAGGTAGTTTCGGAGTTTATCTCTTGAATCATCAGATTTACCTTTTAAAAGAGAATTTAATAAGGAGATGGAATGAATAGATCACCTTTCATTCCCATGCACAAAGGAGCCCTGCACACTTCTTTTGGTTCTTAGAAATGGTTTAACTTAAAAAACAAAAAATCCCAAACAGCTGAAGTCAGCAGACATGCAATTTAGCAAGGAGGATTGGAATTTTTGGGCTTCCCTGAAATAATACTATATCTAAGCACACTGTTCATTAGGAAAGAATTTTTCTCTGAATCTTATACTTTTGTAGGCCAAGGGTGTTTTGGTAGCTACACTTACAGTATTGAAATCAACCTGAGTAATTTTTTTTTAATCTTTTTGTCTTTCACATTATACATCTCCATTCCATTCATTTTCCCCATCCCTTTGTATCTGCCCTCTGCCTTTGCAACCTTCCCCCACAAAATAATATTTAAGAGGAGGGGGGAAAGAAAAAGAAAAGAAAAGAATGACCTGAGAAGGAAAAATCAGTCCAGCCACGGAAGCTGTGATGTGACACTAAGTCATGCAGTATAAAGTTATCCATATAGCTTTACTTGCAAGTGTTCATTGCAAACAGTTATTGGTCTGATGTGATGTTCTTGGTTATTCTACTGTTGCCCTGCATTGTGGAAACCCCGCAGCTTTGGGTCTGCAGGACTGGTCCTTCACACGCTCCAGCAGATCGTAGATGGGGTGAATGTTGGCGTGGCCCAACTCATAACCCCGGTTCTGACCTGAGCAGTTGCAGGATTGGTCAGCCAGCCAGCTCTCCCTGTCTTCACCATCAGAGTGAGCCCTCCTGCCTTGCCCTGGCTAGTTCACCTCTTGTAACAATGAGCAAGGGGTGGGGCCGGTTCTCTGCTGTCACACCCTCAGTGTTCATTGTCACCTAAACCTTCAGGGCCAACTCTACTGTGTTACCCAGGTCTGGAAGTAGGTTCCACTCTCTCTAGTGCTGCAGATAATGAAGGGCAGGGGCAGCTCTCCCACTCCATGACCTCAGGGCCAACTCACCTGCCTCAGGTGTTGATGGGCACAGGGGAAGGGTACCTCTTCCTTGGCCATGCTGCCACATGGCAGATAAGTAATGCAGACAGCTCTCCCATGCTCACAACTTCGGGACTGGCTGACCTACACCTCTGCCAACCAGATTAGCTCTATTGGGCTGCAGAGGCAAGGCGTGGGGCCTGCTCTTTAGAGTTTTGCAGCTGGTAGGGGACAGGGGCAGCTGATAGCTGAGTCATTATTTTAACATTTCAAGTTATTGATACTATTTGTGTATCTTTTGTGGCTATTTAAATTTGGGTGGATTTTCCTATGGTGTTAGAGTCACAGGACAAGGTCAACTTAGTAGGGGGTATGGGGTAAACCTATTTTAACTTTTATTGAATGCGTTGAAGATAAGTATAATATGTGATAGTCATGATCTGCACGGTTGGACTTCTTTTCGGTTTGTTTTTCGAGACAGTGTTTCTCTGTATTGCTTTGGAGCCTGTCCTAGAACTCACTCTGTAGACCAGGCTGGCCTTGAACTCACAGAGATCCACCTGCTTCTGCCTCCCGAGTGCTAGGTTTAAAGGTGTGTGCCACCAACCCCCAGCTACAGATGGACTTCTTACACTGAAAATAGCATTCTGAGCCCGGAAAATTTGGAAGCCACTGACCAAGGTCTGTGTCTCTGTAGGTTGTCTATATCCCCATAACAGAGAAACCAAGAATAGTTCTTTGCATATATTGTTGTTTTTAAAAGAGTGAAGGCTTTTCTTTAGGAGCTGGTGTAGATAGAGAAGAGGTTACCACAAAAGCAAGAACTAAATTCTGCCACCAAAATCAAAATCAAGTCAACCTTGCAACATCCTCAACCTGAATTGTGATTGTTAGTAACCACAAAGTTTGCATCTTCTGTTTGTGGTTTGTAATCACTCTTTGTTCCCAGCACTGGTAGACAATCACAGGCATGCTGCAGCTTCTCAGGTGCTTTCCACATCCTGGTAAAGGGCCTGATCAAATGCCCTTGGGTGACAAAGCCACTCAAAGTCATGGGAGCCCAGGGTTGTGTACCATTCATTATGCGGATCCTGTTGGATTTTCCTTTGAAAACTTTTTCTCATCCCTTCTCTAAATCTTATAATTGTCTGTAAGCACACTTTCAAATTAAAATGCTCCTAACTCTAATTGTGCTTTTTAAAGAGTCCTAAGAAGTATAAGCCTGGAGCTCCCTTCAAGGGATCAAACAAGAAATGACACTTAGGGCAGGGATTGCACTGATTTACAACCACTGTCCTAAGCTGGTATTAAGTCTTTATACAGATACAGCAGGAACTAGAATTCTGGAGTCTGAGTTTGAGTGATGTATCCATGCAGAAGAGGAAACTTTCTTTCCCCTCCATCAGCTGAATAGGCTGCTTGAGCTTATCACTTCCCGAGCATCCTCTGGGTACTAGTGCTCTACAGTCAACCTGTTTATTTGGTATATGATTTTGGTGGCACGATTCATTTCTATAAATTATTTGTCTGAAAGCTGGATGTGGTAGCACACGCTTTTGAGGACCACCTTAAAAGGCTGACGTACCTTAAAAGGACCTACATAATGAACTCCCAGTCAGCCTGGATGTACAATCCTGATCTCAAAAGAAAAATAGAAAGACACAATGGTGATACAGTTTAAGAAATTTTAAATCACTTAAAAATAAAAACAAACTGTGAAGTGAGGGATTGGGGAACGACTCCCTGTGTAAGCATGAGGTCTCCCAGCCCCCACATCAAATCTGGGCATGCCTGTAACCCTGGTGCTGGAGAGGTAGAGGCAGAGAAGGCTCCCTAGGTTTTGCTGGTCAATCAGTCTAAGTCATCCGGGCTCCAGGTTCAGTGAGAGACCCTGTCTCAACAATGAGGTACAAAATGGTAGAGGAGTATGCCTGGTATTGACCTTTGACCCTACATATACACATGCACACAGGTACACAGCCACACGCCAATGCTAACATACATACACAACACAAAGAAAAAAACCAAAACGTATAATATGAAATTAGTCTTGCATTATAATGTTTACAACAAACTGATCATTCGTCCCCCACCTCCTTCCATCCTCCCTGCTCTCACCCCCGTTTCCCCTTAGATATCTTCCATGAAGTTTAGGTTTGACTCAACTTTAGTCTGTCTTTGACCTCCCAAGTGCGGCGCTGAGATACTACCATCTGGTCTTTTCTAATTGACCACCCCAGTCTTCCTACAGCATCTCTAAGCCTTCTCAAGAGCACATGCTGCCATTCTTCTGGTTTAATTGTTTGCTTTTGTTAGTTTCTCAGGTTTGGCGTCAATCTCTGGATCTGTGCAGGCAGTGACCCTTCCTAGTGGTCAAGTTCAGCATTGGTCACTCCTCAAGGTAACACTACAGAAAAGTTAATGTATACTCCTTATGGAAAGTTTCTGAAACTGAGAAGGGAGTTAGAATATATCAGTGACTTCTCCTACACCAGCCTTACAGTTTGAACATAATCACTGTCAAAATATAAAGGCCATAAAAGCTAGACTGCAGTTGTGTGACTTCCCAGCCCCACTTTCTACCCTGAGATCCACTTTGCTGGATTTTTTTTTCCTCATGAAAAGTTTCATAAATGTTTCAGATGACCTATTTCTTCATTTGGAAAATATTCTACTTACTACCTCCAGGAGTTGATTTTGCTCTGCGACTCATTCGATGCACGTAGAAGGCTTCATACAGGGGTGCATACGTTGGAGTTTGAGCTGTGGTGGAAGTTGTGGAGATGGGGGTGAGTAGCCTCAGCTGCAGAATGAGATGGTTGTTGTGATTACAAGTGCAGTCTATGCTGAAGATTCTGGATCAGCAGGAAGTAAACATGGCATTCCCTACCCTTCTTGACTTCTTTTGTATTTTCTTTTTAATAAATCACACAAGATCTCCCATGATCAAGTGACTGTTGCTAAGGATTGCACTGTGTCATTGCATGGTAGAGAGGAAGCATGTCTCTAAAACCAGCATATCTACCAAAAAAATTTTCCTGTGGTAAATGCAGCATAGTTTCAAGCTTTGCCTCTTGCATTCTTATAGTTGTATAGAACATACCCAGAAAATTATTATTCATGTTGTAAAGATGTAGCAGAAGATCGTGTGTGTGTGTGTGTGTGTGTGTGTGTGTGTGTGTGTGTGTGTGTGTGTGTATGAGAGAGAGAGAGAGAGAGAGAGAGAGAGAGAGAGAGAGAGAGAGAGAGAGAGAGAGAGACTGTGACCCATATAAAAGCCTTAGACAGGGATTCCTTCTCAATTAATTGTTTCACTAACAGAAATAAAGCAGTAAGTAGATAGTTGTTTTCTTTGCCCACAGGAAGCCTAAGCTTCATGGATTTTTGTTTTTGTTTTTGTTTTTGTTTTTGTTTTGTTTTGTTTCGTTTTTGTTTAACTTCGGTTACAATGAACCGGGCTAGTCTGGTGTGATTGGTGGGTTTTTGTTGTTGTTGTTTTGGCAGTAGGGACCAATGAGATCTATAGTAGAGCTATATGACAAGTGTGTTCTAACTTTGGAGAGGGAGGACCAGATCTGTTTCCCTAAAGGCAGTTTCCTGGTCACAATGGGATGCTGAACCAATAGCCAGGAAGGCCAGTTCATAGTGTGTAAAGGTGCCTCTCACTGTGTGGCTTACTTCATACTGCTGGGATCAAATGGAAACACGGGGTATACCCTGAGCCCCTGGCTCTGAGGACCAGTCAGTTCTGCAGTGTAATGTTTTAATGATATCTTTTTCATTTTTTGTTAGTTTTGATTTTTTTTAGCCAGGGTTTCCTCTCATAGCCCAGGCTCGTCTCTAGCCTGTGATTCCCCCTGCCTCAGTCTCCTGAACAATTACAGGTGCATACCTAAATATTTGTCAACTATTATAGTTCTAAAGTATATATACTAAAACTTTTCCCAATCTGTTTGGAAAACACAAATGGAAGTGATAGGAGGTATTTCTCCTATTGAATGCAGTTAGTGGGAGACTAGGTGGAAAAACACAAAAATTATAAAAATGTTGTATGAAAAACGAGACTCGGCTATTTTCAGCTTTGAGTATCCTTACTAAAAATATCTTCCTAGGGAAAATGTAGACTTTATCTTGTTCATTTCGATGAGCTGCAGGAAGAGTTTAGTAAACACATGCTCATTCCTTCTTTCCCAGGGGTCCCAATAGTTTATTTTAAAGCTAATTCTAGGGTAAATCCTTTTGATCTTACTGCTCTTACTTAAAGAATTATAATATGGATGTCTAATTCTGCTTTAACAAGAAACCCTGGGAGGGGAAAAAAAAAGGTCTTAATTCATGTTAAAACTTTGAGTTTGATGGTGGAAAACTTTTCTTTATGTTAAAAAAGAAAACATAAAAAAGAGAGAGCCTCAGAAACATCTTCAGATCTTTACTGTTGGCAGAAAATAACCAACTGCTCTTTAAATTACTGCTTCGGCTCCATGTTTTGAAAGTTGCCATCTCCGTTGATCTCTTAATGACATGTCTGTACATCCAGGGGGAAGGACGATAAGAAACAAGAGCTGCTCATCTTGTCTCACCCTTCTTGACTGGTTAACCATTCAACAGAATCAGGAGATAAATTTAGGAACCCTGCCCTAGTCTTCTGGACAAAGCAGTCCTCCTCCTCCTTAGGCTGTCCTGAGAACTCCAGTCTGGCTGTTGGTGAGTACCAGTGCACAGAATGCCCTTTCTGAAGTTCTTCGTGTGTCTCCGGGCACACCCACACTTCCACCATCATGTTCATTTCCTAATCATCATCTATAATATTCTGGATTCTCCCCCCCCCTCTAGCTTTCATGTCCAAATAATACAGAATTGAGTCTTCCTGCCTGAATACCATTATGTAAGTACCGTCAACATCACAATCCCCTCATCACTAACCCTGAAGGATGCATTTTTATGGGTTGACATGGAATAATTAGAGATGGGATAATTATAATTATTGTTATGAATATTACGATCTTTGTCTACCTTCTAGAAATGATTCTCCTTGTTAATTATGCTGCTAGAAAGCGCAGGAAATGTTCACGTAATCCAGATGTTAGTTATCTGTGAATCCACAAAGACAGAGAATCTCAGAAACAATGACCAAGTTTAGAGAGAATTTGAATGGTTTTATTAGAATAATCCCCACTGTATCTGCCTCTATCAACTCTTCCCAGAACCAGCTCCCTCTTCCTTTTGCCCCCATACTGTTCAGTTTCCTCCACAAGTTTTTCTATTCAATTCACTCTAAGTGCCTTCAACCATACTCAACTCATTTGCTACAAGACACAAGGGTCTAAGAGAAACTTTCAATGTACTAAAGCATATCCTAAAAGAGTCAATCTGCCTCAGAGGATCCAGAATGACAGTCCTTCAATATAGATGATTTCCCCTGAGGGAACAAATGTCTGAGGACTTTTGATTGATGCATCTACAGGGAGAGTACTGGCATCTAGTAGGTATAGGAAAAGGGGCATACTAAATAACCTACAGCACAAAAAATTGTCACTCCTAAGAAAGAATGGTCCAGTTCAAACTGTTGCTAGTCCTTATATTGAGAACCCCTGCAGTAAAGTTACTCTGTACTGGTTGCCATAGTAATCAGTGGTTTTCATTCTTTCCTTCCTTGGTTTTTGTTTCTGTTTTGAGGCAGGGTCTATTGTAGCCCAGATTCATCTTGAACTTACTACATACCCAAGGATAATCTTGAACTCTGGACCTTTCTGCCTCTGCCTCCTAAATGCAGGGATTACAGGTGTGCACCTGAATAATCAGGGATGTTTTTATTCTTACACCATCAACACTTTGTTTGATATATTGGGTTATAAGTAGGGAACCAATCCAGATGCTGGGTTTAATGAGGAAATCAGGAGTTTGGGAAAGGAGTTGTGCTTGGATAAAGAAGATATATTCACCTTAGCCAGGATTTGCCAAGATATTTTGAGGTTTCTGCGAGGGAGGAAAGGAGGAATGCAGAGGAGAAAGGTGTGCAGGTAAAGAGGAGAGGCGCATTCCAGTAAAGGGAGAAGCATGGTGTGGTAGAGGGAATGAAAATGGTCCCGTGGGCTCACATGTTTGAACCCTTGCTCCCCAGTTGGTGGAACTGTTTGGGAAGGATTAGGAGCTGTGGCCTCACTTGCGGGTCACTCACTTGGGGCCAGCTTTGAGGTTTCAAAGACTGAAGCTGCTCCCATTGTAATCTCTGCTTCCTCTTTCCCATTTGACGAGCTCCTCCTGCCATGCCTTTGCTCTGCCTTCGAGGACTTATCTCTCTGCAAGCCCAATGAAATGCTTTCTTTTGTAAGCTGTACTGTACTGCTCACAGTGATGTATTGCAGCAATAGAAAAGTAACTAATCTAGAAGTTGGAACCAGGAGTGGGTATTGCTGTGACGGGCTTTGACCAGGAGTGGGTTTTTGGTTTTTGTTTTTAAATGGAAGAGTTGGAATTTTAGACTAGAAAAACAGTTGAATGCTAGGGACAGGATTTATGATGGGCCTGGAAGACAGCGCTGAGAGCTATGTAGACTGTGGAGGTCCAGCTCAAGAGTCCATTTTCACAGTCCATTTAGGCTGGAGGCCAACCTTGTGATGTTTTGACCAAAATAAAATGTTGTTCCTTTTTGACCTTGTCCTAGGAATGTGCCTGAGGCTAAATTAAAAAGTAATGGACTAATTTCTTTGGCAGAGGAGATATCCTTTATACCCCCCCTTTTTCATTCTTTCTTTCTTTCTTTCTTTCTTTCTTTCTTTCTTTCTTTCTTTCTTTCTTTCTTTCTTTCTTTCTTTCTTTCTAAAGACAGGGTTTCTCTGTAGCTTTGGAGGCTGTTTTGGAACTCACTCTGTAGACCAGGCTGGCTTAGAACTCACAGAAATCCACCTACCACTGCCTCCCTAGTGCTGGAATTAAAGGCCTATGCCACCAACGCCTGGCTGGCAAAGGAGATTTCAAGATATTAATACTGACCATTGTAGTGAGAGATCCACCCAGTTTCACCTGTGGCACTGGCCACACCCATCTGGGTGTGGTCACAGGTGCGTAGGTGAGTGTGTGGTTTTTGGTCTGGGGTCAGGGACAGGCTTGCTCTCTCTTGGTTCCAGTTGGGTCAAGGAGAGCAGCCTGGGTGTGGATCCTTGGAGCGGGAACTTGCGGGTCACTGGTTTCTCTTGTTAAGTGACTTCTTCAAGAATAAAATAAATAACCCATATTTTATCGTCATCCCGTGCATCTTAATCTGTACATCCTTAGACTATGTTGTTTGATCGGTAGTAATCACTTTCACACAGGTCTACGGTGAAAAAGAGGAAGTGGAGAAATAAGAGACACAAAATGTACAGTTCAAAGAGAATGGAAGCACAAAGAAAGGTTTGTTTGTTTGTTTTTGTTGTTCTGTTTTTAAGATTTAATCAATGGTGATGGTGGGGAAGATTGGGACCACATAAGACCTACATTTTAGGGAAGCTATGCTATTTCTGAAATCTAGCACAATGCTGAGGATCTGAACTAAAGAAGAAGCAATGGTGGAAAGAACGAAGTCCATCGGGAAAACAAGGGAAGCAAAATTAATGGAGCTTGGAGTGGGATAGACTTGGAGATGAGAGATTAAGGCCAGCACCATCCCCAAACTGTAAGCTCTGTGCCATTTACTGTCACAGGGGAGGAAGGAGGACATTAAAACTTGTGCCATGAGATGCAAGTCAAGTTTGGACATGTCTTTGTTATACAACTTTTTTCATTTATAAAAGTAATATATGATGGAGGACAAAAAAAGGCTGGGTAAGGTGGTTCATGCCTTTAATCCTAGGACTTTGAAGGCAGCGGCAGTGCAGGAAGATCTCTGAGTCTGAGGCTTCTGTGGTCTACAAAATGAGTTCCAGGACAGCTAGGGCTACTCAGAGAAATCCCGTCTAGAGCCCCTCCACTCGCCAAAATAGATAGATAGATGAATAAATTTAACTGCAAGTAATGTACATTTTTTGCAAAAAAAACAAAAAACAAAAAAAACAAAAACAAAAACAAAATATTTTGAAAAGAAAGATGTTTAAATTATAGGCATGATGGCACATGGTTACTTTAGTTCCAGCACTTGGGAGGCAGAAGCAGGTACAAAGTGAGTTCTAGGATAGCCAGGGCTACACAAAGAAACCCTGTCTCAGCCCACACCCATAAAAAGAAGTTAGTATTTTTTCTCCATTTAGTAACAGCCATTGCTAATTTTTTTTCCAATTTGTACTATGTGGCAAAATTCATAAATTTAAAAAGTATTAGCTGAATTATCAGGGCATTCTGGCTCATGACTGTAACCCACAACTCGAAAACTAAGACAAAAAGCAGGAACTCAAGTCCAGTCCTGGCTCTGTGGCAAATTTAAGGCTAGCCTGGGGTCTATGAGAGCCAGTCTCGAAAAAAATGTATCCCTGACTTAAGGTGCCGTATACAAAACTTTTTCTTTATATTAAAGAAATATATTTAATCAATTTATGTATTTGTAATAGATCTTGCTAAGTTTTCCAGACTCGTCTGGAATTTCTGGACTCAAGTCATCCTTCTGCTTTGCTCTCTCGAGTAGGTGAAACTCAGGGGCATGCCGCCATATCTGATTTTTTTTTTTTTTCAGTATATTTTAAGTCCCTTTCTGTGTCATTGACTATCCCTTCAGGTTTTTATTCTGTCTTCTCTATTATGGGTGCCTTTGATTTCTTTGGGATTCTTGTTTTGCAACCAATCACACTGAGGCTTTCACAGCTTGAATTCTCCAGAGGGTGGAGATAGTTCTTATGGTGCAAGACAGGAATAGGGATGAGACCCTGTGAAGGGGAGAGTGAGGATGTGTGGGTAGGGTGCATAGGGGAAGCTGAATAGAATCGTCAACCAACACCAGGATCTGTAGAAGACCAGCTAGCATCCACCCTCACCAGATAGAAACAAACAGCAGATCGTTTAGTCACTATAGAAAACAGCTGCTCCGAGAGGCCTTGACCTTAGATGGGGCAGCCTTCTGCCGCAGAGGCTGTCCCAGGAAGTGTGACAGCTGTGGGTGTCTGCTGACCACACTCCCGGTGTTGGTGTTGGGCTTCCCTCGGTCCTAAAAAGGAAGGCTTGGGTGGGGTGTCTGCATCCGCTGCAGGTGTCCATTCAGCCTCTTTCTAGCCTTGCTCATATCTTTTTGAGATAAATCCCCAGGGATGGAATTCCTAGAATAGACCATGGGCATTTTAGTAACATTTGATATTTATTGTCAAATGAGTTCCCAGAAAGATCGTGGCCTATAGTCAGATTTGTATTTGGGCCGACATCTTCCAAATAACAGCACAAAGACTTATTGATTATGAAAGCTTGGTCTTAGCTTTGATTGTCCCACTAGCTCTTATATATTTTTTAAAATACCTCTCTCCCCTTCTGTGTGTCTGACTCTTCTGTGTCACCACCGGATCCTTCACGAGCCTAGGTTCATCTCCTACCTCCTCTCTCTGCCCGGAAGCTGTGTCTGTATCTTCTGCCTAGCTACTGGCTGTTCAGCTCTTTAATAAACCCATCACAAAAATGCATCTTCATACAGTATGCAAATACCCACAACAGTGTCCCCTTTCCCACCAGTGAAATGAACAGTGTGATTAATTGCTCACCCATAGAAAACACAGCAAACGTATTGCTGGTTTACTTATTTAAGTTTTCTTTCCCTCATGATAGAGACTTATTCTGTAGCCCAGGTTGGCCATGATCTGCCTAAGCCCCTGAGTGCTGGACTATAGGCACGGGCCACATGCCCTCTTCTTTGTTTTGAAAAGTACCCTAACTTCTCTTAGACAATAAAATTATTGATGCCTAATTTAAAAAAAAAATATTTAAACTTTTTTTTTGGTTTATTTGGTGTGTATATGTATATGATGTAGGATGTCCTTCTGTGTGCTGTGAATATGTGCTTCTTTCATTGGTTGATGACTTAAACTTTTTTAACCAATGGCCAGGCAGAACAGAGTCAGGTGGGAAATCCAAACAAAGATGCCAATAGAAAGAAGGAGAAGTCAGGGAGATGCTGTGTTGCCACCAGGGAAGCAAGATGTGAGGTAACAAGCCACAGGCATTGCGGTAAAATATAGAATAATATGCCCGAGTCATTGGCCAAACAATTATAATTAATATTAAGCCTCAGGATGATTATCTAATAAGTGGCTGTGTGGACTGGCAGGCTGAAGAGAAACTAGTCCAGTGGGACTTTGTGAAACAGACAGAAACTTCCAGCTACAAGAGTATGTGCCTGAGGGGTTTTGTTTGTTTATTTGTTTTTCGAGACAGGGTTTTTCTCTATTGTTTTGGAACCTGTCCTGGAACCAGCTCTGAAGACCAGGCTGGCCTCGAAGTCATAGAGATCTGCTTGCCTCTGCCTCCCGAGTGCTGGGTTTAAAGGCGTGTGACACCAACGCCTGGCTTGTGTATGTGCCTGTGTTTATGTATGTGCACCATATACATACAGAATCCTTAAATTTTTTATTATATTTATTTGTGTATGTGTGTGATGATATATTATCTGTGATTTATTAAAGCTTGCCTGAAGATTCAGAAAGCAAAGTCAACCACAAGCCATAGAAGCCAGACACACATCTTTAATCCCAGCAGCCAGCAGCTAGGAGTTGGTGGTACACACCTTTAATACTAGGATTCAGAATTAAGAGGCAGACAGATCTTTGTGAGTTCAAGGCCACTCAGGGATACACAAGATTGAATCAGTCTAAAAATAATCAGCCTTTAATCCCAGCACTGGAAGGGTATAAAAGATGGAAGCAGGGTCTTCAGTATTCAATAGGAGGCATTCATTCTCCAGCCACACTGAGGGGAGGTTACAGTCCGAGGCTTGGTGAGAGCTCATGGAGACAGGATCAACCCATTCATCCTGAGGTAGAGGTAAGAAGCTAGCGGACGACTGCTTTGCTTTTCTCATCTTCAGCTTGAAGTTCGAACCCAAGTATCAGTCTCTAGGTCTTTTATTTTTCGTGTTACGTGTGTGTATATGTTTTACAGCAGATGTGTGAAGGTCAGAGGACATCTTATGGGAATCTGTTTGTTCCTTCCACCGTGTGGGCTCCAGGATCACAGTCAGGCAGTCAGGCATGGTGACAAGCATCTCTACCTGCTGAGCCACCTCCCTGGGTGCAGATATTTAATTGCCATGAATCTTACCTTACACTTAAGGTTAGCATCTCTCTATATAAGTCTGTATTCATCTTCCAGAAAGATAAAATAGCTTAATATCTGAAATAAGGAGGCAAAGAATTATGATTGCGAACCTGCAAACCGTAAGGAGGACTGAGCAATGGCTGGAGGCTGAGTTGACTTTGGACTGAACTTTCAGCATTCCATGACCCTGCCACATGTACATTTGAAGAAGTAAACAGCATCCCCACACAGAGGGAGGGAGGGCGCCCAAAGGGAAACAACCATAATTTACGGAGTGCCTCCTGCGTGGTAAATATGCTCTTGGACTTTTACATTCCCCTTCACATTTAACTGTTATGGAACAATTCTGAGATGTTACTGCCCCGCACTTTTCCGATGGCCAAAGCGAAGATCTGGTAACTGGTAATATTAGTTGCTCAGGTTCCCAGACATGTCACTTCACATCCCGGGCTACAGAGCATGTATTAGTCACTTTTTTTTTCCTGTGAGAGAACACCACATTTATTCTTCCATAAAGCAATTAGTTTAAAAGAGTTTATTTTGCCTTACAATTCCAGGGCATTAGAGTCCGAAGTGAGCACATCTTCAACCACACCCAGAAAACTGAGTGAGTTGGAAGTGAGGTGCAACTATAAACACCCAAAGCCAGCTCCCAGGGGCATACCAGCAAGGCTGCACCTCCTAAAGTTTCTGTAACCTTCCCAGACAGCTGGGGACCAACTGTTCAAATGCTTGAGTCTGCGGGGTGTATCACTCATTCAAACCATCACCACGGCAGATGCTGCAGACAGCGTGTGGGTATAAAGTAACTCTAAGAACCCTCTGTTCCTCTGTGCTCGTAATACAGATACGCTGGTGTCTCTAAGCATTCTAGTTAGGGTTTTTCTCAGTGTGGTAGCACACACCTCCAGTTTCAGCACCAAAGTCACCAAGGCAGGAGGACTGCCATGAATTTGAGACCATTCTAGGCTACATAGTGAGGGCTTGTATCAAAACAACAATGTCTTCTGTTCCCTTAAATGAAACCATGTAGCATCCAGTAAGTGTACTTCATGTCTCCTAAATGCCGAGCAGTTCTGAGATAAAGAAAAGCAGAGAAACATCTTCCTGTTTTCTTTAATCATTCCATCCTCTTCATGGGTTTGGCCTAATAAGAGTGTAGGCAGTACAATGGTCTCCCACCACAGCAGGAAAAATTGTATCCCTGTCAGCCAGTTCTTCTAAACAGACCCACTGATTACAGCGGGTGCCAAAAAAAAAAAAAAGGAAGGAAAAAAGGGGGAAAAAAAGGATCGAACAAAAATAAACCTACAGAATAAACAGAAACCTCCCCCCAATCCAGATGGTCTTCATTCATCAGAGCAAATGGGTTCCAATCCAGCCTCACATCTAACTACCAGGAGGCAGGGCATACTGAGACAGAAGTATGTTGAGGACACCACAAAAAAGCCATAAGACAAATCCAGAAGGCAGCCTGCTTTTTTCAACACACAATGCCATTCCAAAAAAGGAAGAAGGGGGGAGAAGGAGGCCCTTCTAGGGTAAAAATTCTGCAATCAAATGGAACGCAGATTCACTGATTGCCTCTTTCTTGGTCTAGGTAAGTCAGCTGTAGAATATGTTTTGGGATCAGACAGGGAAATCTGAGCTAGGCTGGTTATGAATTGGCAACTTTATAGCTTTATTTAGTTATATGTGAAATGGTATTAAGACACTGCAGGGGGGCTGTCCTTTAAAGATGAGCTGTGTAGTGGAATATTTAGGGGTGAAATGTATCTGACTTTAATACACTCCTTAGTGGAGAAAACGAAGTGAGATAAGGCCAGGGACTAACAACCTTTAAGCACAGAGAAGCTAGGCTGCCTTAGACTAGTTTCTCTGCCACATTTTTTCCCCCTTCCAAATTCACAACCACTCAGGAATGAGAGATTGCTGCTTGTCTTCCAGGAAAGAAGGGCCGATCGTCTTCCAAAGGTTAAGTCCTAGGTGGCCTGGTTGGGGTTCCCGGGGGCCAGGAGCGAGGACCCAGGGCCCACAGGCATTGAGCCATCTGTGCACCTTGCTGGTCTGGCCCGGTGCACCTACCTACTCAGGCCCTCGCCTGGGAAGGTGACACTCCTCGGAGGGTCAGAGTTTTGACTAAACTTAAACTCCGGGCGAAGGCGGTCCAACGTCCAGAGCTGGCGGGAGGGGGGATGGTGGCGTCGAGGCGGGTGAAAAGCCACGATCTTTCTGGATCTTTCTGCGGCTCATCTCTTGTGGCGAGAGAGAGGGTAGAAGAGAAGAGACAGGTCTCTCCCTCCGGACCCACCTGCAGTCCGGCGGGGTGGAGCCAGCCCAGGCTGGGGGACCGGTCCGAGTGCCCAAGGCGGTCCCCTCACCTGCGGCCGGAAGCGCGGGAGGTCGCGGGGACTGCGAAGCACCAGGGACGGGTGAGCAGGCTCTGTGGAGCCGGAGAGCAGTGGCTGCGAGGCCAGGCGGCTCCGCGTCCCCGCGGGGGAAGTTTCTTGGCCCGGAAAGGTGCAATTGTGTGCAGCTATTCCTGGTATGTCAGGCCGCAGGCTGTAGGGGCACCGCCTCCCGAGGGCCTGAGACAGGACAGGCTGGCAGAGGCGGGAAGGATGCGGGCTGGGGGCATCTCCCCGCCCAAATAGTCTGACCAGAGAGGTGGCCGCGAGGACCCCGGCGAGGAGCACGGACGGAAGCAGGAACCCGCCCGCAGTGGGTGGGCTGGGGCGGGGCCACTGATGAGGGCGGCGACGGAGCTTGCGACTTTTGAAGTTCCCAGGAGTCCAGGCTCCCGCAGCGCACCACTTGGCTTCTTCACGTCCCCCTGCTGCTCCGGTCCCGCTGGATTAGAGCCGATTTCAGGGGTTTCTCGAGAAAGCAACGCCTGAAAGTTCTGCTAGGTTCCTGAACTTAAACTGCACGTCACAACAAAGGGAGAGGGACGCGTGGGAGTCCGGGTCCCGGAGCGCACCCACTTAGTTGCTTTCTCCCTCTCTTGCCCTAGTCATGGAAGGGATGGAGGACGCCGAGGCCGATTGCTCGGTTGCATTCGCAGAGGCTCAGAGATGGGTGGAGGTGAGTGTCTTGTACAGCTCTTTGCAGATGAATTTGCGCCCTCCGGTCTGGAGTCTTTTAGTGACCGGGTCCCCAGGAAATCTGAGTTTTTGTCGGGTGACCTAACCTGAGTAAAGAAGAAGCAGTTGGGGGACCGTGCAAATTCTCCCGTTCCAATACCCTCATGCTTAGCCTTGCTTGGACTTCCTTGCAGAACTCCCAGAGCTCGCCCAGTAGGTTTTGGTGAGGTGCATCCCAGAGGACCAGTCCAGGTCCAGCTTCCTCAGATGTCTCTGTCTCTGTGAGGGCACTTCCCAGAAAGCTAGGCGCAGAGCTAGACAGGGGTCTTTGAGTGCGTTTCTTTGGGATGCTGATGGCTGACAAGAACCTGGGTAGCCAGTGGATTCAGTAAGAGTGAGTTTAGGGAGTTGGGTGCTGCCACCCCTCCCTCTACCCTTCATCCCTTCTGGAGTTGAAAAGGTAAAATATCCTAGGCTTACAGATGACGTTTTCATCCTTGTCTGTGCCTCACAGACAAGGTCTTCTGTTCCCCTTATTGTTGTGAAGGAGCGATAGTCCCTTTCTGCCCGGGCTATTTTATTCTGGGCTTGACAAGTTGTGGGGCGGTGCGCACATGCATGGTTGTGATTGAAGGGCCACTCCTGTGTTCTAACACTGAATTACAACCCTCCACTCTGAGATATCTTTTAGGACGGGTCAAAAGAATCCTTCCAAATGTGAGAATCGGAATAACTTCTTGTTATAAAGTTGTTTCCTACGCTAGCCAGCATTGAAATCATTTTGGAGTTATTGGTGCCACATGCTGCTTCATCCAATAGCTAGGACTTTGAGGGCCCTGGGCATACTTGACAAGAGCTCTACTTTTGTTTGTTTGTTTGTTTGTTTTGTTTTTCGAGATAGGGTTTTTCTGTAGAACAGGTTGTCCTTGAACTCATAGAGATCTGCCCGCCTCTGCCTCCAGCGGCATGGGCCACCACTGCCCAGCTTGAAAGGAGTTCTACCTCTTAATCATACCCCAGCCCCTCAATATTTAAGATTTCAAATTAGGCTTAAAGAATCCCCGAGAAAAGCAATACTACTAAGACATTTTAGTAATTTTTTTTTTCTTTAAAGAAACACACCTAGGGCTAGGAAGATGGCTTACTAGATCTCAGTCTTACTAACTTGAGACCCTGAGTTAGAATCCCCTGCACTCACGTAAAAAGGCACTGCAAACCCAAGACAGACAAAGCTGCAGAGACAGAGACTCTATGCAACTTGCTGGCCAGCTGGCCAGCCAGCCTAGCCTAAGTGGTAAGCTCTGGCTTCAGTGAGAGACACTGTATATTGGGGGGGGAGGGAGGGAAGGATAAACAGAAGGCCAAGAAGAGACTGAGGAAAACACCTGACGTTGACTTTTATTTTCTAAATGCACACAAATGCACAGGCATACATACAGGCACATTAAAAACCAACATGTGTTTATCGGGAAAATAACTGCTAAACGTCACAATTCTACTTTTCAGTAAAAGGACATGAGATGTGAGTAGCACTGCTTTCTGGACGGTAGGGATGTCTTAGGAGCTTTGCGGTTCCCTTTATGGGCTGAAACTTTGAGCTGTCTCAAGGTGACTCAGAAAGATGTGAGAGAGGGCATGGGTGACTGGGAGAAGTTATAAACACTGTATTCGGAATAGAAATGAGAGTGGAAAAATCCCAGCAATGTGGTTAGGAGAAATTACTTTGTCCATTCATAAACCTGGAGAAGTCAAGGCTTCACCTGTAATTTTCCATTAGTGGCGTTTGCTCTGTGCAGTTTCAGAAAGCAAGTTAAACTCACCATTCTCTTTTTCCATTTGAGTGTGGAGGATGGAGGGAGGGGGAATGGGAAGGATGCTGAGGTATTTTCAGTCATACGTGGCTCCTTGGGTGGCATTGTCACTCTTCGGTCATTCATAACTCCCAGGTGGTGTTGGTCTTTGCAAGGCTTATACTTGTTTCTGGAACTGTGGGTGTAGATCATTTCACACCGGTGGTTACTGTCTAGATCTTAGGAAAGATTTGCATCCTGTGAACATCTGGCAAGTGGTATTGTATAAAAGATAATAGTGGTGTGTGTTCACCCATACTCCCCTCTGTGTCCCAGACTACAGAAAGGCTTAGCAGCAGTAATTTGGCAACTTAGTTCCTTATTCATGAAGAGCACAGTGTTTCTAGAGTTACTGTCAGATCCCTTTAATATAGAGAAATTAAAATTAAATGCTTTTTCCTCACAAGCCAGTTGGGCTACTCTTAAACATTTGTTAAGGATATTTGAATAATATACATATACATATACATACACACACACACACACACACACACACACACACACACACACACACACACATATATATATATATATATTTGAGACACGGTTTTATTATGGCATGGAACTGGATATGTAGACCTAGCTGGCTTTGAACGTATGCAGATCACCTATTTTGACCCCAGAGTGCTAGGACTAAAGGCATGTACCATCATGTCTGTTCTCATACTTTTACTTAAAAATTTGTTTTCTGAGACAGGGTTTCTCTGCATATCCCTGGCTGTCTGGGAACTTGCTTTGTAGTTCAGGCTGGCCACCTGCCTTTGCCTCCTGAGTGCTGGGATTAAAGGCGTGCATCAATACTACCAGGCCCCTCCTTAAAACATTTGTGAATTATTCTTTTGGAGTACTCTGGGCATTTGAATTGATGCTCATTGGTTCTCCTGTTAGTGTTTTATTTACAGTTGAAGCACGTGTTTCAAATGCTCTTTTTTCCAAAGAAACAGGATGTCTGACTCTCTCATTGTCATGGCCTATTGCTCTCAAGAACCCTTAGTTGGAAGATAAAGTGCTTGTAAATCCCTTTGGAACATGAACAGGACAGTGGCATAAAGGTCTCCTAATATTCTTGCTCTGCTTTGCTCTTTCTGTTGGTTTTCTGTACATAAGCTTCTGATTCATGCATCTCATGTATACATGTATGTACATGTACTATAACAGAGTATAGCCTGCTATCTTTATCTTCACCTAGGGTTTTATATGTAACTGAACTTTCTTATTTTATTATTATTAATCAATCCCAGTTCCCTCTCCCTCCCTCCCATGCTCCCCCCCCATCCCTCCCTCACTCCACAGGGAGGGTGATGCCTTCCAGGAGGGATCAACAAAATCTGGAGTAGGGACTAGGCCCTCCCCCCTGTCTCCAGGTTAAGGATGTCTCCAGGTTAAGGGAGTATCCCTCCATGGGGAATGTGCTCCCAAAGTCCTTTTGTGCACCAGGGATACAGCCTGGTTCCACTGTCAGAGGTCCCTTAGACTGCCCAGGCCTTCTAATTAAGACCCATGTTCAGGGGCTCTGAGTCTGTCCAATGCTGAATTCCCAGCTATCAGTCTGGGGGTCCATTAGCTCCCCCTTGCTCAGGTCAGCTGTCTCTGTGGGTTTCTGTAGCTTGGTCTTGTCCTCCCTCTCTGCATCTGGATTCCAGTTGGGCTCAGTGTTTAGCTGTGGTGTCTGCTTCTGTTTCCATCAGCTAATAGATGTGGACTCCATGATGGTGGATAAGTTAGTCATCAATCTCATTACCAGGGAAGGGCATTTAAGGTAGCCTTTCCATTGTTGCTCAGATTGTTAGTTGGGGTCATCCTTGTAGTCTCTGGACATTTCTCTAGAGTTAGTTTTCTCTATAATGGCTCCCTCTTTTATGGTATCTCTCTTGTAACTGTACTTTCTGTGCTGGTGCTGGGGGACTGAGCCTAGCTGTCTTACTTTTTCACTGAGCTACCCACTCTACCTCTTCAGCTGCAGTTTTGACTATCCCAAGATCAAGAAAGTCCAATAACCTTGTAAGCCTTTAAATGATGGACTGGACTCCATGCCAGTGTATACTTCTCATTTCCATTTTCCATCTGTGACTACAAATACGTGGTGTGTTATTCTTACAACCAAAATTAAATTTATTAAGATTCATTTTGCCGGGGGACAGTTATGGAGCAAGTGAGCTGTGAGGACTACTGTCATTTTATTGGTTTCCCTTTTGCTTCACTTTAAGTTATGTTTAGATTCTTAAGGAAAAATAACTTCACTAGACAGGCTTGTCCACTCGGGGATTAATTTTGCAGTGAGAACAAATGTAGGGCCAGTGCCCTTTAAGGTAGTGCAACAGAATGATATCAGGTGAATTATCTAAATGGAAATGTTGTTTGGAATATTAATAATGTAGCAGGGCTAGTTTATGATTAAACACTGGTTAAAGACTGAGTTAGGTAATAGTTTGCAGTCAACGCTCTCTTAGCAAGGTCATAGGGTAGGGGATGAAGTGGCGGCAAACACAGCCCAGACTCACTAATTTTAGTTTGCCTCTGCTCTACCTTTTAATTTCCTATACCTAATAGTTGCCTCTGTCTACTTAGGGACAAACCCTTAACTTAGGTAGATAGAATAGAGATGAGATTAAAAACCAGGAATGCTGTTCATAGCCTTATGTGATGACCAGTTTGTACTCTGTGAGTTTATGTTGCTATCTAGGTGTGAGGATTCCTCCCCCTCTCCCCACCACTGTGTTCATGGCTGGCGCAGAACAGGCTCTCTTGGTTCACTCACCATCTTCCTACTCACCCGCCCTTCCTCTTATCTCGGGGCTGAGTCCCTCAGTATCACTGTCATCCTGTCAAAGGACCAAAGGGTGCCAGTTTTGAGTACGTTGCCAAGTCTGGCACCAGAATAAGATTCCATTGGTCTGGTCCTCCACCTGCCCTATGTTCTATCCTTCAAAGATACTCTGTCACTATACTCTTACTTATTCTGTTTGCTGTACTGGGATATTCACTGTGTCTGCTTCTGTGGCACTGACCACACCCATTGAGGGTTGTGAGTTGTTTCTCCCTTAATAAGCATCTATTCGGCCTATTTGTTTACCCTGACCCTTATTAAACCGCAATAGTTTGCCTCTTGTTAAAGAATTTTAAGAATTTAAACAATTCCTTGGTTAAAATGTACTTTCGACGGGCGTTGGTGGCACATGCCTTTAATCCCATCACTCTGGAGGCAGAGGCAGAGGCAGGAAGATCTTTGAGTTCAAGGCCAGCCTGGTCTACAGAGCTAGTTCCAGGACAGGCTCCAAAACAATACAGAGAAACCCTGTCTAGAAAAACCAGAAAAGAAATTTGTACTTTCTGGGTCAACTATTGGTATAAGCAAAATTCTACCCTTCTCTCTAAACTGTGCCCTTTCCATCCATGGCTGCCCACCTCAGATTTGTAAGACACTGAATGCTCGCTATGCACCAGTGTTGTCTACAGGACAAATGAAGGTTTTATGAATGTGTATTGATGCTTTCTAAATACAGATAGTGTGACAAATAATCATTTGAAATGGTTTCTATATTCAGAGAAGCATATTTGGTAATATGGGTAATTTCTTTCTTTTCTTGGTTTGGTTTTTCTTGAGGCAAGGTTTCTCTGTGGTTCTCTAACTCACTCCGTAGACCAGGCTGGCCTTAAACTCAGAGATCTGCCTGCTTCTGCCTCCCGAGTGCTGGGATTAAAGGTGTGTGCCACCACCTCATGGCAATGCATACGATTTCAATTGCCAGGTTGAGCTGTAAAGTTTTGTGGTATACTGCACTTAATGTGATATACAAACAGGATAATCTATACTTGCAACAAGTAGCTGCGTCTCAGTCAGTCACAAGCAATCTGCTGTTCAAGACATGTTAAATAAGACAAATAACTGGTGTGACCAATAGGGCCGTAGCTGGACCTCGCTTCCATTTATGTTATTTCCTCTTCCTATCTACAAATATAATCTACCCACGGTGGGGTGGGATAATCTCCACTATGGTCTACATGGTTACTATAAAAACCACTTAACACAGTACTTCATTGGCTGTTGCTCTTGCAGAGGACTTGAGTTTAGGTCCCAGATTGCAACCACCTAGCTCTAGGGGATCTGACACCCTCTTCTGGCCTCTGTGGGTAGTGGTGTGACAATGGATATGTTACACATACACACACACACACACACACATTCACACATGTAAACATGCACACACAACCATTGAAAAGAATAGAAAGTCATATAGACATTTGTATAAAAACTTTCTCCAAGTATAAGCCTGATCTTGTCAGTTCCTTATTTTCTGAAAGGTCATATGAAAATTATTTATTTTCATTTTTATAAATATTTTAGTTGGAAATTTTGAAATCCATAATTCTTAATATGTCACTCATTGCCCTGTGCAATCTGGTCCTGCCCTATTTATTTATCTTTTTCTTTTTGGTTCTTCCTTTAATTCATAACTACCTGTATAGTTTTCTCCTATCAAGCCTGTGGTGTTTGTGCAGTTTAATGAGATGTTGTCTGAAGAGTGTTTGTGCTCTCCATGACTTGTTTGTGTCCCCCCATGCCTATAGTACAGTTTTCTTCCCTCCATGCTGGCAGGTATGGACCACCCAGTTAATCAGAATTTTTCATACCTAGGCTAAATCACACTTATGAGAAATCCTGTCTGAGCTATTAGACCTTTGCTTCCGTCATTTCGTCTGTCTTTCATAGAGATCGTCCATTTTCTTACTGTTTGCTACAATAGCACCTGCTTTTCCATCAGAGGCAAGGAGCCAAGGGCACCAAAGTATTTGGCATAGTGCCTGGTAGTGCTTGCTGAGCACGGGTGTGATCCTAAGGCTACAACTGCAACAGATTTAAAACAGCACTTTGAGGGTCAGAACTTGTGTCTTCTCCCATCAGAGAGTTGGACAGACTCTTCTTCAGGTATTTGGTGCAGACTCCAACATCACCTTTGGTGAACTGACAGCATCTCCAGATCATGGCTGTAAGGCCACTTGTGTAGTGTGTGATGACACTGAGAGACAACCCAAGTAGGCCTACGGGGTCAGACAGGACAACCTTTGAGATAGTACCATATTTGTCTACTGGGCTGAGATGTGGCAGCTTTCAGACTCATGAGCTTTGCACACAACATAACTTCAAGGAGTGGCTGATAGTGGCGTGTTATTACTGAGAAAATGCCACACACAGAGAGACACATAGATTTTGAGTGCACACCTGTTGTAGCTCTGTGACTAGATCTGCAGCACATCAATCGAGGAGTAGACCATATATTCTCACTCAATGAAGTTCCCACCCAGAAGTGCCCAGTGGGTCCCGCCTCTTCTGTAAGTGAGTTGTTATCATTCTGACTTCTAGCTGCATGGATCTCTCCTGTTTGGATAGCCAAGAAACTATATTCCCCTCCTCCTCCCTGTCCTTTATTGTACAGCATTTCACTCTTTCTTGAACAAAGTATCTGTTTGGCAAATCAAAAAGGCTCCTAGGAAAGTGAGGGGTGGTGAGAGGGCAGGGGGTTCCTAAAATCCTTTGGGAAGGAACAGATTCTCACAAGTAGCAGGCAGGGCAGCAGTGCTACCACAATAGCCTGATTCCAGGAAGCCTGGAGCCTGAAGTTTAAGGAGCTTCCTGAGGAACTGGGAGGGACCCAGCACATTTGCCCTGGATTCTTCTGCTGGGGACTGAAAACTAGACATGGATGTGTCCCTGAAGTGATGGAAAGGACCACTTACTTCCACCTTCAATGCAACAATATCCTTGGATCATTTCCCCCTAGGGCAACGGTGATGAGTAACTGCTTGAAGTGTATTGTTTGCTAACCAGATTAGGATTCGGATATTTTGGCCAACGTTAGGAGTCAGTGTTGGCCTCTTCCTTCTCAATGAGTTGATGAGTGGTGGCTCTTGTTCTTTTTCTCAGAGCACTGATTGTCTTAACAACAACTCCTTGGGGTTTCTTTCACCACTGAGGAAGGTGAAGTTAAGACAAGGAAAGGTTGCCTCCTTTCAGGGAAGTCACCGAAGGCTAACCCGAGTCATTGGTAAAGCCCAGATGTCCTCGAGTCTCCTAAGCCAAGTGAGGCATTGTCCCTCTGTTGTGTGCGACAGGGAGGGTGTGGATCGACTCAGTCAGCTTTGGTGCTGCCTGCATTCTCTCTCTTCCTGGACACCAAGTGCATGCCCAGACTTGAGAGGTCAGGGTTGTCGTCTTGCCCTGTAAGTTCTGGACAGACAGATCTCAAAGGTTTGATGAAAGAATGTGTGTTTGTGTCCAGTCAGAAGGCTGGGCTATTTAATTGTTGTTTTTAGATCTTAAAAGCATGTTACCTATCAAGAATGTGTTGGGGCCCCAAAGAAATGATAAATTATGCATGGCGGTGCTTACTCTTTAGTTTCTGAAGGTAATTATTGGGTGTGCTCCTTTAAAAACATGTTTGATGTACTGAAAGATTAATAAGGATAATAGCTGTCATATCTGAACAACACTGAACCAGAGTTACTCAGCCAATCAGCTCCTTTGCTAAAGAGATGAGGCTGATAGGAAGCCTAGATACGAATCACAAACTAACAGCCTTTTCAAAGATTATACAACACTACAGACAGCACACTAGAAGATGGGTTCTCATGCCAGGGCACAGCATGTTCAGCCCAGGGCTTAGGCGTCTCTAGATGATGGTACATCGTGCCAGGACATTATGTCTATCTTCAAGCACCATAGGGAAGGAAAGGCATGCGGGAAAGAGTCTAGGAAAGCCCTGTATAGAATTAGTGGGAAGAATTTAGAAGTGTTTATTGGTCACAGGGAGATAGTTTGCTAGTGGGTACTGGCAGGAACACCCCTGCTTACATTAGAAACTAGTAATATGTGTTACAAATCGAAGTGTTCTTGCTGGACGTATGACGTTTTCTGCTCTGACAGAGCATAGAAAAGAAAAGATTTTTAATAGCTTCCTACTCACTTCTCAGCACATTAGGTATCAAATTAATATAGCTGTGAATTTTATTTTGAAATTGAAAAAAATTGAATTTATTGCAATGGGATATTTGATTTCAACAATTGCAGTTTGCTTTGCTGGCTTGAGTTTCATAAAACAATAACCAAAATTATTAAATGGACTTTGACTTGTGATTAGAACAGAATTTCTAAGAATTCCTGAACCAGCCTACTACATGCTTCTGCTATTTTGTGCTACTTATTCATGTGAAACAATGTTCACAGCACTGACAGTTCTAAAATTAAAATATCAACTATCCTGCAACATAAACTGTTTAGCTCACATTTATTTTTTTCTATAAAAGAGCATATCTATATCTTTATTATGTAAAGTAGTTTTCTATAATAAGTGATAGAGTCTATGAATACCAAAGAATTGTTTTAAAATACATTTATGTATTTTATTATCAGGAAATATTGGATTTTTATACTTATTTTATGTATGCATGTACATAGAGGGGAATAAAAACCTCTAGGATGGGAAGGGGTCATGAGTCTGAACTACACCAGAATGAGCTGACTTACATGAGTAGTGATGGTTTTCCCAAGAAGAGTGAATAACTGAAGATTAGCTAGTAATTTTGAGTTTCACTATTCTGTAAGACACCTGGGAAATTCACTAAACTCATCTTTCCTTATACCGAAGGACTACTATTGCCCAAGTATATTTTTCTCAGCCAAGGAGGGAAAGGAGTAAGAGGTGAAATATTCATTTAAGAAAGCCCTGGAACAAATGTGATGGTTGGAACTGGAGCATAGGCAGTTGGACTTCATGGCTTGTCCTCTTTATCATTGCACTGCCAGAGAGTGACACTGGCCATGTATGATGGTGAAGAGTTAGTTGTGTAGTTTAGAAGGAGTGGGTACTGGTCATGACTTACAATGGGCACAGTGAGCTCATTTATTGTTTATAACATACAGCATCCTAAGCATGTGTCCTGTTTGGTGATGTTAGTGCCTACAAAGAATGTGACCATCAAAAATCACATCTTACAGAATTGCCCATACATTTACATATTGCTGCCTTTACATTTACATATTTTAATGTGTTTAAGTGAACTACTTGATGATCAATAAACCACAGAAAGTCTTACAAAGATTGATTTTACTTTTAGTGATGTGTGTGTGTGTGTGTGTGTGTGTGTGTGTGTGTGTGTGTGTGTGTGTGTTGTGCACATGAATGTAGATGACAGTGGAGACCAGAAGAGGGTACCAGGTCAGGAGTTACAGGGAGCTTTGAGCAGACCACACGGATGCTAGAAAACTGAACTTGGGTCCTTTGGAAGAGTGGGACTCACTCTTAACCACTGAGCCATCTCTCCAGCCAGAGGGGGAACACCTATCTATCTATCTATCTATCTATCTATCTATCTATCTATCTATCTATCTATCTCTATCTTTCTTTCTTTGATGGTTTCATACAAAATAATGAATTTGTCAGTCATTTGTACCCTCCCTACCCCTTGTATCCTTTTCTTGCCACTGAAACACTCCTTCCCAACAAGTACCTATCTATCTTTAACAAAAACAAACAAACATTGGTTGATTTTGTGTGTGTGTGTATGTGTGTGTGTGTAGAGAGAGAGAGTGAAAAAGAGAGAGATATAGACAGAGAGATCCATTGAACTTAATTGTGGTTTCTCAACTAACTGTGGCAGGAAATTATGGAGTGTAGATGACTTATCAGTGGTTACACACTGCTGAAGAAAGTGACATTTCCTTTCCCATCAACCATTAACACCCACTAGTCCTTTGTGAGGCCTCATGAGCCTTTTTGAGAAACATTTAAAAATTATGTATGCATGTGTGCCTATCTGTCTGTCTGTCTGTGGGTTTGTGCATCTGCATGTGTAGTACCCGAGGAGGTCAGAAGAGGCTGTCAGATCTCTTAACCTTTAGTGACAGATGTTTTTGAGTTCCATAATGTGGATACTGGAATCTGAACTTGGGTTCCCTGGAAAGCAGGATAGTAAGATTACTATCTTACTGGCTATGCTACCTCTTTAATCCTGGGAACATTTTTTTCCTATGGTGACATAGAAAAATTTTAAGCTAAGGTCTGATATAAATCATATTTAACTAATAATTTTGATAAGAGTCGCAGGAAAGTGTTAGCATGTAGCCTACATTTATGTATCCCATGTCAGTAGTTGATCATGCTCCAAATTGTGCAGTTGTTACCAACCTCATGATAAACGTTGGCTTTGTGATTCTTTCTCATGAGAACTTAGATTTTTATCCCACAAAACAAAAGAAAATAGTCTGTTGTCTTTACCTTTTTGAGTGGTATCTGGTCAGTTTCTTAATGGGGAGAAACTTTTCCATCTATGAAAAGCACCAGGCTTCATTCATGCTGGTGCTTGATACATTCCACCTCTAAATCCTGTATTTGAAAGCACAGGCTATAGGGCCCCACGTGATCCATTCACCTCTTCCTGTCTCACTTCTTATAACCTCCTCCGAAGTCACGTTCTACTCTTCTTCAAATGTGCAAAGGTTTTTCTTTTAGGTCTGGTTCTTCTGGAGAATACCCCCTCTCTTGTTGGATGTTATGTCTTCACAGCACTCCTCTGCTCTACGTTCATGACACTCACCATCCCTTGTTTCTGTGTTTGTCTGTTAGGCTCACAAGAACCTTAGTGTCTTCCAAGTAAGGATTCATTTCACTTTCAAGCTCTGAGTAGTGCTGGTTGTTTAATATGCACTCAGTAAGTACTTTCTGGGCAAGCAAATAGATTAAAGAGTGCATGTCTTTTAATGTTTAATACTCAAGATTTTTTTTTAGCCTATGATGTAACTGACTTTTCCTGGCTCAGTTTCACTCAACACGAGAAGTTAGTTTTGTCATGTTAGGATTTAAGTTTTTTTTTTTTTCTTCTTCTTCGGTTCAAGATTGAGCAAGCTCTAGGCATGGTTGTTAAAAAAGCAAGTGCAAACCATGAGAATTTGACTCTGTTCCATCAATTCTAAATGTGCCCCTGAAGAAACAAGCATGGTAATGAAACTGTGCAAGAAAATTTGAAGGGTGAAGGTGAGCTTTCTTAACTGATGCCTTCTCATGTGAATGGGGCATCATCACGAGACTGTGGGAATCTGTTTCTGAATAATCCAGTTCCAGTTTGTGAAATTGCAGCCTCTCTTAGTTTTTCTGTTGCTGTGATGAAACACCATGACTAACGCAAAGAGTTTTTTGGGGCTTACAGTTCAGAGGTTGAGTCTATGGTGAGGAGTATGGCAGCAGGCAAGTATGGTGCTGGAGCAGTACCTAAGAGCTTACAACTTTAGCCACCAGTAGGACACAGAACAGAGAAAGCACACTGGGAATGGTGTGGACTTTTGAATTGTCAAAGCTCATCCCTGGTGACACACCTTCAACAAGGGCACACCTCCTAATTCTTACCAAACAGTGTCCCCTACTGTGGACCAAGTAGTCAAATATATTGGCTTAGGTGACCATTCTCATTCAAACTACCAGAGATATGTCCAGAGATAAAAGAAAATAATAGCCCAATTTGGTGGTGCAGACCTGTCATTCCAGTAATTAGGAAGTAGAGACAGGAAGATTCCAAGTTCTATGCTACCCTGCACCTCATCTCAAGGCGTCGTTTGAAGAGAGAAAGAATAAGACTATGGAACATTTTCTCCCTCCTGCTCCAACACAGACACTAGGACCCCCTGTATTTATGTAGTGCTATACTTTACATGCATTTTTGGAGGAATTCTTCTGGAGAACTAAAACAACTAAGCATGGAAGCTTTCAAAGGAGCTCTGTCCAGGAATTAAGGGGAAAGGAAGTCTGAATAAAGATCCTTGTGCAAGTCTGTATTGTTGCACATTGACTTTCTCTCATCTTGCTTTTTTGTTATTTGTTCCAGTTGTCACATAAATAAAGGGTGCTTGCTATCATTGCGACTTTGTTTTTATTTAACAAACAAGAAGAGAGAAGCTCAGAGATGTTGAGTTTCTTTCCAAAACCACAAATCCTGACACAACTGAGGTCTCAGTTGGTAGAAGCACTATTTGTCCTTAGCGTTGCCTACTAGAAAAATGTAAGGTCGTTTTCTGTTTTCCGCCTCTTCTAGCCCACCTGCTCTGTGGCATCTTTGGTAGCTGTAGCTGCTGTGTTGACATGTATCATCCTGCCACGTTATTGGCTGTTCTTGTATGTGACATTCTCTTGCTTAATTTTCTTATTTCACAACTGTAATGAAATCAAAACATGAAAACAAAACAAAAACAAAATAAAACAAACAAACAAACAAAAAAAAAAAAAACGCGTCAGTTGTGGGAATGAAGATGTGCCTCAGTTGGAAGAATGCCTTCCTAGCTCACAGGAAGGCTAAGCTGGTTCCCTGGAGATACAGAAGCTGGGCTTGGTGAGTGCTGCCTACCTGTAATTTCAGCAGTTGGGAGTTGGAAGCAGGGGGATCAGATGTTCAAGGCCATCCTTGGCGCTGTTGCTTCTGGGCCTCTGATGAGTTGGAACTTCATGTCGTGAGGCAGGTAGCAGAACAAAACAGCTCCCATAATAGATAGGAAGGGGGAACTTGTAAGATAAATACCTCAAGGGAACCTCCCCCAATCCCACATACACACATCTCCTCTAGCCAAGGCCCTAAAATTTTCAGAACTTTCCCAAATAGTGCCATCAAGTGGGCACTGAGCCTTCAATAATGAACCAAAGGGACATTTTCTCCTCCTCCTCCTTCTTTTTGTCCTTTTCCTTCTTCCTTCTCTTCTTTTTCTTGAGACAGTGTTTCTGGCTGTCCTGGGACTCATTTTGTAGACCAGGCTGCCCTCAAACTCAGAGATCTGCCTGCCTCTGCCTCCTGAGCCCTGGGATTAATTAAAAGCACGTGCCACCACTGCTGGACCTGCAGGGGCATTTCTTAATTCAGATTGTAATATCCCATAGTGCATGGTCTGAGCTCTGAGAAGTAGTCTGTTAAGATGACAAGAGAAGGAAGAGGAGCTGTAGGCCACAAAGCCTAGGGAGCTCCTAAGGGAACCTCCAGCTTCATGAAAGAGTTGTAGGAAAAGATCTGTTGTTCAACAGCGCTTAGGATTTTTAACTATTAAAGTTTGTAGATAATCTGCAGTCTTGGAGTGTCAGTGGGGACCAAACCTAGGGCACAGTCCAGGAGGAGCTAAGATACCAGTGTTCTCTCAAAAGGAACATTTATTCGTGTTAAGAAAGTCAATCTAACTTCAGCCTACCTTACTGGATATTTTAGAGACACAAGGGGATTGTAATCAAAAACAGCAAACCCAAAAGACTGACTGTGGGCGTCTATGGGAAGTGTTGAAGTTGAAAGACCATTGTTCAGAAAGTGTTGAATGAAAAATAAAGACCCAGCGGCTGATATTAGGGTTCTAAAGAAATGTAGAGTAGCAGCCCACTAGCTCTTACCTCTACCCCAGGCTGAAAGGGCTGATCTTGCTGGCTCTGCTCAGCATGACTGGAGAATTCTGAGACTTACTGTCTTCTTATCCTCAATGTGGCTGGAGAATGCATGCCTAATACTGAAACCTCAGCCCTGTCTTATATACCTCCCTGCTCTGGGATTAAAGGTGTGTGATCCCAGGTGGTGAGGTCATCATTGTGTGAGCTGTTTCTCTTTAGAACTGGATCAGTCGTGTGTAGATCTGGGTGGCCTTGGACTCTCAGAGATCCATCTACCTCTTAATCCTGAGTGCTAGGATTAAAGGTGTGTGCTACCACCTCCTAGCTTCTGTTTTCTGGAATTAAAGGTATGTGCCTGGCTTCTATGGCTTGTGGCTGACTTGGCTTTTTGAATTCCCAGGCAAGCTGTAATAAATCATATCTTACCTTCCTACACCGAAGGCCACCTGAAAGCCATCTTATCTCCCCTACTTTTCCTTCTCTGCACAGGGAAAGCCAGCTCCTCCTCCTAGTGCTTTTAGCTCAAAATAATTTTGGGAAGAGACGGTTATTTTCAAATTTTAGAATCATTGTATGTGAATGGTTTGGTCTAGTGACTCTAAATGCTTAAAGTCGTATTAATCAAGTTTAATTAATGAAGAGATCAAACCTTTCTAGTCTACATAGTTCCACAGAGTTGTCTGGGAACTGAGGGTATATTCTTTCAGTGTGTGGTTTTATAGTCTTTTTTTTTTCTCTTTTCTAGCATCATGGTGTGATGAGAATGGTAGGTTCTGGGCAGTACTACACAGGCATGGCTCAGACATGACAGACTGCAGACAAAAAGTGTAAGGAGGAGCAAGGTGTGTTCCTTGCATAAGTTCCTTCTGTTCCTAAGCATAAGTTTCCACACATACAAAAGGAGAATTGCAAATGGGACAAGGTTAGGAGAAAAAAAATGAATGTGAAATAGAATGGTACTCAACAAATATCGATTACATGGGTCACCACTGCCATTCTCCTTGACTCATAGTATGAAGATGAGATAATTAAATGATGCTATTTTCTTTCCTAGGATGGCTATTTATCTATTGTGAATGTATGTCTATGTGCTTGGTCCATGGTGCATTTGTCTTTATTTCTATCTTTGAGTTGTAAGGATGACAGTTTTGTTGTTGTTAATTACTTTCTTTTCCTTTGAGACAGAGTACTGTGTAGTTCTGGTTGGCCTGGAACTAGCTATGTAGCTAGAGCAGCCTTTAACTTACAAGGATCTGCTTGTCTCTGCCTCCAGAGGATTAAAGGCAGGTCAGTCATATCATGCCTGACTATACAGATATGAGTTATGATTAAAAATCATATGCATTTGTGTGTGTGTGTGTGTGTCTGTTTGCATGTGTGTGTGTGTTCCCATGTTCATAAGTATGTGCAGAGGAGCTAAGTTGATGTTGAGAAGCTTCCTCTATCTCTCTCCACTTTATGAGGCTGAACCCAGAGCCCACCCATTCAGGCTAATGAGCTAGCCAGCTTGCCCTGGTGATCTGTGTTCCAAATGCTGGGATTACAGTTTGCTGCCATGCCTGCTTGACTTTGATGTGGGTTCTGGGATATAAATTTCAGTCCTCATAGCAAACATTTTATCTACTGCCTTCTCCTCAGCCCAACTTACTTATTTTCTTTCTTTCTTTCTTTCTTTCTTTCTTTCTTTCTTTCTTTCTTTCTTTCTTTCTTTCTCTTCCTTCCTTCCTTCCTTTCTCCCTTTCTTCCTTCCTTCCTTCCTTCCTTTCCCTCCCTCCCTTCCCCTCTACTCTACTTCATTTCTCCTCCTCCTCCTCCATCTCCTCCTCCTCCTCCTCCTCCTCCTCCTCCTCCTCCTCCTCCTCCTCCTCCTCCTCCATCTCCTCCTTCTCGTTCTCCTCCTCCTCTTTCTTAAGACAAGGTTTCTCTGTGTAGCCTTGGAACTTATTCTGTAGACTGGGCTGATCTTGATCTCACAGAGATCTGCCTGCCCCTTCCTCCTGAGTGCTGGTATTAAAGGTGTGTACCATCACTGGCTGTCTGTCCTGCAACAAGTGCAATAAGATATGCATTCATCCTTAAGGGCTTGAAGTCAGAAAAAACAAACACCGCAAGAGCGGTCATTTTGCTTATGGATGTTGCTTTTGATGTCTCTCTTGTCCTAACTCCCCTGCCTTCATTTTTACCTGTATACTACTAGTTCATTCTTGTTGTGTTACTCTTCTTGCTACTGTTACTCATTATATACCTGACAAAAGCAACTTAAGGGGTTGCTTATTTCCAGGTACAGTCTGTCATGGCGGGGAAAGCATGGCGGCATAAATGTGAGACAACAACATTCTTCTACAACAAGGGGGCAGAGAAAGATGAGTTTTGGTATCAGCTCTTTCTCCTTTTGTAGAACCTGGGACCTCATGGGATAGTACTGCCTACATTCAGGGGTGGGTCTTCCTTTCTTATTTAAACCTTTCTAGACAACACAATTTGTCAATTCTAGACAATAATTTTTTTTTCAAGGTGATTTAAATCCAGTCAAGTCGAGAATTAAGATGATCCACTGGTTGGTCTTCCAGAACAGTAGGGTTTGATTCCCCACCTAAAAAGGTGGCTCATAACCATAGGTAACTCCATCTCTCATGCCCTTTTCTAGCCTCTTTTGATACCAAAGGCACATGGTGCGCAGACATACATGCAGCCAAAACATCCATAAACATAAAATAAAAATAAATATGAAAAACTTTTGAAAAATGATCCATAGCACCCATTAATCCCATTAATAGACTTAAAAGAAAAATGTAAGGCTAGTTGACTTAAGGGAGACATTTTACATTGAAGGAAATCAATTCCATATTTATCTCTCTGGAAATGCTTTTGTATTTTCTTTTGTTCTGTGTTCCTTTCCTTTTAACTGGTATCAGGTATGATGAACTGGGAATACAGATTCATGTTTTTTTTTATATATAAATAAATTATCTTTAGTGTCTTTTTAAAAAATAGGCATATACGTGTCTGTCTCAGCTATTTGTTTTTTATATGTGTTTTTATTCCTTTAAATTACCTTGTGTGTGTGTGTCTGTGTGTTGGGGCTAGGGGCTGGGGTTGAGGCAGTCACCCTGTTAATTTTCTTCATCTGCTGTATCCAGTCTGGAAAAGACAATTGCCAGTTCTTTTCCAATAAGGACGCTTTACAATGCCCTTCTAAAAATGAGTTGTTTTAAAAAAGAGACACTTTTATAGCTGATGAAAAAAAAAGGCAAGTGCATTTTTATGTATTTTATTCAAAGGATAAAGTTTATACAACTGGCTGTTTTTAAGCCAATTTGCAAACATTTTTAGACTTGGAAAATGCTTGTCAGACCTGAAAGGTACAACTTGCCAAGTAGCTGATGCTTTTGAAATTTGGACTTAGGTCTGGTAGAAGAATGTGGTTGACAGCCACGCTGCAATTTACAGTAATCCTTTTCATGTAAGGAAGTGACTCTTCTTGGCTTAATAATTTCCAGATGACTTTCTGGCTGCTTGATGATCGCCAAGTCACTTAAAATTCAGGTTTAAATATCCAGTTTACTAACGGCAACCCCTGCTGTTGGGATGTCCGATGCGATGTTGAAATACTTTGTAAAAGTAAGCACTTTTGGGGAAATTACAACTTAGGTGGGCTGTTGGGGCCGTACACTTAAGATGTGACCAGAGTCTCAGCATTTGGCATGGTTTGTAACTAAAAGCTATCAAGGATCTCTTGCTTGGGGTGTGTCCGGGCTCGAAAAGGCATCAAGTTGAAGAACTGTGAGGAAGTCTTGCCAACACCATAAAGAACTTTCCCAGAAGCCCGTTTGATCCACGAGGGGATCAGGAGTGCTTCTTGTTAGATGTGTTATTAGACGAGTTACTGTTTTTCGTAAGGAGCTTCCATTGTTAGGGGATGGACAATGTGAGGTAGGCGATGAGCGTGTGGCACGCTAATTTTCCAGTGCTTCATTGTTTCATAGCCTCTTCCTTTTTTATGATTGGCAGTCCTGTGTTAGCTTCCAGGGACTTTTACATCCCACCCCACTCTTTTATCATCTGTTTCACTTAGTTCTTTTGTTTTCATTTTCCTTTCAGCTTTAAGTTGCAAGCTCCTCGAAGCTGCTGGCGATTGTGTCAGCTGTCTTTTCTTCTAGTTCCCAGGTCGCCAGCTGTGCTCTTCATACAATCCTGCTCCAGAATGATCTACTCAGCCCTGCACTTTAGTCTTTCCGGGGAGAACCTGCATTCCAGCCAGCCTCTGCAGGATCCGTTTGCGTGCCCTGCATTGCAAACCACTTTTTTTTTTTTTTTTTTACGTTTTAGAAGCTTTTGCGCTGTTTGCTGTTTTCTCTCTTCCGAGTCTCTGTCCTTGTGTGTCAGTGTCTTAAGTTCCTGTGCTTCTTATTTTGTATGGTTTTGAGGACCAATGGAGACATATGAAGGTAGTTGATAGTAATACTTTGAAAGCAGGAGTGTCGTGTGTGTGTGTGTGTGTGTGTGTGTGTGTGTGTGTGTGTGTGTGTACACTTTGATGTATGTTATAAAAAGTAGAGTAGGAAAACATGGACTGAATAAGGCTTTCAGTTGTTGCTGAGGCATAATTTCACACACTTGACGGGTCAGTCACTCCATGAAACATGTTAGAAGTCTTACATTGAAAAAAACAATAATGAATCTAAGTCCCTATAATGAGATGATTGAATGGGACAGTGAAAATAGGACAAACACAAAGTCAGGCTAAGAGACAAAAAGTTAAAGCTCCTGTTGCTACTGTCCTGTTGCTTGTAATGAGGCATAAATTTAATCTCTGTGTTGATCACCTCGGAGATTAAATATGAGATCCATCTATACCTTTAAAGCCCAGCTCTGACCTGTTCTATTCAGTCACCTGGAGGATAGAGTGTTTACAGAGAAGTGACCAGTGCCTGGCACCTAGAAAATCTATGAGGAAAGAGGTGTGTGTGCGCATGCATGTGTGTGTGCCTGTGTGTGCCTGTGTGTGCCTGTGTGTGTGTTGTGTGTGTTGTGTGTGTGTTGTGTGTGGTGTGTGTGTTTGTGTGTGTTGTGTGTGTGTGTGTGTGTATGTGTGCATGAATGCACCTGCACATGCTGTCCTGCTGAGACATACTCTTAGCCCAGGAATTGGAAGGAGTAGGGGCCAACAGGGGACCTAAGGGACGAGACAGTGGGGAGGTATCTGCTGGAATGGCTGCATATGGGGAAGGGGTACTGCTGAGACTAGGACACATCTGTGAAGTTGGTTCCGGATTTTCGCATGCTGATGGGAAAATAGTCCTGCAGTGTCACTTCCCTGGATGCCCAAATACTGCTGTGTACGGAACTATGGGTGTAGGCTGGTGCTCATTGGATCTGATGTTGAGAGAGGAAGCCTTGATGTGTGTATGTATGTATGTATCCCTGTGTGTGTGTGTGTGTGTGTGTGTGTGTGTGTGTGTGTGCTAATTGCCTTGCTGAGGATAGAATGAAGGCCCTGGTGTATGCTGAGTAAATGCTTTACTGCTGGGCTAAGTCCCAGTCTGGAAGATTACAGTGAATATACTACAACATCCTATTGTGCTGAAAAACACTTTAGACCTTTTGTGAGTGGGTTGCATTTGCTGAGGCCCAGAGAGATGGTTCAGCAGGCAAAGACACCTGCTGTTAAGCTTGATGACCTGAGTTCAACTAATCTTCACTATTATGATTGGCTATTCACATTTGAAATGTTTTTAAAAATCAGCATCTTTCAGTATCTGCACAGGGATTTTTTTTTTTTTTTAATTTCACAATGTTGGACTGTACCATTTTTCTCTTGAATGATGGCTTTGGAATGAATGCATGCCTGTCTTGTGTTGCTGAAGAGTTGTCATGGCTGTGGTTTCTGAGATGCTGTGTTTAGCCTGTGGTCAGTAGATTATACAAGGTTTATAGCTAGAATATAGTTAGAACCAGTGGCGAGCGATCACAGCCAGGCTCCATTTTCCTATTTTCCAAGCTGTCTCTTGAAAAGGTTCTGTCAGTCCTTTTGGGTATGAAAAGCTCTGTCTCAAGGACAGGCACACCAACAGCCTCTTTGAGGGCCTGCCCCTGTGTCAGTGCCAGACCCAGGATGCTCTGTTTCCTCTCTGCAGAGTGAGCCAACACACCAGTGACAAGCCCACGTCAGTCTTGTCTACTTGTGCTCCTCTAAAATGATGAGTTGAACTTTTCCCATCCAATGCTTCAGAATGTGTGGAAACAGTCTTTTTTTAGTTGTGATCAGCTGAAAGTGAGGCCACTAGTGTGGCCACTGATTTCCTAATGCGGAGACTAATTTAGAATATGAGGATTGTTCCTGTATGTGTGTATGGACAACACATATATGTGGCTGTTGCCAGAGGAAGCCAAAAGATGGGGTCAGATTTACCAAACCTGGAGTTACAGATGGGTGAGCATAACCGTATGGATTCTGGAAACCAACCCTGGGACCTCTGCAAAAGGAGCCAGTGGCCTCAACTTCAGACCCATCTCTCCAGTGCCTTCTGTACTCCTGTGGGTTTTTTTTTTTATTTTTTATTTTAATCAGGAGGGCAGATTCTGTTAATACTGAATTGCTTTGAGTGTATTTTCCACTACTCTTACATACAGACCTTAACCAAAAAGGGGAACATGGTATCATGCATATGGAACCAACAGACTTTTCTTCCTCCTTATTCTAAGGGTTCAGTAACCACACCTTAGATTCAATTTCTTGTTCCCCACCTAGCCTTGAGGATCAGGAGTAGCCACACCTCAGATTAGGTCTGTTGTTCCTTAGACTAAGACAGCCGAATACCCTGCTGTACCTTATGACTTGCTGAGGACAGTTTTGAGCTTTCCGCCCTTGTGCCAAAAGTGGAGTGCAGCCATCTTTATGGGCACTGACAAATTCCCCTTTCTTAATATAATAATGCCCCCTCTCAGATATAATCCTTTGTTATACTTAGGTGTTTTAAATATCTTCTGAAGGCCTTCATCTATATATTTTTATTTTATTTAGTTTCTTTTTTGATCAGTGATTGCTTACTCTGATGTTACATCTCTCTGGTCTTTTATGGTTACCAGTGTCATAGTTCTTTATAAGGCATTTTCCTTTTGATACCTTTATATTTAATATTATATTAAGGCAATGAAACTACATTTTATGTTTGCACATGATGTGAAAATCAGCTTGTTCCCTGGATTCTCCAGTATTCCTGGCACCATGCACCAAATCTATCCTTTCCTTCTTGTTACTTCCAAAGAGTATGTCCGGGTCCATATGAGCACAATCCAGCTTTATGTCTCTGTAACTCCCTTTGAGGCGTGTCAAATATCAGGTGCTATGAATATCTTCAGTTCTGCAAAATCAAGTTTGCTATTTTGTATTTGTTTTAGTCACTTCTCTTTCAACCTATATGACTTTTATTTCCCACTGCACAACATTCTATGTATTTATTTTATGTTATGTGTTTGAGCATCTTGCCTGCATGTGTGCACATCACATGTGTGCCTGGTGTACACAGATGAAGAAGTGGTCAGATCCCCTGCAACCGGTGGTACTGTCAGTCTGAGCTTCTGTGTAGGTGTTGGGAGCTGAATCCCTGTCCTCTGAAGGAGCATCAAATGCTCTTGACTACTGAGCCATCTCTAGCCCCATCTAATTAGTAGGGATTGTTAAACTAAGTTTTACTCTTTTAGGTTGGCATGCAAGTCTTGGATTTCATTGTGGCCTTTTCATATGTACGTGCTGAATGTAACTTTGTTCTAACTCATCTATCTTTGTTTTAATTATCCCTGTTGTAATTTAAGAAAAATAGAGCTTGAGAGAAAGTTTCCATGCGATGGGGTTCAAGCAGAAGGGTTTTTTTTTTTTTTTTAAATTAGGGAAAGGGATCATAAAAAGGGGAAAGGAAAAGGGGGAGACAGCCTCCAGAGACAGTAGTGACAGAGAGAGATGAAAGCAAAGAGGGGAAGAGAGATGGGGGAACAGACAGATAGCAGGGAAGGGAGAGAGTGAGAGAGGGAGGGAGAGACAGAGACACAGAGACAGACAGAGAGAGGTGGTCAGGACCCTTTTAAAAGGGAACACTGAATATGCACAGGTGGTGCTCTTAGTGGCTGCAGCTGAGGGTTTGTCTTGTCAGAACCCCAAGGACAGGCCAGTAGAGATGCTCACATACTTACAGTCCCTCTTCTTTTATGACAAGGCCTTACTGTGTAGATTACATGGGCCTCCATGTCCTAAAATTATAGAAACGAGCTGTCTTTAAAGTGTTTTTTTTTCTATCTGTTTTATGATCCATTTGGGAAAATTTTCAAATAATCCTGTTGGTATCTGGTTGAAATTACTCAACTTTTTAGACTAACTTGGGGGAGGATTGACATTCGTACAATGTTTTTCCACATCTGTGAACAGGGTGTATTTTCTTATTTTTCAAGTCTTTTAAAACACTTTCTTAGCATTAACAAAATTATGGAGAAAGTTGTAACCCACCAGGTAAAATCCTGAGACTTTGCAGCATTTGCTTCTTCTCCCAATGGCCTTATCTTTCATTTCAGTATAGAAAAATGCGATTGAGGACTCATCTAACATTCAGGAACTCAATTCTCTGATCAGTTAATCAGTCTAACTAAGAATAATTGTTCTTTTCCCTCTGTATAACCAACATTTCTTCCAATAATTTTTATTGCTTTTTCTCTTAGCTTATTATTTTTTTCTTAATGTACTTACTTGTTGGGAACTCCAGACTATGCAGTGTCTCTTACTTGTTTCTGTCTCAATGCAGACAAATCGAAGATTTCTCTTTTTCTCCATGCTACTCTGTACTGTGGTTTTGCTATGTGGTATTTTGAAAATGAATGTATGGGCACTTTCTTATATTCTTGGTTTGGAGAGTGTTTACCACAATCAGATACTGCACTACATGCCACACTAATATTTGGTTTATTAAGTTACTTAAACTGTTTTTCTCTAATCAATTAATGTGGTGACATATACATACTGACAGCTGTCCTCATGTAAAGGTGGCCTTTGGCATTATGAATAAACATTTTGTCAGTATGAATTTTAGATATATGCTGTCAGCTTTTATTGGTATCTTTCTAAAGTTTTTTTCATTCATACTCACTAAATTTTCCCTTTACTTTTGAGAAGAGTGCTGCTGTTTATTTAGAATTAAGACTTCTCAAGTCTCATAAGGTAAATTGTGTTGTCCTTCTTGCCCCGTTGTACACGTAAAGCTTTACATTTATTTATTTTTGCTTACATGTATGCATTTCTTAGGATTCCGGAAATGCCATTTTATTTAGATTCTCAAATGTTAGTTTATAATGCCCTTCTAAAACTGACTGCAAATTATCATGGTTATTAAATGCTTGCTATATTACTATTTAGATCTTGGGGGTTTAGCAACACAAATAAGTAGCCCCAAATCCATAGTCCTGCCAGGTGTAGTGGTGTGAGACTTTAAAATCAAAGCATATCGGAGGTAGAGGCACACGGAGCTCTGTGAGTTCCAGGCCAGCCTGCTGGGAAATATTATTTTAAAGTGTGTGACTTTTGTTTATGCTGCGTCTCTTTAACTCTGTGAAGCTGCGGTTTTGTCTGAAACACTGATGGTCCTAATAAAGGGCTGAATGGCCAATAGCGAGGCAGGAGCAAGGATAGTAGCAGAAGGAAAAAATAAGGGATGTGGGGCAAGGAGAGGAGGAGAGGAGGCATCGGGGCCACCCATACAGCCACGCAGCCACCCAGCCACGCAGCCACCCAGCCACGCAGAGGAGCTTGATGGTGGGAAGGAGAGAGAGAGGCAGAAACAGAGAGACAGAAAGAGACAGAGACACAGAGAGACAGAGACACAGAGACACACAGAGATACACAGAGACAAGAGACACAGAGAGAGACAAAAGAGAGAGATACAGAAAGGCATGGAGAGAGACACACACAGAGAAATAGACACACACACACACACACACACACACACACACACACACACACACACACACAGACACAGGACCAACACATTCTTTGGGCACCAGCCCCAAGACATGTTTCCAGCTACTGCGTCCCACATCCTAATGTTTCCACCATGTCCAGACATTGCTCCCAGCTGTCGGTACCAAAGAAAACTGAGAAGTGTTGGCCAAACGCTGTCAGACACCACTTTGAGACACAGGGCATAGCTCCTTGACACGGGAAAGCCAAGCTTAAAATTCACAGCTGTGAACTTGCTTTGTAAATTGCTGTATGTGATTGCGGCACGCCCACGAGCTTCTCCAGGTGTTAGTTTCCTTCTTGCAGAGCGGTAGTGAGATCTACTTCATGGGGTTTGATGGCTGCAAGGAGGTAAGTAAAGAGCAGTTTCAGCTGGAGTCGTAACGACGTGGACTGAAATGTGGCCATTGGTAGGAAGAGCATCCGTTCTAGAAAAGGCAGGCCAATGCGGGACATCCTATGGCATGCACTTCATATCACATCATGACTTGATGGCATTGTTGAAGGTGATAAAACCCGGGACGTGGAGCCTGATTGCAGCGAGTAGCTCACCAGAGGCATGTCTTTAAAACATGCATCCTCTCTGTGCAGAAGAGTTTATTTGGCTGCCACAGGATCAGTATCATACTGGTAGTTAGGAGCTTGTAAACCATGTCCCTGTGTGTTTCGTGTAACTCTTGTATTCTTTGTTGTTAGGTGGAGCTCACATTTGCCAGATAAACCTAAAACTGATGAGGGACTTTCGTAGCTTCCTAATGCCAGAACCAAGATCCTTTCATTTTAAATTCTAAATTAAATGAACTATTATCTTTTGTGGTGTGTGTGTGTGTGTGTGTGTGTGTGTGTGTGTGTGTGTGTGTGTGTGTGTGTGTGTGTACACATACGTGTGTCAAATGCATGTGGAGGTCAAAGGTAGATGTTAGGTGTTTTTCCCTATAGCTTCCCACCTTATTTTTTGTGGGTAAGCCCTTTCATTGATCCTGGAGCTCACTGATTGGGTAAGGCTAGCTCTGAGGGCCTCCTCCTACCTTTACCTCCTGGGCTGGGATTACAGATGTGTGCCATCATGCCCAGTTTTTATGTGGGCACTGGCATCTGGATGTTTGCACAGCAGGCACTTTACCCTCTTAGTCATCTTTGTCCTTAATTTTGGAAATCCTTTCATTTTTAATCATGATGTCCTTTATACATGGAACATATTTTCTCATTGGCTATTCCAGCTATTAGTTAAAATTAGTAAATTCTAGTTGGTGAGATGAAATAATATATTTTAAAAATTCAGCCTGCATACTTGTTGATCATTTTCTGTTATAGGTCTAGAAGAAAGTGAGGGGATGGGGATGGGAGGAATGCACCCCATGAAGAAATCAAGTGGCTTTGGGGAGAAAAGCCAAGCCATGACCTGTTTACAGAGAGAGAGAGCCCCTTACCAGTCCCCTTTAATTATCCCTCTGTGGTTCTTTTCCATATGGAGCTTTCTGAGTCTGGTTAATGCTGAGAGTTTAAAGCAGAGCTGTAGCATCTTCAGCGGCATCACGTCCTGAAAGTGGCTGACATGCCACAGTTTTCATTTGTGTTTGATGCAGACGGTCACCCAGATGAAAGAACTACTGAGGGGTGCACGTGTGCTCTTTGACGCATGTTATCTATCACTTTACTTGATCATGGCAAGTGTATCGTGTCTGTTTGGTTTCTAGGTGTGGGGCAGGTATCAAAACTTTTCCCCTGAACTTTGTTAACGTAAAAATAGATTTGTGAAATATTTGCTTACTATATTAAAAATCGGGCAAAATTCTTGTTTCTCTTATATTACACATTTCATTGTTCAAATAGAATTTGTCTTGACATTGAAATTTTAGATTTTTAGTGTATTTTACATTATTAACTTAAGAAGTGTTGATTTTAGCCTCTAGGGCAAATGAGATATTGGAGGGGTGGGAAAGATCGAGGAGATGGAGGAGCGAGCTGTTTTTAAATTAATATTGGGGGATGCTGCAGGATGAGGGGCAGACATGGAGGGCCTTGGAGGTGATCAGGATTGGGGTGCATAATGTGAAATTCTCAAAGACTCAATGAAGAATTATGTTATAAAAATGTTGAGCTTACTAAGTGCTCTCAGCAGAGACCAGGGGACCAGGGTTTGATCCCAACAACCAGTTAGGGGACCCAATGTTCTCTTCTGGCCTCTGTGGGCACACAAGTAGTACACAGATGTATATGTCAGGAAAAATACCCAAACACATAAAATAAAATAGTTATAAAAAAGAAACGTGGGCTTTAAATAATAGTGCTCATATCGAAGACTTCCACCTCATCGGCGTTATTAAAATAAGGGTCAGATCAGTTGGCAAACACACTTGCTACCAAGTTTTATGATTGTGAGCCTAGCCTTTAATGGCTGAGCTACACCTCCAGCCCAGCCACCAAGTTTTAAGACCTCAGTTCAATCCCCAGAACTGACATAGTGAGAGAGCTCATTCCTGAAAGCTGTCCTCTGCTCTCCATATGTGCATGGGCACACTCACACACATATGCAATAAAATTAAATAACAATAATGCTTGAGACTAGGGAGATGGCCTGGTGGTGAAAGCATTTGCTTCGCAAGCACGAGGATAGTTAGGGAATGCCATATGGATGTCCCTACCTGCTTGTAAGTCCAGCTTTAAAAGGTAGAGGCAGGGATCCATCGAGCGAGCTAGCTAGCCAGACTAGCCATATCTCCAGCTCTGGGTTTGATTGAGAGACCTTGTCTCAAAGGTATAAGATGGAGGCCAAAGAAATGGCTCAGCAGGTACAGGTGCTTGCTGTACAAACTTAATGACATGAGTTCAATCCCCGGAACCTATGTAAAGATGGAAAGAGAGAACCAACTCCAAAAAATCTGTCTTCTGAGCTTCACATCGCCACCCCCATCACATAGGTATGCATAAAGTAACAAAAGTTGAAACTGCCCTCCAGCCTCCACACACATGCATACATCTATGCACATATGCCACTCTCATATATGTAAAAATATTATAGAGTCATCGAGTAGCCTGAATCAAAAGACAGAATTATGACAAATTTAGTTTTAAGATCTTGACTGGCCTTAATATTGTCAATTCTATAATAATTCATCATCATTATTATTATTATTCCATTTTTACCATCACCATCATTGTTATTATTTCCTTATTTCTCCTTCCACAAACAGGTTAGGGATTGAGTTTGAGCTCCATGTTAGAACACGGCTTTAAAGGCAGAAGAGAGTATGTGCTAGACCACAGAATGAAAAGTAGAGTGTTTCTGTTATTTTCCTTGTAAAAGCTAAAACTGATGCTCACTAAAACTAGCCTGTTTGGGCACTTGGCTGCTGCCTCCCTGCAGATTTCTCATGGCAGATGAACAACTTACCTTTGAGCTGGTGATGCATAACTTCAGCCTCAGCAGCTCCACTTTCGTTTGGTATTTTGAGCTTAGAGGAGGAGTTCAGTTCAAAAATTCATAGCGTCTATGAATTTTGATTTGTGAATACATTAATTTTATTCGGCAATGATGGCCACATGGTCCCCTTTAGAGATTAACATTAGCTGGGCTGGAGAGATGGCTCGGTGTTTGGGAGTGCTCGCTGCTATTCCACAGGACTGGAGTGTGTTTCCCAGAACCACATCTAGCAGCCCACAACTGCTGGTAACTCAGCAGTCTAACACCCTTTTTGCCCTCTGTGTGCACCCACACGTACCTGCTTGTGCTTACACACACACACACACACACACACACACACACACACACGTAAAAATACTTCATAAAATAATTGACATTTATCATGTGAAAACATGTCTCTCTCTTTGCATAGTACATTTGAAGCTGAGGACAAAGTAATTATAACTTAGACAACTTCTGATTCTCGAAGGGATATTTCCTTTTTTTAATTAAAGTTTTTCATTTATTTTACATCCTGACCCCAGCTTCCCCTCTCCTCCTCCCATTCCCTCTTCCCCTCTGCCTGACCCCCAGATCCACCCTTCCTCTACCTTTGTTCACAAAAGGGCAGGCCTTCCGTGGATGCCAGCATAGCATGTCGTATCAAGTTGAGGTAGGACTAAGCGCCTCTCCTTGTACCAAGGCTAGGCAAGGCAATCCAGCATTAGGAACATTAGGATCCCCAAAGCCAGCCAAAGCCTTAGGGGTTGGCCTACTCCCACCGCTAGGAGTCCCACAGGTAGACCAAGTGACACAACTGTCATACATTTGCAGAGGGCCTAGGCCAGTCCCATGCAGGCTCCCAAGCAGTAAGTGTCCATAGTCTGTGAGCAGCCATAAGCACGCCAGTTGCTTCTGTGGGTTTCCATGTGATGTCCCTGATGTCCCTGGCTCACACAACAAACCTTCTTCCCTCTGCCCAACAGGATTGCACAGGCTCAGGCCCAGACTTGGCTGTGGATCTCTGCATCTGTTTCTATCAGTAACTGGACGAAGGCTCTCCTGTGACAATTGGGGTAGTTACCAATCTGATTACAGGAGAAGGCCAGTTCAGGCTACCTATCCACTCTTGCTAGGAGTCCTAGCTGGGGTCATCCGTGTAGTTCCATGGGTGTTTCGCTTGCATTGGGTTTCTACCTAACCCCAGAATGTGCCCCCTTCAAATCAACTTTTTCATTACTCAACCACACCCCCTCCATTCGCTCCTTAACCCGATTCCTCATGTTCCCATCCTTCACCTCCCCCAGTCTCTTTTCTACTTTCCCTTCCCAGGAAAATCCACATGTTCCCCTTTGGTTCCTCCTGCTTACTGAGTTCCTCCGTGGCTGTGGATTGTAGCATGGCTATCCTTTACAGCTAATATCTACTTATGAGAAAGAAAACATGCTATGTTTGTGTTGTGTTTCTGGGTTACCTCACTTAGGAAAACTTTAATCTAGTTCTATCCATTTGCCTTCAGATGTCTTGATGCCATTGTTTTTAACAGCTGAGTTATATTTCATTGTGCAAATTTTCCTTATCCATCCTTCAGCTGAGGGGCATCTAGGTTGTTTATAGGTTCTGGATCTTACGAACAAAGCTTCTATGAACATAGTTAAGCAAGTATCCTAGTGGTATGAATGAGCTTTCTTTGGGTGTATGCCCAAGAGTGGTTTAGCTAGGTCTTGAGGTAGATTGATTCCCAATTTTCTGAAAAACTGTCATATTGGTTTTCAAGATGTCTGTACAAGTTTGCACTCCCACATATAGTGAAGAAGTGTTCCCCTTCCTCCAATCCTATCCATCATGAGCTGTCATTAGTGTTTTTGATCTTAGCCATTCTGATTAGTGTAAGATGGAATCTCAGAGTTGTTTTGATTTACATTTCTCTGATAGCTAAGGATATTGGACAATTCTTTAAGTGTATCTTGGCTATTTGAGATTCTTCTGTTGAGAATTCTCTGTTTAGATCTGAACTGAGGGGATACTTCTCCTTGCCCCTATGAGGCAATAGTAGTCATGTGTAGTAGACTCATTCATAGTTCCGCTTATAGTCTGTCTGGAAGTTTATGCCTTTTAATTGAGGCTGGCAAGGACAAAAATGTCATTTTCAAGTAGAAAAATAATTTTTATATTTGTCTTTAGTTATATAGTAGCTATAAGTGCAATTTTGAAAGTAGTTTAATTCCTTAATTAGATACCAATGAGCAGAAATCCATCTGTTCCAGCTTAGAAGATAGCTTATCTATTGTGTACTCTTGACATTACTTTGGCTAGTTTTTCCAGGAATTCCCTTGTTTGTACTTCTTCCCTTTGTCAATATTCCTGTTGCTTTTTTTCTTTTTCTTCCTTGATTTTATGACACAGGTTGGCCTAGAACTTGCTCTGTATTCCTGGTGGGCCTTAGACTCAATGTCCTTCCTCTGCCTTAGTACTTCTGGGATTACAGGTAGATTAACTGTGTTTCTTCAATGGTGCTTTTTGTGATGTTTTCTCTTTTTTTGTGGTATTTCGATTTTTTGTGGGGAGGGTTTTTGGAGACAAGTTTCTTTCCTTCCTTCCTTCCTTCCTTCCTTCCTTCCTTCCTTCCTTCCTTCCTTCTTTTCTTCCTTTCTTCCTTTCTTCCTCCCTCCCGCCCTCCCTCCCTCCCTTCCTTCCTTCCTTTTTTCTTTTCTTTCTTTAGCTAGCCCTGGCTGTCCTGGAACGCCCTTTGTAGACTAGGTTGGCCTTGAACTCACAGAGATCCCCATGCCTCTGCCCTCACCATCCAACTCAAATTTTCTTTAAGAAGGTTTTAAATCTGTAAATTGAATTTTAGGATGAAGTTAAATTAAGAAGTAGGTTAAAGACATTCTTAAGTAGCTTTTTAAATCTAAAGTGATGCCATGATTTTAATTTTCATATTCAAATTGGCTTACAGACTCTTATTATGTGGCTCTTTCAAAAGTTACTATTTTGCATTGCTTTCACAAAGTGCTTGAGGCTCTGTGGTATTAAAAATGAGACTTATTTATACCACAGCATGATACTGGCTCAGGCAAGGGCCCCCAAAGCTGTGTTTTACTATAGTAATAGTGTCCTGCCTAATGCCATCAAAGAGGAGGGAGCCTCAATTGAGAAAATACCTTTGTAAGGTAAGCAAGCATGTGGTGGCATGTCCTTAATTAGTGACTGATGTAGAGTAGCCCAGCACATTGTGCGTGGGACCACCTCTGGGCTGGTGGTCCTGGATTCTTTAAGAAAGCAGGCTAAGCAAGCCATGAATAGCAAGTCAGTAAGCAGCACTTGTCCATGGCCTCTGCATCAGCTCCTGCTTCCAGGTTCTGGCCCTCTTTCAGGTTCTGCCCTGACTTCCTTTGATGATGAACAGTGCTGTGGAAGTGTAAGGCAAATAAACAAACCCTTTCCTCCCCAAGTTGCTTTCATCATGGTGTTTCGTTACAGCAGTAAGACCTCTAAGACAAATGGCATCGTGATGTGAGTATTATATGTGATGAGGAGAGATTATGTGGTGATACAGGAAACCAGAGAGCAGGGAGGGGGGCAATCTTTGTTGTTTATAAGCAAACCCCTGTGGAGCGCTAACCAGGGTCCCATGAAGACTATCCTTCCCTTTAAGATCAGCAGCCCCACGACCCAGCCATTTTCTATGATGGCCTGCTTCTTATGGGTCCACTCTACCTGCATGCCACAGCTCTAGGGGGAATCACATTCCCTAACACATACCCCTTGGGAGCACATTTAAGTCATGGACAAATTGTATTATTTAGGTTGTTTAGTCACTATTGGATTGTTTTGTGTTTTATACACATTTTTGTAGTCTGTCTGAAAAGACTAGAAATCTTTGAATATTTTTAGAAAGATGGAATCTATATCTCCTACAACCTTCTACAGATTCTCCATATTCTCTTTAAAGGAAGTTGTTGCTATGATCAGGTGAATGGACATCAATCCTTTAGCCTGGGATCTGTGACTGGGCTAGTTCAAGATTAAGTTTCCTGAGGTTTCTGGCTCCTCTGCAGAGAGGAGTGGGGGTGGGGGGCCCTTCTGAAGAAGGGCTCAAAGCATTCATCAGATTCCTAAAACCTTTTTTGGTCTCCACATGGTTAAACATAGAAATAGCATCAAAAGGAGGTAGAAAGAATACCGAGTCTGCAAATGAGGATTTCACTAGTAGCTAGTCAGAGTTCTTGGATGGAGGCATAAGATGGATTGGAATCTGCTGAGAAGTAAATCGGAGATGCAGAGGCGAGGATCGGCAGTATAGAGTTCTCTTTCTGGAAGTCTGGCTGATAAAGAGAGAGGAGATTGCTTGATAGAGGGGAGTAAGATTAGGAGGAGGGAGGCAAAGCCCTACCTGGCCCTGTCTGTTGCAGCCTCTGCCATCCAATCCCCTTTGTGCTCATGGGCTTAGCTTTGCACTCTGTGAAAGCTGCTCTGTTGGAGAATACTCCAGAGGCTTCCGGTGTGGGCTGGCATACCCTCATTCAGGGATTTTGATTGAAAAAGACAGTATGGGCCCCATAAGAATGGGCCTTCTTTCTGACTGCATGTTTGGTGTTGACTCTTGGGTATGGCACATTTCATGTAAAGGTTCGCTGCGGCTGACTGCCCTAGGATGCAGGATACAGGATAGGACAGGATCTGGTGGAAACAGTGGTCTTGCTGCCAAGGCTGAGAGAACATCTCTGGGCTCCAGGTTTCTCTTTCAGCTCAGCCTGAACAGTTGAATGTCCCCAAGGGGGGTGGCGGGGATTGCAATGTGTGCAGGTTTGGCTTCTTGAGGCTTGCCCATTCTTGGCCCTTATTACAGAGATAGTCCTTAAAGCCTTTGTTCAAGAGTAGTGGGGAAGTATGAAGTTCTTGCAGCTAGAGTCTCTTTCCTCCTACCCCTTTGGGACTGATTTCTTGCTAGGAGAGTGTTTTTATTAGATCATTTACCGGTCTATTTTCTGTTGCTGTGGCTGAATACTGTAGACTGAGAAACTAGTAAAGCGTGAAGGTTATGTCGTTTTATAGTTGTAGAGGCTAGCAGGCTCAACCTTGAGAGGCTGTCTCTAGGGAAGCTCATGGAATTGGCTAAGAGGGCTAGTTGGCTCTGTTCCCCTGGGTCTGAGCTGTCTTCCCAGCCCCTCCTCATGCTTTTCAGCTTATAATAAGTGTTAGTGTTCAGGCATCTGTACTGGCCTGTCCTTGGGGTTCTGACAGGATATGTCCTCAGCTGCACCACTAAGAGCATCACCTGTGCCCCACCTACCTACTATCCTTATCTCTTTCTTTCTCTTCCTCTCTCTGTCTGTTTCCCTCCCGCCTCTCTTGCCCCTCTTTCCTCTCCCCTGCTGCTCCCATATCCAGAGGCTGGTCTACCCTCCCCCTTTCCCTTTTTATGATCCCTTTCTCTTAATAAGAAAAAAAAAAAAACCCTCTTCTTGAAACCTGTCGCATGGCATCTTTCTCTCGTGTGCTGCTTTTCTTAAATACAACAATAAGAACATGTAGAAATACCAAAACCAAACCAAAGCAATCAAATTAACAAAATCCCGAGTATATATCAAGTTGAACTGGTGATAAAGGTATTTTGGAAATTTCCCTTCTCAAACTTTTTGCTAAGGGTTTCGAGTTTAGTAGTAAGTTCCCTTGCAACCTGCCATAAAGGTGTGGGTCACCACGCCTCCCTCGCTTTGGATGCAGTCAAAGCTCTGCTTGACATTAACTTAAGTAGAAGGGATGATCTAAGTCTATTTCCTGCATATGGCTACCTACCCTATCTTTTCACATGATTTACCTATGGCAGACATGAATCCAATGGCCATCCCCTCCGTCTGCACTGCCTGGACCTTGCCATTTATGAGAATGCTAGTTGATATAGATTTTAAAATCATCTTCACAGACACCCTTGGTGCAAGTGCTGGCCATATGTCACAGAGACTAAAGGACCTGATCTCTAGGAGAGCCACTGCTTTGCCTGTGAAGAGGGATGGAATACCCTTCCCTCTTTGAGTTCACTCCTCCTGTCTTTTCATACTTAAATGAGAGCATGCAGGGCAAACGCTAAGAGACCAGCTTGTGATTCTGAGGTGCATAGTCCGGTGCTGACATGATAGAGACAGAGAATATCTGAAGCCCTCCGGGCATCTGAGGTTGCTTACTGCTGTGACTTTCTAGCTCCTTGGGACAAAATCCATCACAGTCTTTTAAGCTACATCTATTTTTCTTTTTCTTATTTCTCTATGTGTACATGTGTGATGTTATATGCTAAGTTCTGATATAAGCTGGAATTTAAAAGATAATATTTTATTTTATATTTCTTTCTGTTTTGGTTTTTCGAGGCAGGATTTCTCTGTATTGCTTTGGAGCCTGTGGTGGAACTCACTCTGTAGACCAGGCTGGCTGGTCTTGAACTCACAGAGATCATCCTGCCTCTGCCTCCCGAGTGATGGGACTAAATGCATGCACCACCAATGCCCAGCAAGATAATATTTTATAGTTTATAAAGGGAACATATGTCCATAGAACAAAACACAGATAATGCCATAGTTACTCAAACTTTTGTGGCTTATAACTCCTGTTGTATTATATTTCTACTTTTAAAATTTGAGAGTTTCATGTTCCCAAGCTGGCCTCAAACTCAGTATATATCTGAGAGTGACTTTCTGCCTCTACCTCCCAGGTCCTAGGACGAGCTTTAGTCTGGGTAGTGCTGGAATTGAACTCAGAGCTTCATGCATGCTAGGAAAGCACTCTATCAACTAAGCTACAGACACAATTTGTATATGTGTTTAGTTCTACAGTTATTTATTGTTACGGTGTGTGCGTGTACATGTGTATGTGCGTGCGTGTGTGGTGTGGTGTGGTGTGATGTGATGTATGTGTGCATGTGGGTGTTGCCACAGCACATAGTGGAGGTGAGACTTTCTGGGGATCCCACTGAAGTCATCAGGTGTGCATGCAGGCAGCAAGCTCCTTTACCCACAGGGCCATCTTGACAATCTATCTGTGTCTGTTAATACTTGTCTATCTGACATTATAGTTAACCTGTTTCTTAAATTCATTGGTAAAAACCTAAAGGAGCTTGGGAATCGGTAGCTTCCTCTTTGGTTCTCAATTGATTTTTAGCTTTGAACTTGATTTTTTGTCAGAGACAAAAAGCTCCCTGTAAAATGGTCCATTCAATATCAATTAGTTTCCTGAATTTGAATACATGACTTCCTTGTGTTTTTGCTTTATTGAATTATTTTGAAAACTTTAATAAACAACAATAGAGGGAAGTGGCCTTAACAAACCTCACATTGTTTAATTCTTAAACACTTGAATCTGAAATTAAGACTGCTTCAGGGACATGGTGTGTGTGAGTGTGTGTATTTCAGTAAGACCTCAGTTTAAGAAATGCTCATTCTGCCAAATACCAATCAACCGCATCAAAGGCTTGCTTTACCTTGATAATTTGCAAAAACTTTACAAAGATTATCATCAAACCAGTGTGTAGTATTAAAATCATTATCTTGGCATTGTGGGTTCAGGAGGAAACTATGAATTACAGGGCCACAGTTGCTACCATGGGTGCTGTGCATTTTACTGAAAAATATGACTTGAGAAAAGTTCCCATTTCTGACAGCAGAGGTCAGAGTATTTCTGTGTATATGTTGGCTGGTAAAATCCAAGCAGAAGGTAAACTACACTAGAAGCATGGAACTGAAGGGCAGGGAGGGCGAAATTCTTAGTTTTTACTTTAAATGTGTTTCCCCAACTTTTCCAAATTGCCCTAAGAGCTGGGGAAGCCACAAAAGGACCTTGAAATGTGATGGCCCCCTAAGCCACACATGTTGGTTTTTCTCATTTTCTATTAGTCTTGTCTTTGAAGGGAAAGCAAACCTCTAAGGAACTGGAAAATACTTATTTGAAACATTCTGATTAAAGTATGGAGTAGTGGCAATCCAATCTCTAAATAAGTACACTTTGTTGTATAGAAAGTCAGGTGATAATTTATTGAAATGACTCAATTAAATCTACCAGCCAAAGCAAATAGTTTGTAAGAAACGTCTTGCTCCAGAATTCACTCAATTTCCTGTCTTGGTTTATATTTTTTATCTGCATGTTAAATTATTATAGAAAAATATTTTAAACCTTGTATCTCTAATTCCATATAACCATGTGATATATTGTTGTGTACATTATTATTATCATCAAACAAGTGCTTTCATGAATAATGCCCAAATAACCTTGCTTGGGAAATTGATCTTTTTCCTAGTGGGCATCCTTCCCCCCTTCCCTTTCATCTTTGCAACATGTTTTTACTTTCAAGAGGAAAGTGGACACACTGTTGGGGAAGTGCTTTCTCTCTGGCAGTATTGGTAGAAGTACTGAACCAAGAAAAGTAGCCCCAAATCATTTTTGTCCCTATAGACAAGCTCTGAGGTGGTGGAAGGACTTTCTGAGCGAGTCCTATATTGAAATGTCAACTAAATTTTAAACAAAGAATGACAGTAATTTACTAAGTTAGTCAATGATACATAATACTTGCAGACAGGAAGTTGAATAGCTTATAAAGTTCACATACTATTTATAAGTGTATCCCACCCCAGATGAACTTAGAAGAAGCCAAGCAATTAATAATTAAGATGCATGGGGAAAATTTGTAAATGTTTCCACAAACTACACACAATTGAAAGAGACTTTCTATAAAACCAAGCCACAAATAAAATTGTATTTGTACATGTAATATATATAAACACACACATGTATGTATGTATTATGTATAAGTGTACATATGCATGTATGTGTATGTAAGCGATGCTAGATGTCAGCATATTTCTCCTGAAGATGTCCACAGCATCTTGCTTGGACCACAGTAGACACAGAGTAAATTCTCTCAGTTGGTTTCTTTGCATGAGTATGAGTCCTTTCTAACTTAGAGTACAGGGAAAGGAATCTCTCTAAATGGAGTAGCAGGTAATGGAACACCGCAGAGGGAGCGAGGGTTTCTTAGGTGTTGATTCTCTTGAATTCTGTGAATGTCTTTCTCTTTGTATCAGTCCACACCTGAAGATTAGGGTTGTTCACCTTTGGATAAAACATTCCTTACTTAATGCATTCCACAGCAGCTGTCCCTGAATGTGAGCATGAAATCCAAGCCTGCTTTCACCAGCTAACAAAGATGAGAATGCATTTCATTAGTAAAAGAGCTTTTAGCCTCTAAGAGGGGCACTAGGTAAATACATTGATAATGGCCTCCACATTCCTTTACAAACCACCTCCCACCTTAAAAAAAGAAAGAAAGAAAAAAAAAGAAAAAAGAAAACCTGTTGTAATCAGAGGGTGATTCTTTGGCGATTGTAAGCTTTCTGATGGGGCTTTTACTCTATCAGATGCTTGGAATTGTAGCTCGGGACAACAACTTTAGGTCTGTAATTGAAGCTTTGAATGTGAGAGTTGTGAAGCTTTCCTTTGGGATCAGATACTGGTGGTTCAATGTCTGTGTCTGAGATAACGATTTACCTTTCTCGTTTTAGAAAAGGCTTTGGGACCTCGTGGCATGAACCCATCTCGTCATTCATTCCTTACAATTTTTGTTTAATCTAGAAAAGACATGGCTCATTGTACTGACATGAGGCACTAATAAAGACACACAGATTTGGAGTGATGACATAGTGATTGGCTGGAGACATGGGCTGTGGAGAGTCTACTATGAAAATCTGACACTTTTGACTAGTTATTTTCAATTACTTAATATCTTTAAGTTAGCCTTTGCCATTCAATTTTGAGCACTATCTTAAGTCACAATTTAATAAGTGATCATAAGCTGCATTATTTTGAGAGTATTCACTCAATAAGTACTTGAATGTACATTATGTGCTAGTCACTTTTCTGTGCGCTTGGATATATGAATGAAAAAAATCAGACTGACATACATATTGGAAATGACTAGACCGTTGAGATCATTATGAAATGATAAGGGGATACTGGAGTGAGTGTCTTTGAGAACAACTGGAAATCTCATGGAGAACTGGGATCCTGGAAACTTGATGGCCACCAAAGCCATCCCACACTAATGACCTTTGGGCTTAATAATAACAACAACAACAACAACAACAATGAAGATGTATTTATTTATGTGTATGTGTGTGTCTGAGTGTAGGTATACATATGCATCACATGTATGCCAATGCCTACAGAGTCCAGATGAGGGAGCTGGACTCACAGGCATTTGTGTGCTGATTGCTGTGGGTCCTATATCTGGGTCCTTTGTTAGAGTGACTGTGCTTTTCTTAACTGCTTAATCTCTCTTGACCTGCTTTTGTCTAAAAAAAAAAAGATCCGAAGGATGAAATTCATGGACTATAGAGGGTGATTTTTTAGAGAAAATTTTAGTATAGATGATTCATAGGTGAGAGAGAAATAGATAGATATAGATAGATATAGATAGATAGATATAGATAGATAGATAGATAACAAGTGAAAAAAGCCCCCATATAGAAGGCGTCTTAGGGTATCCTGAAGTCTGGGGGCTTATTAGAAGTTATACGGTAGAAACCAGGGTGAGGGGATGAATTGGTCAGTCCCAGTTCCAGGTGCCTCATATTTTCACTCCTGCAGGCACACGTCCATCCTCTAGGCTGAGCTGTGCAGTTAGGTGATAACGAAAAAAGGTGGACAGGAACTTCCTCCGGTATTTCTGGCCTCCAGCAAGGACATTTTTGTAGTTGCTGCTTTGGGGCGCTGATCTATGTGATCTATTCATATTCTATGTTGTCATCAATAACCTAGCCAAATTTACTCAGAAACTGAAAATTACTAGAATTACGCTATCCTAGAAGGATTAGAAATGTTATTCTTTTTTCCCCAATTTAAAAATAATTACTTTTATTATTCTTAACTATATGTGTCTGTGTTCATTCACATGTGCACTTATTTTTAAGCACACGTATGTGTCTATGTGTCTGTGTGCACATAAGTGCAGGTACCCACAGCAGCTGGGGTGTCAGAAACCCTAGAGCTTAGACACCATCTAATGTTTTGTCATGTTCCTTCTGTACCACCCCTTTCCTGAGGGAGCCCATTGCCCTCACCACCCCTTTCCTGAGGTAGCCTGTTGCCCTCACAGCACTATTACCGAAAGAGCCCGTTGTCCTCAGGCCCAGGGCTGTCTGTCTCAGAAGCATGCTATGTTCTGTCTTTTAGGGACCAATATCCACTAGGTTTGCTTTTCCTCACCTCCTTTCTTTTGGTAACAAACCACACATGCAATTTCATTCATAAAACATACCTGAATGTCTTTTACATGAAACATTGTTATGACAAAGAGATAGGGAGGGCTGTCCATGATCTATCAAGCATCTTGTACTAAAGTGACAAAGGAGACAGAGTAGGTCTGCGTTGTTCAATGTGACAGATGTGTCTCTTGTAAGTTCCCTTGATTGGTGTATCGTAGGTGCCTTGCTAAAATGACGATCCCCAGACTGACTTGTTTTATGTGTCTCGCTCATGTAGAGACAACAGGGTGGGAACTGGAGTTCTGAAAGACACACATCCTACAATCGGTATGGCTAGAGCTGCTCTAGACATCAGGAAGGATTGACACAGGTGTCCACATGGTGGGATTTCATCAGCTTATGCCATAGCGGAGGAGCTCGTAATGACTTCAAAGTAGTCAGCTGAGCTTCTGCCTAGAACAGATTCCCACCAACCTGGGTTTACAGAAAGAGGCAGACATGGGAAATGTTAAGTGTTTAAAGATGCTTCAGGGCTCAGTGGTGTATCGGGAGGCTCTGAGTTCAGCCCAGCCACCCGAACCTCAAAGACTGTGACCACCAGCAGACCCCACCCCCACCCCGGGACAATGCTTTGCTGCTTGCTGATGTTCGGTGATGCTAGAACTGAAACTGCTGTGCCTCTGAAAACGGAGAAGAACTTGTGACCCCGAGTGTGTGACTGAGGCATTTTCACCTTAGGTGAGCGTAACTTTGAGGCCAGGGTCTTGGACAATCAGTGACCCCAGCTGGACTATTCCAAGCCCCTTTTCTTGCTATGTAAAGGTGTGCTGCGTTTGTTTATGCTGCATTTGTCTTATTATGAGAAGATGCGTTGCTGTTTCACCTTGCCTAATTAAGACACCAGGTTGGGCTCATAGAGAGCCAATGGTCAATAGCTAGGCAGAGAAAGGACAGGCGGGTCTGGCAGACAGAAAATGAATAGGAGGAGCACTCCAGGCTCAAGAGCAGAAAAGAACTGAGAACATGGGGCAAAGAGAGGGATGTGTGTACCTGGAGCCAGCCAGGCAGCCGCCAGCCAGCTACATGGAGTAGAAGGTACAGAAAGAAAAGGTAAAAACATAGATGAAGAGAAACAATTTAAGCTAAAAAAACAAAACAAAACAAAACAAAACAAAAACAAAAACAAAAAACAAAACAAAAACAAAAAAAAACACACAAGCATAAGCTAAGGCCGAGCATTGGTAACCAATAAGTCTCCATGTCATGATTTGGGAGCTGCCTAGTGGCCCAAAAGGAAAAGCCTTTTATAATGCAAGAGTGAGTTTTAGGAACGAGTTTTACTAAAAAAAAGAATGCCTAAAAGCATGCATGCAGGACTCTATATGGCATGAGTGACTTAGGAGAAATGCTTCCCACTGTGGGTCTTTATCCAGAATTCGTAAGGCTTTCCTGGGTTGAGGCATGCTGGGTGGGCTGGTCTGGCCAGTGTTCATGAGCCCATCTTGATTATTGGACCAGGGTTCTTGGCCTGCAACTTTTGAGTGCCAAGTAAGTGTCTAGTTGCATACAGATGCCAGACACCTGTGCTCAAGTGGTTGCTATGAGGAAGCAGGAGTGAGATAACAAGAAGCTAGACGTAAACCAGTGTGCCTAAATACGTTTTTGGTGTTTCTTCCCTTTGGCTCAGACAGAACTGCCCATCGAACCAAGGTCATTAACAGCTTCTAGCTAAGGCTGTACCAGCTGTCGAGGGCAAGCGGTCCTCCTTGGTCAGCAGGTCCCCGCAACCATTTCCTGTTTTCAAAACCTCTTCAAAGATGCATCAGCGTGCATTTTTTTTTGTGGTGATTTGTTTTTGAACATCTTGCTTTCTCTGCTGGGCTCTAGATAATGGTCCTCACCTGTAGTGATTTGTGGAAGTCTGGACAAATGACTGATAGGTACCAATAGCTAGGAAATAACTTTTACTACATACTAAATAGCCAAGAATTCCTCTAGAGGGTTCAGAGTAAGGATGGGAGGAGCATATTCATTCACCTGAATTTGGTGCCTGGGTCGCCCTTGGTGGAAGGAGAGAGTCATTCCTGCAGGCTTTCCTTTGATCTCCACTCAGGCCTTCTTCTCACACCATTCCTCTCCCCAAGTGGCTTGGTGACAGTCACCTTTACCTCCAGAGCCACCTTGCTGGCCTTCTATGCCCATCTTTTAAATTGGATTGCTTTTAAGAATTCTGTGTTCTGGATTGGTTCTTCACTAGGTTTGTTTGGCAAATATTTCTCCCACTGGTTCAATTGGCCTTTTCTTGATACCTTTCAACGAGTAGAGTATCTTTCATCTGGAAGAGATATATTTATATTTTCTACATGGTGGCTTTAGTTTATATCTATTTTTTTTCTATAACTAAAACCACAAAGATCTTTAATGCATAAAATAAAAATCTTTTGGTTACTTGAACCAATGTCAAATGTACCTCAGGCTGAGCTCAGATTTGCTAGGTAGCTGAGGGTGACCTTGAATTATTCATCCTTCTTCCCTGACGTCCAAGTGCTAGGATGAAAAGTGTGCATCACCTACTCGGCTTCCCTAATGTTCTCCTTTGGAGGTTTCATAGGTTCAAATTTTATAATGAAGTTAACGATTCCTTTAGCCTCATACTCATGTATGGTGAAAAGTTGGGATTGATGTTTATGTCTGTCTATTTTGCATATAGATGCCCACTGTGTCCCAGCAACTCTTTGTTATTTTTTGACATATGGTCTTGCTATACGATGCTGGCTGGTTTGGTTCTTGCTATATAGTCAAGGCTGGCCCTGAACTTATGGTAATCCTCCTGCCTTAAACTCCCAAGTGCTAGGATTATAGACATGGCTCAGTAGACCCTGCATTGCTATTCTTATTTAATAAAAAAACCATCTCTTCCTCTTTCCCTCCTCCTCCCCTTTCTGCTCCTTTCTTTGCTTCTCTCCACTTTACACAGCTTTGTGGTAGAACATTATTTTAAGATGTGTGACTTTTGTTCATGCTGCATTTGTTTAACTCTATGAAGCTGTGTTGCTGTGTCTGTCTAAAACACCTGGTGGTCCTATAAGCAGCTGAATGAGCAATAGCAAGGCAGAAGCAAGGCGAGGCGGGGCTGGCTGACAAAGAGTACACAGAGGAGAAACAAGGAGAATGGCAACGGGAGAATAAAGAGAGGAGGACATCAGGGGCCAGATATCCATACGCCCAGTAATCCATGGAATAAGAGTGAAATTTACAGAGGTAAGAGAACAGGAAAAGCCCAGAGGCAAAAGGTGGCAGGGATAATTTAAGATAAGAAAAGCTGACTAGAAACAAGCCAAGCTAGGGCCAGGCACTCATAACTAATAATAGGCCTCCAAGTGTGTTTCACTCGGGAGCTGGGTGCCAGGCCCCCAAAAGAGAAAAAACACCTTACTACACAATTTCGACTAAACAAGGCAGAAAGTTTTAGTGCATGGGAGTGGGAGTTGGTCAATGAAATAATGAGATGCTTAGCAGACCTCTGCATAGCTCCAAAAGTGGCTGAGCTAGTCTTGATGTTATTAGTCCCTTCATTCTGTCCATGGGCTTCTGCCTCTTTAAATGATGGGGCTTCTTGGTCTTCCTTGTATAATGATTTTTCGTTTGTGCAGAGTGTTGAAGATCAGCTATGAGATCGACATAGAGGTCCTTTAAAGGTTTGTTCTTGGTTGACATTGAGAATTGTTGGGTTACCATGTTCCACCCACTATCAGTAGTTTGTAAATTATCATGTAGAAGTATTGATAATGGAAATTTTAAAATGTTTTCCTTAAGTTACTACTCCTCTAGCATGCTGGGATTTTCCCCAGAATTTTTTGGATAACAAGAAAAACCTGCCTCCTAGTATCCTCTGATTTATGTTTTTGGGGAATTTGCCTCTTTTAATTTTGCACTGAGGTGACTCAGTAAACATCCTGTCAAGAACAGAGTTTGAACTTGCAGTAACCCTGGTTGCAGTTTCTGTGAACCCTGCTGGTGTCTGGGAATGAGGCTGCCCTGCCCCGTGTGTGATCATTTCCCCCTTCCAGCTAGAGTTGACTCATGTTTGTGTACAGTGAAAGCAAAGTAAGCCTCATCCTCCACTCTTGACCAACTAAAAGGTGAAAGTCTAGAAAAGGCATGTTGATCTTCCCATCTGCCTGTTCTAGTAGCTTCCAGACATCGTCAACAAGAGAGACAGTGGAGCCTGTCATGTTTCCTTGGATTTCCTCATAGATTCCCTACTCTGCTGTTCCTTGTTTGTACCACAGTCCCTCTAAGCACATGCTGACGTGAAACCTTGTTTTCAGAATTAATCTTGAACACACCGCTTGTAGAGGTCAGCTATACGTGTGGATCTCAGTAGAGAGGGATGCCTGGTAAGACTTCCACTTACCCAAAGACAAATCCTCCAAAGAGGAATTCAGCTGTCACGGGTTACATCAGTTTGGATCTGGAATATCTCCTACAGTCCATTACAGATCTGATCTTTAGCTGACCACTATTAGAAGTATGGCTCCCTTAAACTAGGATGGGGCCAAATGAGTGGTCTTAGATCCAGGGTCCAGGAAAGTTAGGGAACATAAAAATCTTTTTTTTTTTTTTTTTTTTTTTTTTTTTTGGATAATTTGGGAGAAGGCCCTAGTGGGAACAGAGCTTCCCTACCACCAGAGGGCAGTACTCATCCAGACTCTGTTCATTGTATTTGTCCAGAGGAACCACTGAGATCTGTGGGAAAGAAGGGCCACCTCCAGAGTCAACACCAAGTCAAAGTTAATTTCAGCAAAATGTGTTGTATGTGTATATTTGTGAAACGTGTGTGTTGTGTGTAATTAGTGGTGTGTGTGTGTGTGTTCTTTCAATTTCTTTCTCTCTTGCCAAGCAGAGTTGTAGGATTGAGCACATATCTCCTTATAACACTTGTTATACATTATTTTTTGATTGAAACATTTTATTTGAAGGTATACAAAAAGTAATCAATGGTTGTTACACAATGTCTACAAAATATTCACCGCCCTGCTTCCCAGTAATGATTTAATAATTACTTTTATAGCATTCATTATAGTTGTTTGTAAAGACAGTGTCATGAGGGTCTGTCAGCACTTTGAATTACCCATTACAAACAAGCGGGACTCTTAAGAGACCAGATAAATACCCATTCATTCAGCTAAGTTCAAATATGAACTATGTAGCTGATGATGAAGAAAAAAAGTACTGTCACTTCCCCATTTGTGTATTTAGCATTGTTATATAAGCAACAGGATATAGCGTTTTCTTCTTTACCAGGATAAGCTTACAACTGAAAAGATTGTAAGTACTATGCTTATTTTTCTATTACTCTCAATTTCTCTACATATTTAATACAAGAAGATTCCCCCCCCCCCAATAAACCAAGCTTTTGGAACTCACAAGTTGGATTGAACACTGGCCAAGGTATATTTTCATCTATACTTTGCCTCAGTGCCTGACGGAAGTTGTTTTGTTTCCTGAGCACCCATTGCCTTTCTAGCATTTTCTCTCTGCAGGGGAGAATGGCATTGGAGCTCTTACAAGCCTTGCTTTCCCTTCATGCATAGCCTGGTCTACAGTCTGTACTTCAAAGTCCGACCGATGGTCCTTGTCTCTGTTTCCCTCACCCTGTCACTGGCTCTGAGATTTTGGAAAAAGCTCCTTGGTTTGGCCTTTGTTTCATATGAATTACCACTTGATTCTTCAATTTGTCTTTTCTAGTGATTCCGTCCTTTCTCCCCAAGATTTCCTTTGAATTCTTTTTTGAAGCGTTTTTTTTTTTTTTTTTTTTTTGTTTGTTATCCTTGACTTTGACTCCATAGGTAAGGAAATTCCCAAAGGGTACTTGGGTTAGTCACATTTCATTGTTATGGCAAAATGCCTGGGTTCTACAACCTGAGGGAAGAAAACTGGCCTTGACCACATTCAGAGGTTCCACACTGGCTTCATCGATTTCATGGGAATGGGAAGGCAGAGAAGCCACAGTGGAAAAGTAGACTTTACCTGTTGGAAGGGGTGGCCACATGTGTGCAGGCGTGGGGCAGAGTTTCACTACCTCTGTGTTTTGTGAAGAATGCCCTCAGGGCACAGGGCTAAACACTCAAGTCTGGCAGGACACTGACTTACTGACTTAAGTCAGTTAGCATACTAACTTAATTTCTAGGAGTTGTGGCAGCTGGGTCTGGGCCATATGAGAAAGCCAGCTAAACTTGAGCCATAAAACAAGCCATGAGGCAGCATTCTTATTTCGAGGGACGCGAATGTTGCCATCAGCGATGGAGTCTATGAGCTGCTTTTGGTTCTGGTGTTTACCACAACAACAGGAAAGCGAACAAGAACAGTAAGAAGTTGTTTATGTATTACATTTGTAGTTATTTTAAACTGCAAGTAAAGCCTGAGATTTCATTTTAGATTTCATGAACCATAAGTTTGGATAATTCTATTTTGAATGAACTTCAAATAAAACTGGGAGATTTTTTTTTTAAAGGTCAGTTACTGAGAAAAAGGCTTTTTAACAAACCTTTAGAATGTAATTTTTGGCTGAGGAAAGAGCTTAGTGGCAGAACATACACATACCATGCATAGGTTCTTAGTTCAAACCCCAGAATAGCAAGAAAAGCAATTAGTTTGGATTTAGATAATGTGGCTCTAGCCAAAATACTTTACAGCAAATGGATTGTATGTTTGAAGTATGATCCATCCTATTAATCCTCTGGGTGTGCTGTGTGTAAAAATGTTCAGTTTAGCTTAACAGTGTACTGTTACAGCACAAGAATTTACAGAATTTGTGTGGTCTTGGCTTGACTGAGTGTTCCAATGTATTTACTGTTAAATATATTCAATATCTTGCAGTGCTGTTTGTAAGCTAACTCGTATTAGCCTTAGTGACTACCCAGAAGAGTTTTAGTCAGATTGTTTGATACTTTGGCTTCCTAACCAATCACTGCCCCTGCTTCCTCTCAGATCTGTCCACTCTGAAGTTTGGAATTACTGTTTCGTGTGAGCCTGCCATTTATCTTTATTCATTCCTTCTCCTTTTTCTTTTTCTTTATTTTTTAAGGCAAGGTCTCACTATGTAGCTCTCCTGTCCTCTGTCCTGGAACTTGCTGTGTAGACCAGGCTGGCCTTGAACTCACAGAGATCCACCAGCCTCTGTCTTCTGAGTACTGGGATTAAAGGAGTGTGCCCTCACACTTTGTCTTAAGAGAATCCCAGTCCTCTGTTTCTCCTGTAGTCTTTCCAGCTGAGTTTGCTGTTACCCACACCCTAGTGTCTCAGTACTTAGGAGAGGTTCTTCCAGTTAGCCTGATGTTCACACAGAAGTAGCTGTGTGACCCCAGTTACACTCTGGTTATGATGGCCTCTCCTTTAGTCTTCTTCAGGGAAGTCTTGGCCACATGACTGCTCTCCTCCAGATGTCCACCTGCCATTACCCATGGTAAATACAGTGTAGATCTGGAGGGCCCATGAAGTTTTGGGAGTTTACAGTTCTATGACTTTTGCTACTACTCTAGCTATGTCCACTTTCCAGTTATACCCTGGAGAGGCTTTTGTATCATTAAATATTTGAGTTGTCCCACCATCTTAACTTGCAATTTCTCCTTTACCTGTACTCGACACCTCTTTATGTTCCTCCTTCATCAACATTTTGTCTACTTCCTTCCCTTCCATGCTGTGATCTGCACAAGCTAGGATTAGCGTTATTTCATAAGAGTATCTTGTACAGGTCTTATTCAGGTAGCCACTGATGGATTAGTCTTGTACAGGTCTTATTCAGGTAGCCACTGATGGACCAGTCTTGTACAGGTCTTCTGCAGGTAGCTACTGATGGACCAGTCTTGTATAGGTCTTTCACAGGTAGCATAGCTGCAATGAGCTCGTGAATGCAATGGCTGTGCCACATCCAGAAAAGTCTGTGCCATGTCTCCAGCCTCTGAACCTAACATGTATCTTCATGTTTTGGCAATGGGGTCTTGCTAAGTAGCTCAGGTTAGCTTTGAATTCATAGTCCTCCTGCCCCAGCCTCCCAAGTGCTTGGATTATAGGTATGTGCAACCTTTCTGTCAGGAAGGCCTGTGTGTTAAAGGTTTGCTCATCAGACTTCTAGTGTTTGGATTTGGAAACCATTCATGGAAACATATCATTGGAGACATGTTTTGGAGAGCAATTTTGGGACTCTGATCTCTTTGGGACTTTGCTTCACGGCCTTGAGGGGAGTAATTTTACTGTACTAGGTCTCCTTCCATGATATGATGTGCCTTGACACACACCAAAGAATTGGGGCCCATTGGGCTAGACCCTCCAAAAACGAAAGCCAATGTGAGCCTTTCCATATTATAAGTTAGCTTCATCTAGAATGTTTTATTATAGTGATGGAACAATGATGAACATGGCCTTGTTTTGCTTTCGCCAGCTTCGGTCCTCAAGACCCCGTATATAATCAGCCACTGTATAAGTCAGTCTGTTCATTTTGAGGATTGCTAGTATGATGTTAATCCTTCTCATGGTGATGCCAAACAGTGGCGTGTATGGGTATCATTCAATGATCATAGTTATAATTATGGATCGGGTGCAAGTGGGTGGCTTTACTATCTGATTTAAAAGTTACTTTTAGTAATGGAATACAATGTCCCAGAGTATCACCTGAAGGTGCACCAGCACCATATTCATATTTACTATATGAGCTATTATGGCTCTCACCCCTTCCAGGCTTTTCCTCAATAGCAGTCCTGACCTGCTCTATTGAGTGCATTGTACACATACAGGTGAGTAAATAATGAAGGGCACTTTTAAGCCTTTGTGTAGCCCTGACATTTGTTCTACTTTTAGGATATTTCTGGACTCGATGGGCTTTCATCGTGCAGCTATTAGGGAATTCATCAAAATTTCATATTGCCTGTATGGGTTCCATTGTCTGTGGCTGCCATCTGCTCCGCTCAGGGCTGGAGTGATGATTATTTCATGTGGCTCTCACAGCCCTCCTGTCTTCGATGACTCTGCTCTGTAGTCCCTCCAGCTTTTTCATTTTCCTGTTCCGGGGTGTAGAATAATTGTCATTTTTTTCCGAGGGGGGAAGAAACCCTTAGTGCACATTGCTGGAGGCCTTTGTTTCTTCTAAATTCTTTGCAGGTTCTACCTTCCTGCCAGGAGCACTCAGGCTGATTCTGGACTGTCTGTCCGAACTGGGTGTCTCGTTTGAGAAGTACGGCCCGGCATTGCTCATGGTTCTCACTCGTTCTCAACTTTTCCTTCCATGGCTTCTTTCTGTGGATGGCAGGCAGCTTCATCCTCTCCTCTGATGTATTGAACCCCAACCCCAGCCCAGCCACACCCCAGCATCTTCATAAGGCCAAGAGCTTTTTTTTTTTTTTTCTTGAATAGTAGTGTTTGGTCTGTGAATCTGAATGGAAGCGTGGACCCCCTGAATACTGACTGATCTCTCCAGCTCTCTTTCTCTCTGTCTCTCTCAACGTTTTTGTGTGCCCAGTTCTAATAACTTAAGATTTAAAAATGCTTCACAACTACTTGTTGCTCACACAGTCACATGACACCTGCGTGGTGATTCCTGACCTCAGCCAGCTCTTGGTCTGGGACAGAAAAGAATGGGTCTTGTGTAACGGTGACTTAAAGCTATATGATATCATTCCTGTGTTGGTGGTTTAGAAACTCTGTCACCAAAATTGTTGGAGAAGAGGGACTGCCTGTAGATGCCAGTGTTTGGGGACGGCGGTGGGGAGATGCCACTTGAATTGTGAATATGGAGGGGAGAGCACTGAGGGTATTTAGTGCTGCGTTTAGGTGCGGTCAGGAGTTCATGTGTGGGAACTGAAGGGTGAAGAGCCCGAAGGCAGGTCAAAGTTTACAGGCTGGAGACTTTTGGAAGGCTAAAGCAAGATGGCTATTTTTAAGGAATGCAAGGTAGATAGAAATATATCCCAGAGCCAAAGGAGATGAAAGCAGGGCCATCCATTTGTAGGTGGAGACTGAGTTCATATCTGCCTGAAGTGAGGTGCAGCCCAGAACGGGCTGTATGGATCTGAAGGAACAAGGAAGACTTCCTCTGGGGCTTGAGTTTGGGCAGTGCAGAAAAAGTCAATCCCAGGATTTCACCAGAAAAGTAAGGTGTGGGGAGCTCCGTTCACCCTGCTGGGTCATAAGTGGAAAGTTAGAAGTTAGGCAGATGGTTTCAGATGACATACTCAGCTGGGAGGGTAAAGCTGAGGCAGAGGGATGGCCTCCAAGGAAGCACCAGAGTTAGGTAGGAGTCAGACACTGCCAGCTTGCATTTTGCCCCTGTCAGTGAAGCTTGTAAGAGGAAGGGCACCAGCAGGCAAGCTCCTGAGTTAGGAGGGAGTGGCTTGCAGCCCAGGTGAAGCCTCTCCCTATTGGAGCCTTCTGGATTAACCCTTGCCCTCCTGCTTTCCATCTAGATGCTCCCTGCCAAGGGATGGGCCCTGCTCAGCTTGCATACATTGTCATGGGAGGCTCTGTGCTGGGTAGGGTGGTGGCCTGCGTTCTGCAGGGTAGCTCCAGGGCTGGGAAGCAGAGCCCTGGCTCACAAGCCTCAAGAAAGTCTCCTGCTAGGTGAGAGAAATCGTTAAGAGGATGGAAAAGACTCTCAGTCTTAAGATGGAGTATATGTTTGGCTTCTGAACACTTCTTTTTAAAATTGTTTTAAATTCAATATTTTTCTTATTTTGCATATCAATCCCACTTCCCTTTCCCTCCCATCCTCCCATTCTCCCCATTCCGTCCCTCCCCATCCGATCCCCTATCTACTCCCCAGGGAGGGTGAGGTCTTCCATGAGAGATTATCAAAATCTGTCAAGTCATTTGGAATAGGCCCTCCCTCCTGCCTCTAGGTTAAGGGAGTATCCCTCCATGGGGAATGTGCTCCCACAGTCCTTTTGTGTATGAGGGATATATCCTGTCAGAGGTTCCACTGTCAGAGGTCCCTTAGACTACCCAGGCCTTCTAACTGAGACACACGCATATTTGGATTCTTTTTCCCCTGTAAAAATGCATATGCATTTACAGTGTTGAGGCTTGAACCCAGGTCTTTGCCCATGCCAGACTAGTGCTGTACCACTGAGCTGTGTGTACAGCTCAGGTCCAAACTTAGAAAGTTGTTCCCTGGAGGATCCCAAATCTACAATTAAACTGACTATATATTTTAGCCCAGAAACCCTTACACACAAGAAACTGTCAATCTACCTGAGTGGTTCAACAATGGTTCTGTGGGAACACATTAGAAGCCTTGTAGATTTAATAAAGGTGGCAGGTTTGTGGTATTTTAAAAATACACCCCTCCCCTTACCAAATATAACCCCAAAGCTGTTTTAATGTGCCTGGGTCTAGTCACCACCATTTTAGACTCCTGCAGTACTGAGAGTATGTCAGAAGGTGGCAGCAGAGAATGGACACTGATTTCAGAAGTTGTGTCTGTACTTCAAAGAACCAAAGCTATTTAGGGCCATAGGACAAGGTGTTAGTTTGTTGCAAACCTGTTTTCTCATAAGGAAGCTCCAGGTACCTGCTCAAAATCCAAAGCACATTGGCAGAATCCGGCCATCATGGCAGGTCCTTCTCTTCAAGCAGATCTCAGTCACTTCAGTCAGAAGGTCAGCCAAGTCTTTTGAGTCAGGATCTTCCAGAGAAAGGCCTAGAAACAGGCTTATATTTCACCAGCTCCACAGGCAGCTACACTCATTAGAGTTGACCAGAGATTGAGTGCTTTCTACGATCCGCATCATGAGGCTCTGAGGTGGCGTTCTCAAGCCAGGCAAGGGGACAGAGGGGCAGCCTCTGAATGAGAATGTTCCTCCCCTCAGCCGCCCATTTCTTCATTAGTCACTCTTGTTGTGAGGCAATGCTGTCCAGCTACTGTTTCCTTTTTTAAAATAAGTGATATTTCTCAACACAGTACCAAACAAAACATGTCTACAGGTTGGAGTCAGCTGTGGGTTCATGACAGGAGGGGAGGACATGTCTTCTGTGTGCCGACAGAATAAATCATGGGCAGACTTGGTGACAGGGAGCAGAGGGACTTGAGCACTGAGGAGAGGGGTCACATAGTTCCCCGAAGGAGGATTCGTCAGGCCATCAGTATTTTGGGGGAAAACCCAATTCATTAATTCCTGTGGGTGCTATCTCTGTGGGTTTAGGCATATGGTACATAATGTGTCTTCAGCTGCAAAATGATGTTTTAAAACTTATTCTTTAACTTTTGGACAAACCACCCTGGTAAATATAAGTAAAATTAGTCCTTGGTCACGGATATGTTAAAACTAGTAGGTTAAGCTTTGGAGGTGAACTAGAAACATTATGGAGATTTCTTAAGGCTACAGAAATTGGCTAAGGAGAACTACTTACCACGTAAGTTGCTTGAGTAAGATGGGTTTCTTTATAGTTATTGAAAGTGTGGCTAACTCATGGGAGTTGGCATACGTATGTGCTATGGCCCCATTTGTTATATTTTAGATGTGTTTTCACTTTGAAAACATGAAGTAAATTATGAAGAAAAGAGGACTAAAGAGATCTTAATCCTGTAGAATTGCTACATGGGGTGCAAAGGAGACAGGCTGTGGCCTTTTTTGTCTGACTTCTTTACCTTTGCCTGTTTCCAAGGTTCATCCATGTGGCATCATGTATCAATACTTCATTAAAACCATCACTGAATGACATTTTACTATATGGCTTTAATTGTAGGCAACTTATTTATTAATAAGTACTTTAATAAAAACACTGAATGAGGTTTCACTATGCGATTTTAATTGTAGTTAATTTCTTCATCAGTTTACAAACTTTTGGGTTATACCCACTTTTGGTAAATGCGCGTAAATGGCACAGACATCTGTGTCTAAGGTTTCACGTGGAGAAATGGTTTGCTTTGGGTATGTAGTAGAGGTAGAACTGTAACTACCTCTTTGTTTCCTAGGAATTCCTTGTTGAGTTGATTGATGGAAAGCTGACAAATGGATTCCAGAAGAACTATATCACAGTTGATCAGTGCCACAGAAAGACTTAGAGTAGAAATCCATGACGAATCATTTCGGGGGGAGATTTCTATATAATAGGCATATGAATTCCCTCCCAGTGCTATGCTTACACTGAATAGTGTATTATGTCATAGGCACCAAAGGGTAGGCTCTCAATTTGAAGTTCATATAAACATAAATGACTCTGACCTGTCACTGTAACATAGACACATGACCTCTCAAAGTGAACGTTTCCCACAGGGATGACTCTCACAGTAATTCACGGGGAGGTAAGCAGGTCATTGCCGAGACTTGCTCATGTGTGTTGAGACAGTTCTGCACGAAACAACACCATCTTCTGACTCCTGAAAACCTGTGATTATATTAAGCATTGTAACTATACTTAAAATATCCTGATAGTGGTGGTTCACACGCACTTATGATTTGTATGCCAGCTATTAGAAAATCCCCAGGATCTGGGAAAGGTAATTCATGCGCTGGCCAGGGCTTCAGGGAGACCTTTTCTTGACTACAAGTATTTTCTGCACTATTTGAAACAATTTAGAGACCTGTATTTAGAGACCAAATTTATTCTTTAGACTTAGTAGGTGTTAGCAAGATGGACCTGTAAAAGAGCACATTTTGGGTGTCTTCACAGACCTTATCCTGGTGGCCAACAGGGCTCATGTGATCTTGGATTTCGTGATACAGGCAACTCTGTGCCTCTATTGTGAGTGCTGGAACAAATCTCCATTTCTTCTCCCAGTTTACATGGTTCTTCCCATTCCTGTTCCTCATTGGGCCCCATCACTGTGGTTACTTAGAGAGATAATCTCGGACTAGAAGATTGAAGTTGGAGGTAGCACCTAGGCAGTAACAAGTTCTGCATTAGAAATGATTATACTTCTTTCCTTTGCCTGCAGAATGTAAGCCTTGCTGACATTTGGCTTTATAGTGACTGAATGGGGACCCCAAGTGTTTAGACTGCTTATTTCCTATTTTCTGCCTCTTTGCCCATCTTCCCACTTGGCTATGTGAAGACCCATGGGCCTGAAGAGGTTGCACCAAGAGCTGTAATTATTCCACCCACTCTGAGGTGAAGGTCCAAAGGAGGGCAGTGGTCTAGGAAAAATTTTTAGACTTTTGACCACCATGAAACTTTGGATTCTGTTTAGAATTCGGTGATATGTGCAATTCAGATGACCACAAACTTGGAAGACTTATGAGTTGGCTTTGGTTTTGCTATCAAGTGATATTAGTATTGGCAAAAATAGTTCTGATGTATTCCAGAATGTTATGTAGTGCAGTGCCAAAGCTTACTAGAGGCTAGCAACTAGAGAATTATGCCCCTCCCAGCCATGTTATTTGTTGAGGATACAGTATCTGTTCACCAGCAACATGCTGCAATTCAGCGAGTTAACCACAGTTCACGCAGATGCCTAACCTTAAAATGCCATTTTTGACCACATATTTCAAAATAAGGTTAGACTCTTAAAGGGGAAGTAAAGACAGATGCGCATTTTTTTTATTAGCTTTTCAGTAAATGGACAAAATAAGTTGGTTATTTAGAAGACAGTTTACCTTGGAAACCCAGGGCACTCTTAAATAGCAGGTCCACCATGGTGACAAGCCCTTGTTTAAAGGTTTGTTGCTGTGTCCAGGGGTGCATTTAGAGTGTGTTCATTAGTGTTACTATTGCTGTGGTGACATACCATGACCAAAAGCAAGCTATGGGTGCATGGGTTTATTTTGCTTACACCTCAAGTGTAAGTCCATCATGGAAGGAAGTCAGGAGAGGAGCTGACGCAAGGGAGTGTCTGGAGGTCAGAGCTGATGCTGATGCTGATGCAGAGGCCATGGAGGAATGCTGCATACTGGCTTGCTCAGCCTGCTTCCTTAAAGGGCAAAAGGCTTGGTTCATAGCTGAGGGAACCAAGGCCGGGAGACATTGGGATGTTTATATTTTGTTGTTCAAGGAATTTGGGATTCTCACCTAAGTTCCCTGACTCTCAAAGCTTCTTTGGAAGGGAGGGCTTCTCTCTGTGAGTGTGATTTACAAGGGAAGACCTGTCTTTTGGGGACAAATTTGTTTTCTAGCCCCAAAATAACCTTTTCAGTAATTTTACTTTAGGTAGGAGGTAGACATTTGTTCTCTTTGAATTATGTCTTTGTCTAATGTTTGCTGTGAGCTACAATCCTTGTATTTGTGAGTTTTTGGGTGTAGGAAAAGAGGTCTGTCAAAAATAGCTGCATTATAGAAAATGATAGACATGATTTGTGGATAAATGATAGACATGATTCGTGGATCATCACAGGAAAATGTATGGGCATAAGGGGGTGGGAGTTTGAACTCATTGCCAGTTCTAGAGATAGAAAAGCTTGCCAGCTCCTTTTGTGCATAGCAGCCTGTGATGACTTCCTCTTGAGGAGAGGCTCATCTCATTAGGTCATTCCTTACATGTGAACATCCAGTTATCTCCCAGCTGGAAAATGGAGGCAGGTCTGCCTTCTGTGAATTATTTTTGTAATATAGCTTCTATACCTTCTAATGTCAATGCTCCTTGGAAATTTGAAATGATTGACAGGATGAACATATATGTTGTTTTTAAAATTTATTTTTATGTTCAATGTTTTGCCTGTGTGAATGTCTATCTGAGGGTGTTAGGAGCCCTTGAAGTGGAGTTACAGAAAGGTGTGAGCTGCCATGCGGGTGCTGGGAATTGAGCCCTGATCCTCTGAAAGAGTAGCCAGTGCTCTAAACTACTGAGCCATCTCTCCAGCTCCAAGCATATATATTTTTAGTGCCATGATCTGGTAGCTGCTAAGTCAGTTGTGAGGCAACAGTTTGGAATCAGCTGTTGGTGCAACTGAAGCTCGTAGCCTAGTGTTGGTCAGCAAATGGCCATCTCCCATTTCTTTTAAAACTAATGCACACAGGTCTTACATTTCTGTAATCTTGACTTGCACAAAAATATGATAGACAGTCTTGTATACGCCTGTGAGTAGCTACAATGGGAAATATCTCAAGATGAGAGCTTGCCGATTGGCATTTAGAGATTGTTTTGCCGCTAGCCAGATGGGCATGACATGGTGTGAGAAGTTTCTAGAATGTTTGGATATAAGTTATGTGGGTCATCTGGTCAGTTAGAACTGACCTATGGAGTTTGGCAGGAGTGGACAGGACTCTTATCCAGCAGAAGGGTTAGAGTAAAACCACCACTCACACAAGAAAGGGGTCAAAAGTAATGGCCACTTACTTATTGAACGTAGGCATTTCATAACAAAAGGTGCCTTTGAATACGTGTGAACTTGACGGTTGCTGCCTGTGTCCTTAGCTATTATCATCTTCCACAAGATCTGCCCTTTAAAAACTCCCTATTAATGTTTGGAGGCAGGTGGCTAGACAGGTTTGGCGGCAGCCCTGTGCATGATGTGTTCCGGCGCCAGCTCTGTCCCTTCTATATGCCATTAGCTTAATTATGACTTCCAGCAGGCGTATGAAGGAACCCCGGCTTGGTCCTGTCACTCCACGGCTTTCTCTCATCAGGGTGACCACTCAGCACATGGGGACACAAGTCTGCAAGAAGGAGCCTAACGGGTGTGTGTGGGTCTGCTTTGTTTTAGAGCAGGCTAGGTGGGAAGGACAGAGGACAGATGTTTTGCATTTTGACGGTCAGGGGTCTCCGCTGTGCCTTAACCAGGACTACATGGTGTGATGTGGAACAGGTCTGCCTTTAGAGCCAATCCTTGAATGAATGTGTCCTCAAATTATTTAAGGTGATGATGATTTTATTTAAGTGGTCCACATGGGAAGGGGAGAGGGAGAAGAGGAGGGAGTGAGGGCAAGAGGGAGAACAGAAGGAAAGGTGCGGCTGGCTACAAGGTGATCACGCCTGTTTGTTTGATAACTTAAGTGGTAAGCCCGTGGTCTCTATTTACTTAATGCTATGAATCATAGCCTCGTTACGTAAAATGTATCACACCTTAAATAGCTTACTAATGGAGTAAGGTTCGCAATCATCGAAGACCCAAATGGCTAAAACTGCCAAGCACATACTTTCAGAGCTGGAATTTCTTTCAGATCACCGATTTCTTCCAAATATCATTCTCCCTAATGTAAGGATGGGCTCTCATTTGAAAGTATAATTTAATTTTTAAAAACAAGCTGCCCTCATCATGTTAGGTGTCTTACAGATCATTATAATTTTTACAATGTTTTCAAATACAGCATTGATTCAATAGCTTTTCATAATCTGGAGTCAGTTTCTGTAAGTAATGAATGTTATGTGAATGCCGCGGTAGTTAGACACCCATTTTCAAGAACACTGCTTTTTCTCTACTGTGGAAAGATGGTGATGGTTGATCTCTGGCTGGACAGTAACTGCTGTAACAGCTAGCATTTGTGATGGCTTCTGAGCCAGGCAAGCACTGAGAGGATCTCATGGGTATCATCTCAGTTAATTCTCAGCCTAACTCCGCAAGACCGATAACCTTTCGTCTCCATTACTCGGATGAGAATGCAAACAGGTGAAGCACTTGAACGGTTACTGGTAGGTAGTGGCAGAGCAGGAGGAGTCATAGGCTCACAGGTGCCAGAATCCTGACCCCGCCTTACCTGGGCAGCTGGAGATGCTTGCCTCTGTCTCCTGGGATTAAAGGCATGCATCACTACCATCTAGCCGGTATAGGTATACATGTTTTCTAGTAGTCATAAAATGTCTAGTATGAAAGTTTAATTTTTGTTCTTTCATACACATACTAAATGCACAAACACATTTAGAATGTGTTAAGACAATGCATCTCTTAAATCAGACTATTTAAAACAATGAACTTGTTGAAATTTGAGTTGTCATTTAAACTCTCAACACTTAAGAATTCATTTTGAAGGTATAAATCTAAATAGATTGAGCACAATGATTTACTCATTTATTTATATATTTCCTATTACCTTACCATCTGACACAGTTGTCACAGTCTTCCTGGGTGCCATGAGATGCTGGTATTGTCTGGGGATAGTTTTTTTTTTTGAAACCTAAGCTTCTGAGTTTTGCATTTCTTACTGTTGAAATAGGAATAATAAGGAGGACTGAATTTACTGCTGTGTGAACTAAATAGATAATGAGAAATTACCTACGGTAAAAATTAGCGACCTGCTGGGCAGTGATGGTGCACACCTTTGACTCCAGCACCCTGGTGGCAGACGCAGTTCCAGGCCAGCATGGTTTACAGACTGACTTCCAGGACAGCCAGGACTATAAGGGGAGACTCTGTCTTGATAAACAAAACAGCTGGGGCTTTCCTCTCTCTTCCTCCCTGTTGCATGTAGGAAATACAGGAATTTACCTATGCCTAATGGAGTCTGAGTGCTTTTGACATCAAATGAAAGCCATCAGGCTTGGTCACAATCACCTTTACTCACTGAGCTGTATGTCTGGCCCCAGACTTATGACTTCTGGATACATAGCACAAGCTGGTTTGGAGGATGCTGGCCTTCTTTAGTTACTATAGTTACCCAGCCTGCCAGATTTGCATGTCCTCGACATACAGATTATTATTAAGAGTCTTTGTCTAGGGGCTGGGGGATGGCTCAACAGTTGAGAGCACTTCTGGGCAGGTGTGGTTTCCGAATAGCTCTATTTCAGCATCTCCACTTTATTAAGTAGGATTCTAGGCACCTTGTTATGTGTTAAATTACTGGAGTATGAACGAGTGCTAACTTCAGGACTGATGCATGTCATGGATTAGGTGGACACTCTTTGGCAGCCTTTGCACATGAATGGTCATGTGATCATTTTCCCTGTTGAGGGGGTTTGATGTACTTAAGATCTCACAGCTCTTAGGTAGTGAAAGTGGGTTTGAGTTTAGCTCTGTGTGACTCAAGTCTCTTCCCTCCTGTCACTTGCTGCACTGTGCTTTCTGGACTGGCCATGCACTGTGGTGACTGTCATTTTTCATTGATCTTCTTGTGCCTGCTGATCACAGCCTTTCTTTCTAGATTGCTGTTTCTCATCTAGATGGCTTGAGAATGTCGTGGCTATCCTCTCCTAGTGCTCTGAGGGTTTTGCTTGGAGAACGTGACTCTGACTGTTGGGCATTTCTGGGTCTCTCTGACTATGGGTAGGAGATCCCTCAAGAATTAGCTGTTTCGGTGTTTTCCATACTTGGGTGCACCCTCACTTGGAGTTTGTTTCTGATATGTACATGGGGAAATTGGAGAGTTGGCTATACAGGTTATCTGAGCTAATCCCTGGGTGGGCCACTCAAGGTAATTCTTGAAGGAGTGCATCAGAGTCTGCCTAGACAGGTTTTTTTTTTGTTTTGTTTTTTTTAAAACTATGATTTTAAATACTGCCTTCACCTGTTTGACTGAGCTCCTAGAGGGAAGAACTTCTTGCTTCTTTATTATTAATCTTCAGCTCTGTTTCCAGCAGAAATTGTCAGCAGGCATGTGTGCAGTTTATGCAGCTGTGTGGTTCTCATACAGGTGATTGCTGTAGACGGGGAAGGACTCTCTACTTCTTCCATGGTTTGAGGGTATCACAACCTGGTCAGACTCTTATAAAAACAGCTTATGAACAACGAAGCCAGTGTTTCTCCCTTTCCCACCCTCTCTTAGCCCCACCTTCAGAATATAGGCACACATCGCCATGCTCTGCTCTGATAACTTTGGGTAGAAAAGTGGCTTTGAATTTACCTCCTAATTTATTGGGCCTGTTATCTGGCTATAGCAATCTTGGGCATTATGGAACATTATAGGATCAAGAGTTCTAGGTGAATTGCAAAGACAGAAACGGTGGAGTATGGCGAATATTTTTGCGTCATGTGCCTGGTCCCTTTAGTTGACCTGGGATGTAGATTAGATTCATGACTTTCAAGTTCATGATTCCAGGATTATATTTTTCTCCAGAGTGGCAGGCGGTGGGACAAGGATTCCTGCTGCCATGTGTTGAAGACTTATCTGCTGGGGAGCTGCTGTCACAAGCCCAGGGCTGAGAACATGGTTCCAGGAGCTACTTTTGGAATCACATCCTCCTTGTCATCTTTCCCTTTTGTGCTACTGCTGCTGCTGGGGAACTCCCTTCCTATTCTGACTTGTCCTTCCTCTAGAGACTAAATCTAGTTATATTTCCTAGGCATTTTCCTAAGACCATTGGCGGAGGTAACTATGGACAGCCCGACAGCTGCGAACTATCTGTTCCAAGCATTTGCCACCTTGCCTCACTCTTCCTTCTGTGTAAGGGTTTACAAATGCCTTAGTGAGTGCTTCAGTAGGTAGACCTCTGGCTGGGGAAATGGCTCAGTTTGCAACAGTGCTTGCTGTGCCCGCATGAAGACCTGAGCTCAGGTCCCAGCACCTAGTAAAAAGCTGGATGTAGCTACATGTGGGACTGTGACGCCAGCACTGTGGCAGCAGAGACAAGAAGCAACCAGAGGATCCACCGGGCTTGCTGGCTATGAGACCAGCTCCAGGCACAGAGACAGACCTTGTCTTAAAGAAAGACGGCAGAGCTTGGTGAAGTAGGGAATAGAATATCCTCAGGCTTCTGCAGCTATGTATACAGGTATGCGTGTGCATGTGCACGCACATGCACCATACTCACATCACACAGTATACACTCTCACATACATACACAGCCAAAATAACTAGTGCTTATAACCACAGATTGGATATCTTCCTGAATAAGTTTGAGAATAATCCCTCTGCTATTTAGCCATGTAAGGAAATGAGGAAATTTTTGGGATTACATTTTAAAATTTATTTTACATTCCAACCAGTTTCTCCTCTCTCCTTTCCTCCTGTTCCTTCCTCCTCCTCCTCCTGTCTACCTCCTCATCCACTCCTCAGAAAGGGTAAGGCCTCCCATATGATTCAAAAAAAAGCATGGCTTATCAAGGCTGAGAGATGCATCCCACCATAGGGAATAGGTTCCAAAAAAGTCAGTTCATCCTCTAGGGACAGACTTTGGTCCCACTGCTAGGGGTCCCACAAACAGACCAAGCCACATAGCTGTCACCCACATGCATCACTAAGGTCAGTCTATCCAGGCTCCCCAGCTGTCAGCCTATAGTCTCTGAGCTCTCGCTAGCTAGGGTCAACTGTCTCTGTGGGTTTTCCCGACATGATCTTGAGCCGCCTTGCTCATAGAATCCTCCTCCCTATCGTCAACTGGAAATGAGGAATTTTAGGGTGGAATTGAGCAGATGTAAGTGCTATTTCAAGTTCATATTGTAGATTGTGTATATTTACTCTTACAGAGTCATCCATAGTTCCTCCTTGAAAACTCATTGGAAATTTAGTTTTTAAAAAACATTTCTTCATTTCCCCCCCCCCCGAGATTATAGTATAATTATTTACATCATTCCCCCTTCCCATTCTCCCTTTAAGCCTTCCTGTAAGCTTGATCTTCTTCAAATTCATGGCCTCTGTAACCTTTATCATCCAATAAAATGGTTACAAAAAACACTTCTTCTCCTCCCCTTCTCTTTCTCCTAGTTCTCTTTCTATTCATTGCCCATGTGCTCTGGGGGACTTGTCCCTTCCCCCTTTTGTGAGGGACCTTATATGAGTTTCTTAGAATACACTTTGTATCCTAGTTCCTCTGGTGGTGTGAATTATAGGCTGGTGATCCTTTGCTCTAGGTCTAAAATCCATATATGAGTGAGTACATGCCCTGTTCCTCTTTTTGTGACTGGGTTACCTCATTCAGGATGGTTTCTTCAAGTCCCATCCACTTGCCTGCGAATTTCAAAATTCCGTTATTTTTTTCTGCAGAGTAGTATTCCATAGTGTAGATGTGCCACATCTTTATCATTCTTCAGTTGAGGGGCATCTAGGTTGCTTCCAGGTTCTTGCTATTACAAATAATGCTGCTATGAACATAGTTGAGCACATGTCTTTGTTGCATGGATGTGGATCATTTGGTTATATGCCTAAGAGGGGGATTGCTGGGTCCTGTGGTAAACTAATTCCCATTTTCCTGAGGAATCGCCATACTGATCTCCAAAATGGCTGCACTGTACCAGCAGTGGAGGAGTGTTCCCCTTTCTCCACATCCTCTCCAGCATAAGTTGTCATTGGTGTTTCTAATTGAGTCAAGGTAGGAATAGAAGAAGAAGAAGAAAAAGGAGGAGGAGGAGGAGGAGGAGGAGGAGGAGGAGGAGGAGGAGGAGAAGGAGAAGAGGGAGAAGAAGAAAGAGAGAGAGAGAGAGAAAGAGAGAGAGAGAAAGAGAGAAAGAGAGAAAGAGAGAATGAGAATATAAAAGAGGGAGCCATTATTGGTTTGAAGAGAAAACTGAACCTAAAGAAAGGTCTAGAGACCTACAAGACTGACTCCAACTAAAATTTTGAGCAACTGTGGAAAGGCTACCATAAATGCCCTTTCCTGATAGTGAGATCCACAACTAATTTATCCACCATCATGGAGCCCTCATCTAGTACCTGTTGGAAGCTGAAGCAAACACCCATAACTAAACACTGAGTGGAACTAGAACCCAGATGCAGAGAGAGAGAGAGAGAGAGAGAGAGAGAGAGAGAGAGAGAGAGAGAGAGAGAGAGAGAGAGAGAGAGAGAGAGAGGACAAGACTAGGTTGCAGAAACACATAGAAACAGCTGACCTGAACAAGGAGAAGCTAATGAGCCCCCAGACTGATAGCTGAGAATCCAGCATTGGACAGACTCAGACCCCCTGAACATGGGTCTCAGTTAGAAGGACAGAGCAGTCTAAGGGACCTCAGACAGTGGAACCAGGATGTGCACAAAAGGACCTTGTGGACACATCCCCCATGGAGGGATACCCCCTTAACCTAGAGACAAAAGAGAAGTCCTAGTCCCTACTTTAAATGACTTGACAGATTTACATGTCCCCACCTGGATAGCATAGCCCTACATGTGGAATAGGGTGGGGGTGGGGGGATCGGAGTGGAGGGTGGTCAGGGTGCATGTGAGGAGGGAAAGAGGGTGAGTGGGAGGGAGGGAGAGGGAACTGGGATCGACAGGTAAAATAAAATAATAATAATAATTAAAAAAAAAAAAACAAAAAAATACTTCTTTAGTTGTTTCTGAGCGTTCATCCACACTAGCATGGTTGTAACACAGAACAGGACATGATTTCCTATGAGGAATGGCTTTTGGTGATGCATGCAAATCATTCAGATAAAACATTGGATACTTATTAGTTAATAACATTGCGAATTTACTTTGTTTCCTGTCCCTATTTACTTAATATCCCGATCTTTCTTTCAGGCTGTGACCGAAAAGAATTTTGAAACAAAGGACTTTCGAGCCTCTCTAGAAAATGGTGTTCTGTTGTGTGAGTAAGTATTTCCGGCATGCTCTCTGTAGTCACAGGTTGGTGTCCCTGGCCCGAAGTGAGATTTGATCCTTGCAAACTGACACCTACACAGTATGAGACAGTAGAGAAGGGGTTATTGGTCTTGGTATCTAATGATAACATTGGTAAAATATATATTATTTTGAATTAGTAAATAAGCAAGAGTCTGTCATTGCTTCATGGGCAGCTAATTGAGTTGGAAGCTGATTATCTCTGACTATAACTCACATTCTCTATAGTTGACTCGTTTTAAAGTTAATATAAAAGATCCTTTTCATCAGTAAGACATGGTCGTCAGTGTAGCAAGTTTTTCTTTAGGTTTAAGTGGGGTCGATGCATTACCTCAATCGATTTGAGTCATTGACTGTTTATCCAGTTAATAGATACCGTTGTGAGCTGCACTCCAGCCTCTGGTCAGCATCAGTTACCAGGCTGGTGCCCGTGATTGATGGTGTAGGGTCCACATTGTTTGCTTTTGCAGAGTTTGGTTCTCTGGTGGCTGCATAGCACAGTTAACCGGATTTGTGACCTTTGTGGATAAGAGAAAAGCAGCGAGGGGGGAAAAAGGATAGATTTCTGGAGGAAAGTATGGGTTGCAGAAGTAGGCAAATAAATTAGAAGAATGTACTTGAGTACCCACCCACATTTTTGAAAGCACTTGATAATTCCAACCTAGGCTCTTATCACGCAGATATTTACGGAATCTGTCCACATGTAAACTCTGGGAGTGGACTACTAGCACCTACATGTTTTCTTTCTTTTTGATGACAGTAGCTCAGTGTGTACCGTCGTGCTGTCCTACAAAGGCACCCTTATGCTTTTGACTGGTTCTTTGAAGGATGCTATTTGCAGTAAAGATTCCTGGTTGAAACGGCTGGATTCTTTTTCCCATTACTTTTGGACTTAACCTTCTATTTATGCTTACAAGTGATTTTCCTCATCTGCAAAATAGAGATCAGGGTACTTAATCTGCCTGATTCAAGGAGCTGCTGTGCTCAATTCCAGCTTAGGTTTGCAGAGATGCCGGAATGTGGTATAGGTACAAGTTGTCACCAAGATGGCCACGGAAATCAGCCTTATTGGCAGCTCTCTGAACTCATTTGTCTGAGAATATCATTAATTCATTAATTTACTCCATATGAAGTTACTGGCATTAAAGGAGTTGTGATGTACAGAAATGTCAACTTTATGTAGTTTTGCCTAATGTATTCCAGGAAAAGCATCCTCAGGTTCATGGATGAAACTCCTCCCCAGTCAGCTGTGTGCTGACAATCTTTGTTGAGTAATATTTAAGCTGCCTTAATTGGGCTGCATGGTCTGTGCAGTGGGTGGTAGAGGAGAAATTTTTTTGATTTGAAAGCTGTATCATTTAAGTATTTTTCTCTTGTGTTCAGAAGGTGGAGAGAAAATTCCTTTATTGAGAAGCACGAGGCCCCCAAACTGCCTCAGTGCTGAGTATGCGTATGCAAGATTCTGCAGAAAAGTAGCTGCCCATGCTGCTAAGCTCCACAATATTGAGGGATTAGATGGCATTTTATAGAAATGTGCCTACAGAATGGAGAGTTTAGTTTATGATAGTATGTAGCCTATAAGAGGTGCCTTTGTGGTTAGATTTTTCTGACGATTAGCTATTGCTCAGAATGTGTGACTAAGATGTCTCATGGTGGCACCTCTTTCTTTCGTTTTTAATTGTTTGAGAGTTTCATACATTCACTTATGTCTTGATGAAGTCTGGCCCCCAGTTTCTCCTCTCCAACTCCTCTTCTTCGACCCCCACTATTCCTTCACAATGTCACTGTTTTGTTTTTTTGAATCCAGTTTGTCCATTTAGTGCTTCCAGTATGTCATGTGGATAGCATTAGTAGAGCACGGGTAACCTCTCAGATGCCGCATCCCTAAAGAAAACGTCCTTTCCTAGTAGCAACAATTGCCAATGGGTCCTCAGTAGGGGTGGGGCTTCATGGTCACCTACACACTTTGTCTGGCTTCATCTTGCACAGATCTTGCGTATGCTGTCACAACTTCTGTGAGTTCATGGGCACACCTCCTCTGCTGTATTTCCTCTTCTGCGTGTTCCAATCCCTTTGCCCCCCTCCCATCGCCCTTCTAATGATCCCAGAGCCACCCTGGGGGAGGCAGCATGATTATAGATATCTATTTAGGACCAAGACTCTGCGGTCTTAGTCTCTGAACTTGGACTGGCTGCAGCTCAATGTGATGCCTCTTCTGGATTTAACTACACCCTATGCACAGTTGTAGCTCTGAGTGATTTTTAAAAACTATACCGAGGCTAGGGGATAAGCATATTACAAGTAAGAATAACCAGAGTTGATTGAAAACACCATTTTGACCCAAATGAGGACAAATGAGAATAGAAATAATATCTGAATTGTTTCCAACTTAATACAAGTAAACTAAATGTAATTTATATTTTAATAATGACAACCAACTACATGTGCGTATGTTATAGGTTCTACTGTTAACAAAACACACCTATATAAATCTTGTCTGTCTGCCTGTCTATCTATCTAAGGCTGTTTTTTTAGCATCCTCATCAATTTTTACCATTAGTGAGTTTCTTACTTTTTGCCTAGTAATTTCAGCAGCTTTTATCCTTCAATACCACTTTCCTTTTTTTTTTTTTTTTAAACCTGGCATTCTGAACTATCCGAGTCATGAGTTGGAGGACCTTCTTACAGCTGTCACTCAACTGATAGTAGAGTGGCATGTCAGACTCCGAGTCAGCAGCAACCTCTGCACTAGAGTTTCAGACAGGCTGCCCATCTGAGGAGCTAGTGCTTCTCTGTGCATTTGTCAGCTTGATGGGTGGTTGGAATGAGAGTGTTTGAGGTAATAATTTTTGTTCTAGCAAGTTTGACTTTGGAATCTAGTGAGCTGAAGGTTGAAGATTACTGCAGTGTGTATGTGTGTATTGCGTACATTTGTGTGTGTGTTTATGTGTGTTTGTGTTGTGTACATTTGTGTGTGTTAATGTGTGTGTGTCTATTGTAATATACTTGTGTGTGTTTATGGGTATATCTGTGCCTGTGTGTGTTTGTGTGTGTGTTGTATACATTTGTGTGTGAGCATGTAGAAGCTATCACCATTGGGTACTCTGTACAGTCAGTCACTCTCCAGCTTATTTGTTTGGAATGGGATGTGTCAATGAATCTGGAATTAATCAACTTGGTGAGGCTGGTTTGCACAACGAGATCCATGGATCCCTTTGCCTCTGCAACCCAAATGCTGGGATTATGAGGCTCCATGCCTGGCTTTTACGTGGGTGCTAAGGATCTGATCTGAGGTCCTCATGCTTGCATGTAGGCAAGCATTTATCAACAAACCCACCTCCTTCTTATGATGTTTTAGATACACATTCTCTTGGCTTTATTAGCAATGAGATGGGAACTACCCTTTCCCTTTAAATGTTTTCCCCTAAATAATGAAAATATTGACTAAAGTTCTTAGGTGATTTTACTCAGCTCTTTAAGTTTTATCAATGTGTCTATGATCTGTCTGATTTCTTTAGTATAGGTTAGTATTCATATGAACTGCTATACATTTAAAAAAATGTAGAAAAATTGTCACTACACAAATATCCGTAGCCCTGCTTTGCACTGGCATAATTATTTCTGTGCTCTGAACACACCATTTGGCTACTGATATCAGTTAGCACTCTCCATTTACTCATCTCGTGGTTTCAGTGTTGGAAATTTGCCGATGAAAACATTCTTATTTCTCTGTGAAGGTTTGCTTGAAGGTAGTCTCGCTGGGTGTGTCCCTGGTGAGTCAGCCTGTATTCCCCCTTCTTTGGAATGGTCCACAGTTTCTGCTGTGTCCCCACTGGCCATGCACATGAACTGATTTCATGCCTTGATGAACGCATGGCTCGGTTCACTGCCAAGCTTCTTTCAGTGCCACCCCATCATTTCCTCACCACTCCTTTGCTCGCTACTTTCAAAGACTGGAGAACGAGGCTGACCTAGTGCTCTGAGAGGGTCTATTTTATTTATATATCCTCTGTGATTATCATTGCCTAAAATGTCCAGTCTTAGAAAGCTTCAATAGAATAAGAAAAGAGATAGTTAGACAAATACTGTTCTCCCTGGTGGGAGAGTCAAGTAATTTTTAATATGGTGGACATCGTAGAGGACTATGCCACATGTCATTAATGTTTAGGGAACACCATGATCTCATGGATGAATCTTTGAGGTCCAAAAACTTCAAATGATGCTGTGATGAGCAACTTTCTGTAGAGGCTGAGACACGGTTCAATTCGCTTAGAGTTTAGGCTTTTCATTGTTGTGAGGAGTCCCCGAGAAAAGCTACCGAAAAGAAACAGTTGCCTGTCTTGGCTCACTGCTCCAGAGATTGCCATCCACCATTGACTTGCTGGCCCGTGGGAAGCTGCAGTGTCATACCCGTAAGAGGGACACGCTGCTCAGCTCATGGTGGTGGCTTGTGTGCACCAGAGTAGAGGGAGCAGGGGACAAGATACAAATATCTTCCTGCAGGTAAAGACCATCCCCTACTGTTCCTCACTTCTTGATAATGCCATCAGATTATGAATCCACTCTGGGATCAATCCATTGATCAGCTCCACGCCCTCAGCACTGCAATTAAGGCCCGATAGAGTATATACCTATAGGGAAATAATTTCCCATTAGAAATCGTGATTTTCAAAATCTAATCAGACTTTTCCAATACTTGTAATTTTTTAAAACTCACGTGGAATATTATAAACAGGCAAGAATAGGAAAATTTATATTAATAGAATTTATTGAAATTGCCTGTCTTAATATTAGAACACACAGCAACACTAACAAAGTACGGTACTTTTAAAAGTGTGGCTTGTTTTTCAAAATATGCATAGTAAATGAATTAAGATAAACGTTTAGCAATACATTCTCATGTAGAAGAATTTATGTTTAAAGAGCTGGGAGAAAATGGGGAAGAGGTGAAACCAGCCAGCTTGTATTGTTTGGGTAAACAGTTGGCTATGAATCCCCTAAAGGGTTTACTGTGTATTAGGACACACCCTATGTCCAAGATTACCTGCAGCTCTAACTCTGGGATAAACTGCACAGTTTAAAAATTTCAGTAAACAAATGAGTCAAGACTCTGAGCAAATTCTTGACAATGAGAAAATGTTAACTATAAACAATAAAGCCTCCACCTTCCTTAGCAAGGATTCATTAGACTGACATAGGATGCTTTGTTGTTATGGTTGATCGTAGTAAGTAATGTGAAATCCTTTTACAATGCTGGGTCTGGGAACCACAGCTCGGTGGTGCAGCATGCTGTAAACTTGAGTGCACAAGGCCTTGGATCCCAGTCCTAGCTCCCGTAAGAGCAAGAAGACATCTGCATTGTGGCACCAAGCGTTATAATCTGAAAATGAACACTTGGATATAAGCTGGTAGAAATCTCAGAAAAACAATTTTGCAACACCTATGAAGCAGCTGTGTGCTACTTTATGACCATAATAAATACAATTATGACTTAGACAATATTTCCCAGCATTTCTTCTCCCAGGATGTCTGACTATAGGTACAGGAAAATTATTTTTAAAACATTCTTTATCATGAAAAGTATTAAGAACAGTTACCTGAAACATTGCTAAACATTGTTGTTGTTCTTCTGAAATCAGGCTGGTCTTGAACTTGCTGTGTAGCCGAGAGTGACTGAACCCAGGCCATTGTGCATACTAGGCAAGGCAAGCATATTATCAGTGGACCACATGCCCAGTCTGATTAATATTTTTAATCTCCTAAAATCTCAAGGCACTGTGGAAGGTTACACAACATGTAGCTGACATGCAGAGGCAGAAAGTAGCTGTGTCGTGGAAAGTGTGAGGGACCCAAGAGGGAGGAGTTACAGGGATGTTGGTGCAGATGTGAGCTGAGGGGTCCTCCCAAATTCATTTCTGATATGTATTAGTGCTTAACACTAATGATTTCATTTTCAAAAACAGGAGAAGGTAAAAAAAAAAAAAAGGAGGCTAAACAAATGTGCATACTGCCATTTTTATGGTAGTGTGTTATATAGAGTAGTGTCACTGCCTTAAAAATCCTGTCTTTTGCCTCATCAGCTTCTCTCCCACACCTGCTAACCATAGATTTTTTTCATAGTTTTACCTTTTCCTGAATGTCTATGATGTAATATGTTATTTACATATAATACATTATATGACAAAATAATGCATGATATGAATGATCACAATAATACAATATGGACCCCTTCCAGACTGGTTTCTTTCAGTTAATATTAACTTGAATTGGATCCATATCTTTTCATGGCTTGATAGTTCATTTCGCTTTTGGACCAAATGATAGCTCATTTTTATGGGTGAGAGCAAGTTTATTTATCCCAATGTACCTCATGTGAGAGGACATCTTTATGTTTCTAAGTTGTTGAAATTATGAATAAGACATCTATAAACATCCACGTGCAAGCGCTTGTGTGGCCATACATTTTCAACTTATTTGGTAAACACTGAGGAGTATTACTGCTGGTTCGTAGGGTAAGAGTATGTTTAGCTCCCTGAGAATCTGTCTGGCACGCTGTCTTCCAATGAGTTGGAGTGCTTCCTGCTCCCTCCAGCAAAGGATGGGCATTCCTGTTGCTCCATGTCCCTGCCAGAATTTGGTGTCTGTTGAGGTTAGTAGGTGTGTGACAGTAGTGATCTGTTCCAGTTTGCATTTCCCTGCCGCCATTGTCATGTGGAGTGATTTTCTTGTAGCTTATTTTCTTGTCTGTGCATCTTCTTTGGTGGGGTAACTATTAAGGTCTTTGTTTCCTTTTAAAAATCAGTATTCTGTTTTGTTTTAAAGCTTGATGAGTCTCGAGAGTTCTTTATTTTGGATAACAGTCCATCAGGTATGCCTCGTGCATGCATATATATATATATATATATATATATATATATATATTTTTTTTTTTTTTTCTCTCTCTCATTCTGTGGCTTGTCCTTTTGCTCTCTTGTCAGCATCTTTTGGATAACTAACAGTTTGAATTTTCTTGAAGTCTATCATATCAATTGTCTCTTACATGGATGTGCCTTTGATGTCATATCAAAAATTAAAAATGTCAATACTGGATCCAAGGTAGCCTAGATGTCCTTTTGTGTTGTCTCTTAGGAGTGAAAGGTCTGTGATCTATGGGCTTCTTCTGAGGTGTGTGTCTAATGCTCTTCATTCTGATACAGTAAAGGAAATGCCCTGATGTTCAGCCCGTTAATCTGTGATTACGGGGTTTTCTCAGAATCTGAAGAACCCCTGTTAGCCCCAAGGCTTTGCTTCATGCACTATAAAAACACTGAAATTAAAGCATTGAATCATTTCCTCCCTCCACCCACTGCCAGGCACTTCTTACTCTCCCTCAAATTCATGTCCTCTCTTTCTTCGTTATCTATGCTCTTAAATATTCCCACATAGATAAATATAACATATCAGAGGAACAGGAAGTCTTCTGTGAGATTGTATCTTCTAGAGAGCTACACCCATGGAGTTTCAACCTCATGCGTGCCTAAACAAGATGTGAACAAGGATGACACGGAGAGATACGCTAACGTGCAAAGGGAAATCTCACAGGGCCTCAACCATAGACAAGGGATGACAGGTGGCAATAAAGGAATGCTGAGATCAGGAGAAGAGGTCCCCACCCGCATTGGTTATCTAGTACAAAATGCATACAAGTCACATTATATAACCGTTTCCTTCACTTTAATGTGTTTCAAGCATACTGATGAGGCTCAGTAAAGTACCATTGTAGGAAAGTGACAATAATGGTGGTGGTGATTTGGACTCACTGTTCTTCCACATAGCTGCTCGTCTCCGCATCTCTCGTCAAGTTTTCATTCATGTTAAAATTGAGGAAATTAATTATTTTATATCACCTATGCTTGAAGACACAAATGCAGCAATTTTTATACCAAAAGTTTTTACAGTTTTACATTTGAAATGATTAATACTGGTTCTCTCAGACATGAAAATGTGGTCACTGTAATTTAACATGCTTTCTATTTTTAAACATGAACTTAGACAGAAGCCATTGACTTATAATCTTGACATCTCCTGAAGGTAACTTGTCCAGATGACAGTTCATTCTCTGGGTCAACTTGACAATTAGGAGGAAACAATAACATTTCATGCAACTGGAAGAGAAAATGTGGAGAAAGTGGTATTGTTGGTTAAGAATATTATGGCAGTTCAAGCAATTTTTGTTTTTAAATTCACTTCTTTAAGATAGAAATCTTGAAAATTTTACCCAAACCAAAAAAAATCAAGGTGGATTTCAGGACTTGGCTCCAAGTACTTGTACTTCTCTTCTTGCTCTATGGCTGAGCCTTGCCCAGGACTCCTTTTTATTTTTTTAAATATAACTTTTTAATTTAAATTTGAAACAAGCTTGTTTTTACATGTCAACCTCAGTTCCTGCACCCTTCTGTCCTCTCCTGTCCCCCTCCCAGCCCCCATCCCATCTCCTTTCTGCTTCCCAGGGAGGGTGAGGCCTTCCATGGGCCTCATCAAAGTCTGTCATACCATTTGGAGCAGGGCCCAGGCCCTCCCTCATGTGTCTAGGCTGAGAGAGCATCCCTTTATGTGGAATGGGCTCCCAAAATCTTTAGTAAGCAAATATCTAATGAGCAGAGTTCCTATTTAGAATAAAAGCAGATAAATTGATATCCTGTAGGTAATAATCAGTGAAAAGATATCAGTAGCTTCAATTTGTTAGGAAGAGGAACCTCCTTTCTGTGTCTTTTACTTGTGGGATGGGGACATAGTTCAGTGGAGAGTGCTCATCTTTTGGATACACGAGCATCTATGTTCAGTCCCTTGCAATATGTATTCCCGGTGGGCTGACAAGTCTGGGATAGGAAGTGCAAAGTCACCCTTGGGTTCTCGTACGTAAGCCTGAGGCCAGGCCGAGTCACATGGAAGCTTGTCTCAAAAAAAAATAAACACAAAATTAAAAAAGATTAAGCTTAAACATAAATATTTGCAAAATGTAATAACAGGTAACAGAAATGTGCCTGAGTGGATGAGATCACCCATAGGCTACCAAGTTCTTTCAGTGTATCTCAACATATTCTTCCGTGTGTCTTCCCATTGATCTTTGAACATCTTTGGAGATAGGAAGTAAAACGGTATTCCCGAGTTTTGCACTTTTGCTGAAGAGTTTTCTGATAAAGGGGGATAGTGGGCTTTGGCATTTTAGAGCTTCATTCATTCATTCATTCATCCATCCATCCATCCATTCATTCATTCATTCATTCATTCATTCATTCATTCATATTCAGATTAAGCCACAGAAGAATGTCAAACTCCTTAGAATTTTTCACATCTGAGTCATGTTGAGATTTATAGATGGCTTTCCGGGTGTCACACCTGAGTTGGGAAGTCAGACTATATATATCCACTGATTGAAGGGCATGTGAATGGAGACAGGTCCACTCAGCCCTTTTGAAGAGGACAGACAATGCTGTTGGTGAGGGAGGAAGAAGGAACAGTAGGTACCTTGAATCAGCCCAGTCCGTTTCAGCTACAATAACAACTACCAGAAAACGGGGAGCTTGTATATGGCAGGGAGTTATTTCTCACTGTGCTGGGCCTAGGAGGTCCTAGATGAAGGTGGATGCAGGTTGGGTGTCTGGTAAAGGCCCACTGCTTCATTAGTACACACCTTTCCCATGTAACTTTCTCACCACGACTTCCCGCAGTGGAAGGGTGAGGCCTGTTGACCGAGGGCACTAATGCCATTCAGGAGATGCAGAGTCACGAGGCTGCCTCCTCCCAAAGGGCCCTGCCCTCTAAGAACATAACTTGGAGGTTATGTATGACAAGAACTTCAAGTCTTTAAAGGAAGAAATTAAAAGAAGATAGAGCATTTGAATTCTGCAGTTTTAGGAGGTCCATAAACACTCAGCAGAAGCCGAGGAGAAGGTTGTTGAGGTCGCTGTGAGAGTACCCCAATAGGTTTTGTGTTCTAGTTTTAATCTTACCAAAGAGGACAAACCTCAGCTATGCTAAGCACGCAGTAATCACGTTTGTCCCCTCTCATAAGGGAAGGCTTGAGAGGGATGAAGATACAATTCTACTCAGGGCTGGAGGGATGGAACACAGGGTTGCAGGGCCAAGAACACGGGGCATGGGAGCATCTCGATGTTTATCCTGTAATCTGACTCTCTTGCTTCAGAGTCAGTGACCTGAAGTCTGTGTCCCTTTACAAAGTCTGCATGTGAAACTCAAGAACACATACTATGCAAGCCACTTCTATGTGTAAAAGAGAATGTTTCCATACATGGTACTAAATTTCCTTTAGCTTGACACCCTGACTGTCTACCATTAAGTGGGCTTAACTAAATTCCATCTAATTAGTTTTACATCTCATAAGACATTTTTTTTAATCCTTGCAAGAAATACCCTGAAAGTTCTTCTTTAAGAATCATAATTCATAACTCATCAGGTGATTTGCATGCTCAGTATTTGTCGAAACTGCATGTGCATTTCCTCTTTAATGTTTGATAAAATTAGTATTTCCCTCCAGTGACTCAGATTTTTTGAGGGTGAGTGTATGCTCTCCAGAGTGCTGTTTTTCCCTTGTGGTTGTTTCCGTGTTTGCACACGTACAAGAAGGCTGAGGTGTGAGGAGGAAGGCCAATTTCATTGTGGATATGCTGCTTCTGTGGAATACCTCTGGCCAAAATTGCCAATGTGGGAGGAGTTGGCTGAGCCACCAGAAGGTGTCTGTCTCTGTTGTTTCCTTCCTCTGCCCCTTACTTCACTGTCAGTAATAATGTTTTATTATTCATTCAGGAAACTGAGTAGAAAACGCTCTTGAAATTACTGACACTATATAACAAAAGTGATAAGTCATGTCACCTGGTAAACAGAGTGACCTTGTCAGAGTCACCAGTGACTCAGTGGGTGGGCCAGGAGTTTATGACACTCCCTCTGAAAAGGACAACTTTACTCAGGCAATCTGAGATACGTCACTCCTTATTAGCTCCTAAGTTCTATCATTGGAAGGTTGTAGTCTACGGAAAAACATTATTCTCCAAAAAAAAAAAAAAAAAACAACAACAACAACAACAAAAAAACTGCTGACAAGATAGTGGTGAAGAATAACTATAAATGATTTCTTGATACACTATGTCAGAATTATGTCTCACTTACTCTTCCGTGCATCTCCCAAGAACAGGTATGCAGAGATGCCGTAATTATAGAAGCATCCAGTCAAGAGGGGAAACTGGGAAACTGGAGGGATCAATTTACCGTTGCATTTGTAGTTAATCTGGATCCTTGGTTGGTGATTGAGTAAAAACAGTATGGACAGAGAAGGGAGGTGGCTTTCTAAACTACTTGCAACATACAATTCAGAAATGAGGGCTCATAGAGTTATAACCGAGGAGATAGAGTAAAGCAGAGACTGGGGCCACTGGCGTGTATAACTCAGTAGGAAAGTATGTGCTTAGCTCACATGAGGACCTGAGTTCGTTCTCAGCCATTGGTCCTCAAAGGCAAGGGGGTAGCTGTATTATCTGTGATTAAGTTGTCACGCGACATCTCTGTGTGAACAAAACAACAAAAACAGAAAAGCAACTTTTGTTTGCCAGACTAAATCTTCATAAGCCGAAGCTTTGTCACTTTGAATCCTGCTGAACAGCATTCCGAGGGCTACTAAATGGAATCTTTTTTGTCTTTTTCTTCTTCTTCTTCTTATTCCTAGCATACTCACATGTATATAGAAATCTCTGGAATGAGGAAGGAGTGACATTCCATAGGACACCCTCCCACACCCCGTACCAGTGCCCACTGCAAAGGAGGGACCAGTGATTTAGATGACTTTATTTCCTCTTCCTTTTTTGTTTTCCTGTTGGACCTTATTACAGAAGAATTTGTTTGTTTGGGGAAAGAATTGTTAAACAGAAAACAAAACAAAACAAAAAAACCCAAAACAAAACACTTCACTCAAGATACTGCTATGTGGAAGTGATGAGTGATTAATTACCCACGTTCACATTAATGGGAAAACATTGTGGTATTAAGTTACTACATGTTCTGACATTGTGTCAATGAAGAAAGAGAACGAATCCATACCCACTGAGATTTAGAAGCAGAACTGTACTTAGTGTGGGGGTCAAAGATAGGTTTCTTATGCTTTGGTGTACAGAGACATAGATATCTTTGCAGTGTGTGTCATATTATCTGAAGTGCACTCAGTATCAGATTCCAGGCTACTTTGGAAGAGTTCTGCTACATTTAATTTTCACCCAGTCATTCTGCTCTGGTAGCAAAGCAATCAGTCATGGGCATGAATGAATGAATGACCAGTAAGAAATAGTCAATTATTTGGGTGAGTTCTTTGGCACCCTTTACATGTGAAACAATATGGGTGGAAGGCTGTCTTTCAAAACAAGGACCCAGATGAGAAAACAAAAAATTCCATTGAGAATTGTTGATGGAAAAGTATTCTTAGGGCCAAGTGAAGGGAGTCTCTTCATGCGTGTAGAAACTGAACCTTTCTTTAATGCCTGGGCTCTGGATGTAGATGTCTGACCCAGGGACCCTTCCAGCCTTCTGTGCAGAGAAGTCCTTTGTTTTGTGGCATTTGTCTAATGATGGGCCGTAGCCTCAGGACAGCAAATCTGGGACCCAGAATTTTTGAGACTATTTGAAAGAGCTCTAAAAATCACATTGACATGTTTGTAATTGCATGTGTTATTTGTTTATTTACTTTCAGTTTGATTAATAAGCTCAAGCCTGGCATCATAAGGAAGATCAATAGACTGTCTACACCAATAGCAGGTTTGGTAAGTAATAAATTACCTTCAAAACTAGTTTTCTTCTTCCGTTTCAATTTATTTTTAACAACAAATAATGATTCGATGTATTCTTGTGTGCCTGTTATGTCATGTTGGTATTGTCATATAGTATAGTGTGTTGTATATTAGAAGTATGTGTGTGGGGGGGACTTTGAATGTTCCAACTTTAAAACTATATTTCTGTCTTTGAAATACAAGTGGTCATAGTAGGTTCTCTCACTTACAATAACTGTCACTTCAAAGAGTGACAACCTCCTTTTTAAGAGACTTTCAACACTTCCGTTCTGTCCAGAGGCTTTTGTTTCACCTTGTTTGATTTTGTTTTGATTATGCTTCAGAGTCTGGGTATCTCTTTTCTGGCCTCTCTCTTCCCCAAGTGGCAGGTGAGATGTTCCTGTCCCTCCAGCAGCTCTGTCATGCATGCGCTGTTTTCTCGTGGACCACAGCAGCTCTCCAGAATATCAGGTGTTTCCTGGCTGGTATGTTTGTGTTGCTTCAGGCTCGTGAGTTATGCCCACTTAGCACCCAGATCATAAGTATATCTACACAATAATAATCAAGGCCCCATCACCCTCTTATGGTGTGTCACGTTTCCTCTTGATGGACTGTGTCTCTACCTTCTTCTGTTTCAGGGTCCCATCATTTGTAAAGAAACACTAGTGATTCTCAGATGCCTCTGCCTTTATTACTGCTACTATTTTTTGTGGTGCTGAAAATAGAACCTAGGGCTTTATGTCTTCTAGGCAAACACTATTGACTGAGCTACATTCACAACCTTCCTGTCTTTAAACTGAAGATTTTTAAATATTAAGAAATACTACAGGCTCCCATCATGTGGTTTAGGCTTTTAAGACACTGTGGACACTAATGATAGCATGAATCAATGAATCTTTTTGCAGAAGATTTAATAAGCCTTGCCAATCAATACAGGTGGGATGGAGAGATGGTTCAGCCCTTAAGGGTATAGGGTCTCTTAAGGGTTAAGGGTCCTCAGTTCAGCTCCCAGTGTCCATATCAGGAGGCTCACAGTCACCTGTAACTCCAGCTCCAAGGGATCTGACACCCTCATCTGGACTTAGAGGGTGCTTGTACTCATGCACACATATACCTGCCACATATTCAAATTACAAGTCATAAAAATACATCTTTAAAAAAAATCTATATTGGTGACGGAAGTCAGTTAAAAAGATCTCAAAAAGTGCTGCATAATTAATCATTGGAATGTAGAACTTAACTGATTGTCTATGGGTTACTCAATGCTCTTCTAATAATCTATTTAAAGACTTCTTTCTGGCCTTTCATTTAGCTGTGATTAGTGGCTTGAGTAACCACAGATAGCCATGCCACAACTCCTGGGTTTGTGGGAGGCATCAAAAGCTTATCAAAACCTGACAGGGCAGAGTTGGCCAAGGATTATTCCTGGAAAATACCTGTCTTGGAGAGAAGGAATGAAGTAATGAGGTTTCTTTGAAGTTTAGAATGCGTACAATATTCTCAGCCTCTGGCTGCAGCACTGAATCCTAACCCAATTGCCTCTATTCTAGACCTGTCATGTAATTTGTACTGGTCTTAAATCTGGGTAGGTAAAAAGCCTATTACACAGCACACACATACATATTCTTTCTTATTCTTCTAGATATTCAAAGAATAACATTAAAGGAATGTGTCCCTAAAGTCTTTTTAGTAGGAAACATTCAGTTTAATAAAATAAATAAGCTTTATATGAAAATGACTTACAAAACAACTTCTACAAAAATAAATGTTTGAATTGTATTGAGTTACACTATCTTTTCCAGTGGCCTGAGTTATTCTTAGTTTAATTTTTTGATTTTGAACTTTCATTTTTTGGATCAATTACCTGCATTTTAAATGAAATTAGCCTTTGATCTCAAACACTCCCCGAGATTCTGGAATGCTTGAATTGTGATATTTGATGCTGTTGGCTGCTGTTAGGTTTATTCAACTTTATGATTGTCTGATTAGATGCAAGCTCAAATGTATTTTATTTTTAAGCCCCAAACCCTCTCCAAGTATTTCTATTTCAAGCATCAGAAATTCTCTCCAGTTTGGATTTTATCTTTAGAAGCTAAAATGAAATGCATTTCTGGTATATTAAATAGAATGCTTTTCTAAGCACAGTGCAGTGAGCATTTTCATGGGGTATGGGTGTGTTGTAAGACTGACTTTAGCTCTAGAATGGGCTAAGCCCAATTGGTTTGGAGTGAGCATCATGCCTCATCTGATTGCTGATAGTTGTTACAAAATGTGTGACATGGAGATCCAGCATCTACCGGGAAAGGGGTTGGCATGAGGATTAGGGGATGAGGGAGAGTTTGATATGCAAATCAATGCATGTGTGTTCTTAAACAAATAGTTGGGGGCTTGTTGGGTTTAGGACTTTTCTAGCATATGCAGAATTGTAAGAGGACAAAAGGAGTGTGGACTTTGACTTCAGTTTCAGGGAGGGAGGAGAAGCACACAAATCAATTAGCAAATGGGTACGAAGTTACCTCAAAGTTAAATGTATTGAAGAACACATTAGACTCACATCCCAAAAGATTGAGTTCTAGTAGTTTCCTAAGAAATCTGGGTTTTTGACATTTGTGCAAGAATACTGAATAATCTAGGCCAGACTTTTCTTTTTTAATTTAAATTAAAAACAATCTTATTTTACATACCAATCCCAGTTCCATCTCCCTCCTGTCCTCCCCCCCCTCCACGTGCCCATCTCCCCATTGGCCAGACTTTTCATAGTATTAACATTTATGTTCACTGCACCCAACAGTGACTGATGGATAAGGAGATAAAAGAGTTAAGCAAGGAATGAGCCATGTTCCCATTACAGAGCTCAGTAGGTTCTAGAATTTAGTCCTTTGTGGACTAGGCCTATAGGTTGAAGAGGAGACCCCCACTCCCCTTCCCCAAAGGCATATTGAAGTTCTAAGCCTCAGTATGTCAAAATGTAACCTTGTTTAAGTATATGATTTTTACAGATGTGGTTGGTTCAGATGAGATCATCCTGGGTAGAGTGGATCCCTAATCTAGAATGAGAGTGTTTCTAAAAAGTGCTGGCTGTGAGAAAGACATGCCTAGAGGTAGAGCACCAGAAGGGAATGAGGGTGAGGTGATACAGCCACAGTTCACAGAACAAAGAGCGTGAATGAACTTCCCAAGTCTAGCAAGAGTCCATGAAAATTCGCATAGATGTCTTAGGAAGCATGATTTTACCAACACACATGGACTCCCGCCTCCAAACTGTGAGCCAGTGACTACATACATCTCTGTTGGTTTAAGCCGTGAGGTGTTCTCATTTTGTTGTGGTAACCCTAGGGAACTCATGTGCATAGGTGAATGCTTTTATAGGTAACTGCATTTTTTTTTTTTAAATCCCCACTGTACTTTGAAATAAATGTAGGTTTACAGAAGGTACAAAGAGGCCCTGTGTATTATTCTGCTAATTCTTCTCAGTGAGTCTCCTCACATACAATGTCTGGACCAGAAAACTGATGTTACAATCCAAAAGCCTTAATCAAATTTTGTCTGGTGTGTGTGTGTGTGTGTGTGTGTGTGTGTGTGTGTGTGTATGTGTGTAATAGAGACTGAGGGATGTGGAGGGAGAGGGAGATGGACACACAGAGACAGGGGCACATACACAGAGACATACAGAGAGATACACACAGTACGAGAGACACACACACACACACACACACAGACTGATAAACACACACATACAGAGATAGAGACAAAGAAACAGAAACACACACCTGCAGAGACAGAGACATACACAGATAGAGACAGAGACACACAGTAGCTCTTCACTTGGATTTCACCAGCTTTCCATACAATGCCTTTCTGAGTAGTGAATGGAGTGAAGCCTAGAGAGAGTCTTTCAAGCTAAGTCAGGTGAAGATAGTTTATTTTGATGCTAAATCAGATGCCTCTTGTGGTAAGCCAGTGTACAACCTTAACACGCCAGCTCAGTGTACTCCTTCCTGTCTGTGCCATTCCCAACAGCAATCTGTCTTTGACATCTCTTATCTGAGGTTCATAAGAGGATTCTGACTGGACCAGGCCCTTTTTCTCTTTCTGGTTATTAGCAAGCCTGAGAAGATAGTTGTTTGGGTAAATGGGCCTAGCCCATGATGAGCATTGGTTCCCTTGGGATCATTCAGTAGACGTTTGAAGGTTGAAGTGTGTGGGTATTTGTGTGGAGGGTGGTTTTGTGGGGTTAGATGCCCCAAAGATGCCAAATACTCAAAGAACTTCAGCGTGGAAATGTGAGCTGAGTAGTTAGGGTATTTCATGTGCTTTCTTCTGTAACTCCTTTCTAAATATTTTTAGCTGTAGTTTTCAACTGATGGGAGCTGTGTATTACATGTTTTAAAACCAAATGCAATGGTTTGAGAAAAACATGGAGTTTTCCTGAGAGAGATGGTAAGTGGTAAGAGAGATTTCTATTACATGATTTTCTTGAAACATTCATGTAATTGTGTTCTGTAGATGATCAGAGAATGTTGTAGTGATAGGTTCTCTCTCTCTCTCTCTCTCTCTCTCTGTGTGTGTGTGTGTGTGTGTGTGTGTGTGTTTGTTCCATGGTATGCGTGTGGACTTCAGAGGACAATTTGTACTAGTTGGTTCCTTTTGCCATGTATGTCTCAGGGATCAAATTTGTGTCACCAGGCTTGAGGAGAAACACCATTACTTACCGAGCCATCTCAGTGGTCATACTTGATCATCTTGTTTCATCAACAATTACATTTTTACCATTTCTTTGCTTTCTCACAAAACTGTTAAAAAGGAAAATACTAACTAACCCAGGAATTAGTTTACATCTTCTAAAAAATTATCTGGTGCCAAATGTGGGTATATTCAACATACTGAAACCCAAAACTAACAATGTGGGAATTAAAAAATGTCCACAACAGAGTAAAACCCTAAGGAACAGGCCAGATATCTTGCTGGTGAAAAGAGTTGTTGAAGCAGAATAATGTTTACCAACGGATACATTAGCCTTCGTGAAATACAATATGACTAAAAACAGCAAGCAGGTTAGTAACTGTAAACCCTTCCGCCATCTTGGATACCTGACAATGTATGTGTATTTAATTTAGGCACTGTTGACACCAGGGCCAGATAATTCCATACTGAGAGGTCTGCCCTGGACATTGTAGACTACAGTGGCATTGTCAGCCTCTGAGACTCATCAAAGGGTTAAAAACACTTCCTTTTCCATCTTTTGTGACTACTAAACATGTCTGCTTAGATTGAGAGCTACTGAGCTGAAGGATCAAAGCAGTGCGGACCAGGTCTTTCTACAAGGATCGTTTGACTGGATGCCTGTAGACTTCATCTCCTCACATCTTCATTTCAATTGTGATTTTCCTTTGAAAAGCAGGGTTGGTACTTGAATACCAGAGGGCTCCATGGAAAATTATTGGTGTGTCCAAATTTATATGGAAATAGGGGCTGGATTGGACATGTTTGATGTAAAGAATTACTTTTGTTCCCTTGCCTCATATTTGTCATCCCAGTACTCACGAAGTATTGAGCAGGAGGATAATGCGTTCAGTCAGGGCCTGTTTACACTCCACAGTGAGTATGAGGCCGGCCCGAACTATTTGGCTCCATAGTGTCTCAAGAAAAAAATAAAGTTGACTGTTAGGGGTAGAATGGGCATGGTGGGACACAGAAGCCGAGGAGGCAGATTCCTCATTGGGATGGAGGAAACCCAGGGAATGGAGCAAACATCCCCTTATGCTACTGGACATGTTAGTTTCTCTTCATGATGGCCAGTCCAGAACTGAATCAGGCCTGGGCCATTGCTGACTGCCGTTTTCCAGGTGGATAATGAGTAGTAGTTAATGTGTGCATGCTTGTGTGACCTTGTCCACTCTCTCACCAATACTCTCCTGCACACTGGGTGTCAGCAGGATGTGACTGAGTGCAGTCCTGCCCTGCATCAGTGTGTTCCTTCCCAGAAGCTGGGAACTTGCTGTCAGGTTGACATAACACCGCTGTGCTATTCTGACACTCTGTAAGCCATTAGTGGACTGACTCTATGTACTTCAACCCCACCCACCTCTTTTTCCCCTTTCAGGGAAAGTGAAAATTTGTAGGCAGCTGAGGAGCTTTTGTTCTGTTTAAACAAGAAAATCCAAAGTGGGAGACCTCAGGAGAAAATTCTTTAGGGGGGAAAACAGCTGGTTTTGTTTCATCCATTCTCTCCTAGCATGGAATAATTTAAGGAGTACAAACATAATGAGCCAAAGGAAATATTGCTTGTGGCCTCGGCCCACTTATCCAAACAACTACCTTCTTGAGGAACTCATTCTGGGGCTTACCACTGACCTGCTTGGGCCTCCTAGGAATTATCTCTTTAGTATAATTAACAGATTTACTTGTGGACACATTCCTGTGTTTAAGAATAGAAAACACTGGAACTAGAGATATAACGTACTGTTTCCTATCATTTCTAAGGCCCCTAGGTTCCATGTGTTCCTCAGCAAACCCAACAAACAGTCAAAATACAACCAATCAAGCAAACAGAATACTGAAACCATGCAGGAGCCTAAGAAGCCTATTTAGCAAGATAAAATAGCTAAGTAGACCGTGTGACTTGGTCTTCTTGTGAGAATTCTCACAGTGGAAGTGGGGTTATCTCGGACTCTGTTGCCTGCTTTTGGGACCCATTCCTCCTATTGGGTTGCCCCATCCAGTGTTAATGAAAGAGGGGATGCATAGTCTCACTGTAACTTGATATATCCATGAAGGTTTATATCCATGGTAGGCTTGCTTACCTATATCTGAAGAGAAAGGGAGGGGTGTATGGCTGTGGGAAGTTGGGAAAGGAACTTGGAGGAGAGGAAGAAGGGGGAAACTTTGGGATGTAAACAGAATAAAATTAAGAAAACAGAAAACATTAGGTACGTAGGTTAGAGGGACCTGCCTCTCTTCTGGCAAATGGTAGGAGTTCTTCTACTTCAGAACACCCAAGAAGGCTCCCTTTGCACCTAGTGAGTTCTTTGACTTATGCATCCTCTCCTGTTTGATTGCTCAGCCAATAAGACTAGCTAATTCTGACATCTGTGTTTCCCATCTTTATAAGCTTGGGAAGGTGTGGAGACAGCAAGCCCCTGTCATGATGGGCTACTCTTGCTTACCTCCTAAGAACCTCCTTAGAAGAGGTATATGAAGAAGGCAGTGAGACTGCACTATTTACAAAGCACTCTCAAGAGACTTCAAGCCTTCTCCTCTCCTCCTTCCCCCACTCCCCCCAAAATAGTGTGACCAAGACTGGGAATGTAAAACTTATCAATCTTGAGTGTGTGTGTGTGTGTGTGTGTGTGTGTGTGTGTGTGTGTGTGTGTATGTGTATGTGTGCGCGGGCGTGGGTGGGGTTACACATCCTGTAGCATGTGTGTAGAGGTCAAAAGACCTCTGTGGAGTCTTCTTCCACCTTTATGTGGGCTCTGGGGGATTGAACTGAGGTTGCCAGGCTTGCAGGACCAGTACCTTTACCCTCTGAGTCATCTCACTGGCCCCTCGAGTTGTTGCTGATACCCAGTTGATGATGTAGTGTAGTAAAGCAGGAAACTCCTGTTTTATTTCTAGCCACAACCTCTTAATCATGGTGCTGGCACAAGCTCAGGTGTGCTCTCCTGTAGCTCCTGAACCTGCTTGTTTTTAAGTCTGAGATCAAGGTTTATATGCCAAGTTTCTGCCTTGAGGGTAACTTCTTTTTTCTTTTATAACATTAGTGAATTAGAATTGCTGAGGCATCTCCATAACTTGCAGAGTTAAAATAAATAATCCAAAGAAATTGATTCAGTATTTGAGTTGGATTATCTCATAGTTTCATTCCAATAAACTTGGAACAGCCCCTTTTAAGGTCATTTTTGTTACGTAGACATTGACAGTGGAGGAGCAAATGAGGTAGATAGGAAATAGGATGGAAGGTTTGAAACTGGTGTGAGGGACTGGTCCCTTGATAAGTCTCAGGAAGGCCCTCCCTTCCTGGAAACATTTACCGAAGGTCTACCATGAGGTCAGACTGCTTTCTCACACTTGGGACAAGGCTACAAAGAAGGTAGAGAAAGTTGCTCTCTCTGGGAGCTGCCCTTCCCTGCAGTGAGGTGAGAGAATGACTGGGGTCCTGTAAGTGAGTAATGTTTTGATAGGTGCCAATAAATCCAGTGGAGAAAATGTAACACTGCCTTCGTTGACAACGATTATAAGGGGAAGAATTATAAATGGATAAGCAACAATTCTGATGAGCGGCTGGATGGAGTGGCTGTGAGGAGTGAGCTTTGGAAAGTTTCCCAGATCTAAGGAAGAGCATCAGGTCTGACTGGGGCGAGGAGTGGGGAGGGGGGGTAAGGCAGAGTGGAGAAAGCCTTGTGGGTTCTGTCTGGTGTAGAAAGCACAGTTAGGAGTCTAGGGGATATTCTGAGAGAATGCAATTGGTTGTTCTAACATTAGTGGTTGTGGTGGTTGTGGGTAGCCTGCGAGTATACATAAGAAGCAGTGCAGTGTATGTGTGTGTTACATGGGTGGATTGTACGGCACATGTTATATCTGACTAAAACTGCTAAAGCGTGTTCAGTGTTGCTACTTGAATTACTGTTTCAGTGATGGTGACAGTTCATTTTCTGTATCAGCTTGACTGATGTGGGCACACAGATATTGGGTCAGCTAGGATGCTGGGCATTGTAAGTGAATGTAAGTTTAGATGACATTTGCTTTTGAATCAATAGATTAAGGAAAGCAGATGGGGTGGGCCTTATCCATCAGCCAGCAGAAGGCCTGCTCTGTGACAGGGAGCTCTTCACCCTGTGGAGCAGTCCTATGGGTTTTCCTTTCTTGGACTTGAATCTGAAGGACCAGTTGTTCTTGACGGTCCAGCCCTCTGGCCCAAGGACTGCTGCTCACATCCTTCCATCAACTTTCCTGTTCTTCAGGTCTTTAGGCTTTAGAATGGCACCATGCCATCGGCTCTTCTGGATCTCCAGCTTGGGATGTTTCAGGCTCCATATTTCTCCAAAAGGCACCCCCCACTTTAACATTTAACTTTTAAAAATCACTATATACTATATACATATTTCATACTACCTCTCTCTCTCTCTCTCTCTCTCTCTCTCTCTCTCTCTCTCTCTCTCTCTCTCTCTCTCTCTCTCTCTCTCTCTCATATATGCGTGTGTATGGAGCAAGAGCTCCAAGGCACAGTCGTGAAGGCGTTGGGCAACTTCCAGGAGATGGATCTTTCCCTTAGGGTGGGTTGTGGGGACTGCACTCAAGTTGGCAGGGTTGGCAGCTGACCCACGAAGCCCCTTTCTATGTCCACCCTATTCTTTCTTTGGAGAGTCTGGCTGATGCAGTCTTCCAAGCAAGAGGAGCTGACGTCTTTGGGGACAAATGTGAAGTAGAAACCGAGGGCTCAGGGGCTCCTTGTACTGAATGAGCATTGCAGACTTCTGCAGTTGTGTGTTGAGATGGTAAATATGAAGCATAAATAGGGGTTGTTGGCAGATCCCTGTAACATCAGAGCTCGAGACAGAGGCAGGAGGACAGCATATCCTCAGTTACATAGTGTAGCAAGTGTGAGGCCAGCCTGGACTTCATGAGACCATGTCTCAAAGCAGACACACAGTAAATAAATAGACACAGGCCATAGGCGTGCTGGTGCAAGGCAGAAACAAAGATTTTGGACTAGCTAATATCAACAAGTAAAGAAAAAAGGGAATAAAAATGAAAAAGTAAGCAATATCAATTCTAGCCGTTGTCCCTTGGCAACACTGAAGAAACAAATGATTTAAATTATCAGTTTTTTTTTTTTTTTTTAAATCAGGAAATTACCACCCGAAGCTCACTTGTTCACCCACTAGAGATGAGGAAGTGGACCAGGGAAGGCTTTGTAGCACTGCTTTTTAAATTTTCAGCCAGCGTGCACTTAACTCTGTGATCTTGGAGGTTGACATCTTTTGAGAGACAGCAATGCTAGGCCTGTTTCCCCTTTGGCAACCCATACGTGAAGCCCTGTAGGCAGGGTGGGGTTCTCTGGCTTCCATGACCTCTCATCATTGTCCAAATAAGTGCCATTTCATTTACGGATATGTTATGTCTTTATACCACTGATATTTCCCTTTGGTGCATCTGCCTTAATTTAGTTCAGGCAAGATACATAGTCTTTTTGGCCTTGGAATAGATGGAATGGATACAAACAGGCTCTGTGGTAGTATCTACAGATGAATCTTAAACACCTGGTAAGGTGCTGGAAGGTAAATGTTTGGATTTATGGAAATTTTGAGCAGAATTACTGGTTAATTTACTTTAAAGCTTTATACTTGTCCCATTTAGAGTTTTAAAAAGAAAGATGAAAAAACAATTGTTATGAGTAGTTTTTCGCTGCCGGCCTGGACCCACTGCTGCGCCAGCCCCAAATAACACACAGAGACACTGGATTAGATATAAAGCTGTAGGCCAGTTACTAGTTTCTTATCTGTCTTAATTATTAACCCATTTCTATTAATCTAAGTATTTCCATGTGGTCTTATTTTACGGGAGAGAGGGGCTGGCATTCTTCTCTCTTTGTCCTCCATCTTGAATCTCCTCCCTATTACTTCCTTCAATCCTCCTCATCTCCTGGTCCCACCTATCTTGATTTCCTATTGGCCAACAGTCTTTATTCATGAACCAATAAGAGAAACATATTTACAGAATGACATCTCCCATGAAACAATTTATAATGTCGGAACTCCACGGTGTAGTAAGTGCTGAACATCAGGAATTAATGGTCTTGCTTTGGGCTGACAAGGTGGCGCAGTGAGTAAAGACACTTGCCACCAAGCCAGATGACCTGAGTGTGGTTCCTGGGGCCCAGATGGTAGGAAGTTATCCTCTGACTTGACATGCATATTGCAGTGTATACACACACACATACACACACACACACACACACACACACACACACACACACACACACACACACACTAAAAAATAGATAAAGAATTCAATTTAAAAGGTGTAGGCTGGAGACTGGATTATCTTTGTTGCTTACTGTGGCTGGGAAGAAATATACTACACTGTAGCTTCTTGACGTCTTTACTTGCCAATTCCTTTTACACTTTAATCCACCCCCCAGTATGTACAAGAGAGAAGTAAGATAACAAACCTCAGGGCAAGAAGCAAAAGACACAAACAATGTTCTCCCAGACCTAGCTGTGATAGGTTTCACAGACAACCTTAGTCACCATTCTACGACTGTGAGGAGACACCATGACCAAGACAATTATATAACAAAGCATTTAATAGGGGGCTTGTGTACAGTTTCAGAGGGTTATTGCATGATCATCATGGCAGGGAGCAGACATATATTCACTGGACAGACAGGAAAAATTCAGACCCTAGCATATGTAAGTACTTACAGCAATAACCCTACCTAAGACAGAGGCCATCATGGATAGTACTTGGGAAGGCCATTAGTATTTTAGTGCTATATCTCAGGGGTAACTATTGCTTGTGTTGAAACACCATGACCAAAGAAACCTGGGGAAGAAAAGGTTTGGCTTACACTTCCATATTATTGTTCATCATTGAAGGACTAACAAACAGGGTAGAAATTTGCAGGCAGGAGCTCCTGCTGAGGCCATGGAGGGATACTGCATACTGGCTTGCTCCCCCTGACTTGTTCAACCTGCTTTCTAACAGAACCCAGGACCACCAGCCCAAGGATGGCCCCACCCACAATGGGTTAGGTCCTCCTACATCAATCACTAAGAAAATGCTAGACTTCTCCTGCAGCCCAATTTTAGGAGGTGTTTTCCCACTCAAGGTTTCTTCCTCTTCCTCCTCTCAGCTGACTATAGCTTGTGTCAAGTGGACACAAAACTAGCCATCACATGCTCAAGTCCACGGCCATGAAGCCTGAACATTTGGCCATGGGGCCCAGTGGGATTATAGTTGAGCTTCAGCTCTCTTCCTTTCATCTTCCCCCCTTTCCCTTTCTTCCATCTTGTTTTACTGTTTTGTGTAGTGATAGTTCTTTGCCTGATTTCCTGGTTCTCACTGGGTTTCAGCAACCTCATTGTCTATAGACAGCATATCTCTGGCTACATAGAGATACATGTTTAAATACCTTTATGCTATGGAATTTATCTCCCATTAAGAATTGGAAATAAAAAGCACAAAGGTATATGATGCTTATTTTATTTTTATTTTTGCAATTTGGAGGCACTACCAACTATCAACTATGGGGTGAAAGGTTAAGTTGTAATGTGCTTTGCCCGTGATGACTACCACTCCCTTTGCCCTGTCTAGTACTATGACCGGTTCGTTTTCATCCATATATGTAAGAAGTGATGCTAACTCAGATTGTCTGGTTAAAGCTTAAATACAAATTAATAAAAAACACGGATTTACAAAAATGATCTAGATGGGCCCAACTCCAGGAATAAATGTTAACTATATTTTAGTTGGAAAAAATGTCATGGGAACCCAGAATGATTTTATTTGGTTTATGAGCTTAATTTATATTTTAAGACTTTATCTATGACACTGTCAGATTTATAATTTAGATTTTTCTATATCCGCTTCATTTTCTTCTAATCTTGACCACCCGTATTTTACATATCTTCCTATGAAATATGAATGAGGGTCCCCTGGGTATTGCTAAAGCATCCTTGTGGATGCCAATTAACAGTGTATTTCCAATGCCAACAGGAAAAAAATACTAGCCTAAAACAGATGAGGTCCAGCAACTTCCCTTCACTGCCCACTTATCACATGCTGCAGATGCTACATATTATATAGTCACAATATGACAATATGACCCCCCTTTCTCCCTAAGCTCTCAAGCTCTCAGTGGTAGCCACCAGCCTTTTTTTTTTTTTAAACCATGAAACTGGGAAAATCCACTAGACCAAGGAGCGTGAGGATGGGACCGAGGTTGCTATCCCACTGTGGGCCCAATGAGCTCACAAGACTGTGTGTAGAGGAATCTGGCTTGAGGGAGATGCTGATGAACCCGTCTAAGTCCACGCTCTTTGAAGATGGGAAGACAGACAAGAGAGGGAGCCAAGGTGTCAGCGGCCGTTAGAAGATGGGAAAGTAAAATTGCTCTTAGAATGCAGGAACTTAATTGCTGGACACCTGGATTTTCTCCCTGTGAGAACTTAGATCAGTGCTTCTCAATCTGTGGGGCATGACCCCTTTAGGGGTCAAATGACCCTTTCATGGGTCACATTACAGATATCTACATTATGATTCATAAAAATTATGGTCATGAAGTAGCAATGGAAATAATTTTATGGCTGGAGGGGGGTGTCACCATAGTATGAGGAGCTGTATTAAAGGCTTACAGCGTTAGGAAGGTTGAGAACCCCTGACCTGGATGAATAATTTGCGGACCTGAGATAATAAAGCTATGTTGTAGGAATCTTAGTGCAGCCTTAGGATGCTAACACAGGGGTTAAGTGTGTTCATCTGTGTTACACTGCCATCCTTGACCAGCCCCACCGGATAATGGATGACCTTCAATGGGACTGGTGACCTTGGATGACTACTGTTCCTCAGTATAAAGCACAGACAATGAGACTTGTATTTTTTTTAAATGAGAATTTGAGTAGGATAATATTTGTAAAGTGCTTCAGGATGCCACCTGGCAAAAGGTAAAAGTATGAGGAAAAAAGTTGCCGGTCGAAGGACCAGTTGAGATAATGTAAGAACTGAAAATTGTCACGAAGGGGACAGGGGACAATTAAAGAGGCAATGTGACCTATGGGGTCTTGGAGGATGGACTGCTGTTTAGTTAGCTAAGTCTTACGTCAGGAAGGGAGAAGATTCGCTGTGCACTAAGTCGGTGGATTTCAGAGCTGTGTTTTGCCATTAGAAGAAACGAGACTTTGGAATGACTGAAGGGAGTCAGCCTGGAGCAGAAGTTAAGTCCTGGGATGGGAAAGTCTGAGTCAGGGCTGATGATCTGGGCTCTGAGTGTGGGGTGGAGGCAGGGCAGTGTCCTGGCAGAAGGAAGAACTCCCTCCAGCTGGTTCTCAAGTGTTGCCAGGCAATTTCCCCTCCTTAAGTTTGCTCCATAAAATATCTCTCTCTCTCTCTCTCTCTCTCTCTCTCTCTCTCTCTCTCTCTCTCTATGTGCTTTTTAAAGGAGCTACATTAGCACAGAATTCTCTTTGCATTTATTCAGCTTTTTTTTTTTTTTTTTTGGGAGCAGGTGAGTTTTAGGATGACTTCACTTTTGATGTACAGTGTGATTTGAATAATGTGCAAAACTGTCCCCTACTTCATGCTGTTATTTGACAAAGCCTTCTACTGCTTCCGTGTGGGCCAGTGTATCCCAGGTTAATTCAACACCCTTACCAGAACACCCTTTCCTGCTGGCTTCCTGCTGTCCCGAATTGCCAGCTTTCAGCTCTGCCCCTCTTGCTGTGATGGTGGTTGCTCCTGCTCTGCCAAACAGTGCTGGCAGAACGTCAGGTGCCACACTGCTGGCTTTGCGGCCGTGGATAATCTCCTGGTCTTGCCGTGTCTCTTGGCAGTCCCTCTAACCTCTTGTTGGTCTTTATTCCTGTCCTCTTGTGTTACAAAACTTATCTGCTGCCCTTGGCCTCAGCTCCTTTGCTCTGAACAATGACCCAAGCTCTTTTCTTTGATAATCAAGAAAAATCAAAGCAGGCTATGGTGACATACACCTGTGATCCCAAGCTGAGGCAGGAGGATCTTGAATTTGAGCCCAGTCTGGGCTGCATAAAAACCCTGTCTCAAACAAATCAACAGAAAAAGGATAAGAATGCCTTCATTCCTCATAAGTAAAATGTAAAGCTGGGCCGATGAATATCTACATATATGATAGTCATAAAATACGGATGTATTTGTTGGTAACTGTATATATTTATTACATATTGTAATCTAAGCAACATAAGCTAAAAGGTTGAGAATTATTCTACCTCCAATGAAGAAGCCAGGATTAGCTGGTAGAAAGCTGAGGCAGGAGAATTGACATGAGTTCAAGACCAGCCCGGGCTGTTGAGTGAATTTGAGGCAAGTGAGATATTCTCTCAAAACTCCCCCAAAGCAGCCAGCACTAACTGATCACATTGTTCCCCAACTTTCTTAAGTGGGATCTGTATAGTTAAAATGCACATTTGGATATATTTTAGTCACCCTGATACTTAGTGGTTGCTTAAAAAGAAATTTGATTGCTGTTTATGTATATACCATGAAAGTAGAATTCAAGTACTTTTGGGGCTGCATAATACGGACTCCAGCATTCTCTAGGGGTTTCAGACACAACTGAGCACTGACTTCCATTTGGTAATGCTTTTGTCTATTTGCCTCTCAAGACTGAAGACTTCTGGGAACTATTCCTCTAACCTGGGCTATGTTTCAGAAAGTCTGGAATGAAACCTAAGTTTTCATGTGTCTATCAAGCCAGTTACGCTGTTTTGCGACCTTGCTTTATGGCAAGGAGCTAGGCTGTTGTCTCCCTGCTTTTCTGTGTATCAACGTCATCTGCATGGCTCCTCTGTGTTTGCATGGGACTGACATGTGTCTGCAAACCATTGCTCAGCAGATGGATTGAGTTGGATGTCTTTGCTTCAAAGGATGCCTCCCTCTGCATCACTGTGAACATTTTGAGATGTCAATGCTGCCTCAAAATAGGAAAGAAATGGAGGTTTTTAAGTCCCTGGACCTAAGCTGTCTACTCCATGTAATACACATCATGTACTCTTCCGTATTTTAAAAGTTTGTTTGTAGGAGGCTTGTCCCTCTCTGCTACTTCTAAAGCCACAAGAAGAGTCTTGTGGTGACAGGGGAGTAGGACTTTCAGGTAGTATCTTCTAGGAGCTCTGGATTAAGCTTTGCAGGGCTCCCATGCCTAAGCACAGCTTAACTTACTTTCATAATTGCTTGGGACTTTGAGCTTTGGCGTCTGTGATGAGTTCCTCTGTGTTAGCCTGGTCTCTATAAAAACTCTCATTTCAGACAGACAGCTCTTGACCTAATCTACTCAGGAACTATTGACAGAAAGGGGTCCCAGTGGCTGAATGCAATGGCTAGACATTTGCATGCCCAGTTTTGTACAAAGAACTGCGATGTGGAGAATTCTGTGACATGGTGTCTTTTCTCTGCCCTTTGCAAGTCAGCACAGTTAATATTTATCACTGAAGGTTTTTTAAAATTTTGATCCTTCAAGTAATAAAGAAAATGACTTAGGAGCTGATACTAGCCTAGCTGGTGCAGTATATTTTAATGAAGATACAGACTTTCGGTAATGAGTGATTTGATTTGTAATGGGAAATAAGTCTGGAACATAGTATCATTAGACTATGCACAATATTTAAAAATAGGTAAGTGTGTGTGTGTGTGTGTGTGTGTGTGTGTGTGTGTGGGTGTGCATGTGTGTACACACACACAAGTATGTACAGGTCAGAGGCCAAACTTGAGTGTTCCACAGTAGCCACTCACCTTTAAAATTTATTATTGTATGTATGCCTGTATGGTGTGTGTACGGGGGTATGAATGTGCCATGGCATACATGAGGAGGTCAGATGACAACTTTGTGAAGGTAGTTCTCTCCTACCTCCTTAAAGTGGGTTTTGAGGATCAAACTTGGGTCACCAGGCTTGCATGGCAAGTGCTTGTATCCAGTGAAGCATCTCACACACAGGCTCTGTCCACCTTGACCTTTGAGACAGGCTTTCTCATTGGTTTTCGTTCACTGAGTAGATGGAGTGGTCAGACATCAAGGCCCAGGCTTCCTGGTGCTGGGACTACCAGTGTGTGTCACCAAGTCCAGTGTGTTTAAGTGGGTCCTGGGAACAGATTCTGGTCCTTCTACTTTCATGGTGAGTTTTTTTGTCAACATCAACATAGCTTTCCCCCAGACACACACACGCACACGCACACGCACACGCACACGCACACGCACACGCACACACACAGAAAACAACAACAACAAAAATTGTATTTTTAAACATGTTGGAGAGGGCACCTCTTAGAAATAATTTGTCGAAAAGAGAATCATATAGCATCAATTTCAAAGTTAATCATTTAGTGGCATTTATAGAAACTCGCAATCACTGGACATTTCAGGACTTCAAGGTAAAACCTCTTGAACTTTAAGTAGTCCCTCCCTGTTTCCTTCTTCAGCCCCTGGCCACCATCAGCTTTCATTCTGTCTCTAAGGGCACAGCCATTTTGGATGCTTCATTTACATGTGAGCTTTGTGTTCTGGCCTCTTTCACTTATTATGGTGAGGAAGTTCACCTAACCTGTGGAACATGTTCCTCTTTCGTGGCTTTTCAATGGGTGAACAAGAGTCTTGAATGCTGACTTTGCAGCTTGTGCAGCCATTGGATAATGGACATGGGAACTGTTTCTGCATTTGTGTGCTGGGAATGGTTCAGCTATCTGTGCATGTATGTGACCTGACTGAGCATTTTGTTGGTTCTTTGGGACGTACTCCAAAGGGGAAGGAAATAGTAAGGTCACAAAATGAGAGCTCACTAAAACCAGTGTGGCTAATTTAATTTAGGGCCCTGACACTCATCCTGACGATTTCTATCCCCGGTAATGTGCTGATGTTACGTTACATAATAAGTGTTTCTAGAAGTCAACAGGTTTGCCAGGGTCAAGAGGGGAGACCTTAGCAAAGGCTTGTATCAGCTCTGGCCCAAGGTGTGAGTGTTTGCCAGCTTTGTGTTGCCGTCACACTCTGTGTTGAACATTTATTATGAAGACAGAGCCCGGATGATGGGGAAAACTGGACAAGAATGGGACAAGGTGGGACACAATCTATGTTTGGGCTTAACTGAATGTGGGAGCTGTTTCCTGCCCATGTGCCTTACGAAAGTGAACATCCTACGTGGTGGGGTACAGTGGCAGCTTCCGGACAGGAGGTGGCTTGAGCAGGAGGCGGACTGTCAGGTGAGTGGTGCTTCTGGATTTGAGGAATCTTTGCCGGGTGCTAGTCTCTTTGTCATTCATTTACTTATTAGTAAATGCCTGTATGGTACTTTATTGTCAAGTTATTTGAATACTCTATTCCTCATGATTGCAGCTTCTGGAAACTTCTTCTCTTTCCTTGTGTTGCACAATACTTTTAGTCTTATTTTTCTGGGTGCTAGATTTTTTTTCCCATCCCCTTCTTTAGCTGTATGTGATTGGGAATCACTCCCTCCCTTCACCCCTCACTTCCTTTCCCCTCCTCCCTTCCCTTCCCTTCCTCCCTCCCTCCCCCTCCTTCCCTTTCCCTCCATCCCTTCCTCCTTCCTCTCTTCCTGTTTGTTCTGGAAATCCAATCCAAGGCCTTGTGATGCTGTCTAAATACTCTACTACTGAGATATACCTTAGTGTTTAATTTCTGCCTCCCTCCCTTCCTCCCTTCCTTACTCCAGTTTTCTTTTGCAGACAGGGTATCACTGTGTAGCCCACTTTGATCTCAGCTCATGCTCTCCCTTCTCCAAGAAGGCTGAATCTACAACATTGAAGGCTCAACTCTTGCCAATGCATGCCCGACTCCTTAAACCATACTTTTGAGCAGCTCCTCTTATTTTTCAGACTTGATTCATTTTCAATGTGTAGAAGTGTTTCCCTGCGTGTATGTTTGGGCACACTGTATGTTTAGTGCCCTCAGAAATTCAGAGGTAGGCATCAGACCCCTGGAACTAGAGTCACAGATAGCTTTGAGCTGCCATGTTGGCCCTGGGAACCAAACCCAGGTTCTCTGAAAGAACAGCCCATGGCTTTTAACCTCTGAACCATTGCTCCAGCTCTCCTTAAATAATGCTTTAAGATCAATTGTTTTTTGTGGGTTCTGAAACCGATTTTTTGCTGGCTGGATATCCCGACCAGGGCATCTGAAGTTCAGTATCTCTGTACACTTGTGTTCCAGATTTGTGATTTTCTGTGTTCCTTATTGTGAAACTATTATGCTAGCCAGATCCCAGGGTTATTCTACCCTTCTGGTAAGTCACTCCAGTGTGCTGAGGAATTATACAAGTAGCTAGGTGGTCTAGTACAGACTTTTCACTTTTGTAGTGAAAATTCCAGAGTGCTGAAGTCCAGCCTAGATTCTGCTCTCAGTTCGTAGCAGAATACCGGAGGAGCAAGGGAAGAATGGGGTAATAAATCCAAATCACACAGGCATCACTGCTATTGACAACTGTCCAGACTCTTGAGTCAGTAAATGCTGCTAGAATTGAGAAATAGTTTTCAGGCCTGGGTTAAATTCAGATCATTGGCAGGAAAACAAGGTTAATGATGAAGTAGAGGGTGTGGTTATAAAATCCTCTGAGTTCCTAGAAAGAATATAAGGTAGTGCCTAGAACTGTCCAGTCCAGCAGGCAGTTTCTAAGCTGCCGCCTCCGGGTATCATCCTCAGTCTTCCTGGAAGACTGAAGTAGAGAAGGCGTCTCTTGAGGCCCATGGGTGTGGCTCTCTGAGAAGGCAGTGTAGCCTCAGATTGGACCTTACCTTTGAGAGGATGGTATTTACAGAAGCACTGGCAGTCTGCACGAAAAAACCTGGGATATTTAGTTGCTGCAACTCTCCACAGGCAAGACGGAAAGCTGACTGAGAGAGCCGCATAGATGTTCACATGAGCTAGTTTGAAAGGAAAGAGAAAGGTGGTGTTTAAGGTGACCTGACGATTCCAGAGAGAGGAACCAGAAATGGTAAAGCTAACTCCCTGGCTTTGGGGCCTAACGGGGAAACATCTGGAGTTTCTAGGGACAGGTGGCTCTTGTGGGCCTGTCCTTTCTCCACACGTTCACCTGGAGAATGCTTATGACTTCACATATTTCCCTCAAACCCAAGCCTCCCGCTCCTTCTGTTGCTTTTGCCTTCATTTATCCCCATAGCAACACTGTAAACAAAAAGGGGCTATTTAGATACCATTAGGGGTTATCAGGTTTTGTTTTTGAGATATCACCTTTGGCCCTAAAAGAACTGTAGGCATTACATATATGTAAAGCAGGCTTTCAGGACAAGAGGAGAGGTACTTCTTTTTCTCACAGGTGGTTGGGTTGGGAGGAGCTATGCTCAACGGCTCTACTTCAGGATGGGACTTTTGAAACCTCATGGGTAAGCAGAGCTGACTTTGATGATAATTCCACATTTTAATGTCACCTTGATAAGAGATGAGAATTTGGGCGTCATGGTCCGGTGAGATGGCTCAGTGGCGGTGCTAGATAGTGTGTTATTAACCAGAAAACAAGCTAAGGTTAAATGAGAGGAGGGAACCTCAATTAAGAAAGTGCCTCCATTAGAACCGGGTGTTGGTGGCAAACACCTTTAATCACAGCGGAGGCTGGCGGATCTGTGTGAATTTGAGGCCAGCCTGCTCTACAGAGCAAGTTCCTGGACAAGCCCCAAAACACCACAGAGAAACCCTGTCTCTAAAAACAAACCGAAAACAAAGCAAACACCAACAAAAAGGAAAATGCCTCCATAAGATCAAGGCAAGCCCACAGGTCATTTTCTTAGTGATTGATGATGTTGGTAGAGGAAAGGCACTGGTAGTGTTGGGTGGCATCCCTGGGCTGGGGGTCATGAGTTTAAAAAGAAAGCAGACTCAGCAAACCAGTAAGCAGCCCCGCTCCCCCCATGGCCTCTGCTTCAATTGGTGCCTGTAGGATCCCACCTTGTTTGAGTTTCTGTCCTGGCTTTCTTCCGTGAAGGACCACAGCATCTCTTTCCTCCCTAAATTGCTTTTGGTCTCGGTGTTTCATCACAGCAATAGCAACTCCAACTATGACAGTGGGTAAAGGCATCCACCACACAAAGCTGGCGACCTGAGTTTGATTCCTAGAACACATGGTGGAAAGAGAGAGCTGGCTCACTCTTGAAAGTCGTTCTGTGGCCTCAACACACGTGCTGGGGCATGTATGCATCCATACTAACACACACACACACACCACACACACACACATGCACACGCACACGCACACGCACGCACCAAATACACATACTAAACAAATATACTAATAACTGTAAGTTGGGGGCCTTGGGAGACAGTGAATATTTTTCATGAGTGGGGTGTGACTATCTAGTGTCCAGACAATGAGGTGTTAGAGCCAATATTCTAGTGTGGCCTGGTGATTGTTTATGGCCTTGTGCAGTCTTGACTGAACAGGGCTGGTCTCTGTAACAGGAGGATCTTACAGAAACGATAGAACAAGATTTTGAAAGGCCAGGAAGTGCAGCTTCCGCTTTGTCATCTCAGATCTCTGGCTCTATCAGGTAGCCGTATGGAAACATCTATTGGCCCTTATTTGCTATCCACATGAGTGAGTCACGTTGGGAGCAGCCGCAGAACCAGGAAGGCCTTTGTATGGCTGCGGACTGGGCTGACTTCTCAGTTATAGTTCCATGAGGGGTCCTCAAAGTCAGAACCCCACCTATTCAAGGTACATTCCGGAACCTGCAAAGTTATCAGAAGCCACCGTCTCTTATGCAGCCATTTTAGGATCATTCCTTTTGCAGCATTGCATAACCAAGGTCCTGCAATCAACCAATACAAGCTGGCGAGCTTTGTAGATCTTTTATTCTGGCATTTTTATCCTTGTGTTTTAGTAAGCACCACTTTTTGTGATTATTAATCAGAGGTGGAGAGGGGGATGGAGACTGTGAAAATATCAAGATTTCTTTTCCTGGAGTGTTTGCCTTTCTTCGTCCCCACACAAACACTGTAAATGGGAAGGAGCCACTTAGATACCATTAGAACTAATTGTCATTATTTTGGTTTGCTTTGAGAAGTTGCTATTGGCACTGCAGATGTAGGGATTATGTGTGCTTTAAAGCAGGCTCTTTGACTGGAAGTCTTCTCTAACAAGTGGGCTATGGAATATTTATTTGTGTAAGGGATTGGGGGTTTGGGCACCCCTCTTCTTGCAGAGAGAATTGTCTGCCCTGTGTAATGGGTTGCAGATCTGTATGCCAGTCACTGCATGGGGAAGGAAAAAGGGGTCAAAAGGCATAACTAATCGTTCTATAGCTACTCCTGGCTCCCAGGCCAATTAGATGAGGTTAATTTCCATTTGGACTTAGTTGTTGTTCTTGTTTTGTTTTGCGCCCCCCTCCTTTTAGTTTCAAATGAAAATAATTCCATCCAGTGAGGGCTAAATGCTTTCTTTTTATTATGCTGAGCTGGGTGTGGCTGCTTGATGTTGGAACAGACATGGAAATTTTATTTTATAATTTTGTGTATCCCCTGAGGCAATGCTCTGCCTGGATCCTTTGAAATCGCAGGAAATAAATTATCAGTGGGCTCCAGTCCAAGGTGCATGATGTAGGTTACAATTCTGATTGGAGTAGAACCCACTTCCAGAGCATAGGCCGTGTGTGAATTTATATAGAGTGTTTTCCTGCTTTGAGACCGAGTACCACTAAGCTTTTAAAACAGCATTCTGCTTTGTGGCTGATAAAAAGCTTTACTCAAGTCTAAGATGTAATCACAGCACTTGTATTTTTCCTTGAACTTTGTTCCTGCTGGAGCCTCGTCACTTTCGATTTGAAGTGGCTTCTCTCTAAATACGTAGATGGGTTTTGAGGAATGTGTGGTTTCTTCCTTATCAGCTTGTACATTTCGTTCACCGGGTGAGTGCCATTATGATTTTGTAAAATATGCCCTTACTTAGTTCCTTAATATTAGTCTATGTTTGATTTTGTTTCAGCATCTATCTATCTATCTATCTATCTATCTATCTATCTATCTATCTATCTATCAATCTATCTATATCTACCTACCTACCTACCTATCATCTATCTATGGTTCCAGGCACCCTGCTTTTGAGGCCTTGTATTTGCCAGGCAAGCATTCTTTTTCTGCCGTGTGTTCTCAGTTCATGTGACTTTAAGTTGTTCAAAACCAAGTTAGACAGATAGGAAAATGCTTAATATTTTATTTTCCCCTTTTGGCTTGCTGTCCATTGTGGGATATTGGCCCAATGAGTCATTTTGTTGTCTGCTCTTCTGAGAGAGGGCATTTTTAAAATGGTTTGTGTTTTCAAATAGTTGTAGATAGTACAGCATTTAGAAGTTGTAAGCTTAACAGTGAAATTATCATCATGTTTCTGCTGGAATTTTGCTAATAAGTTTGTGTGTGTGTGTACATGTAGTTTGTATATGTTCATGTATGCATGGATCTCTGTGTGTGTGTGTGTGTGTCTCTGTGTGTGTGTGTGTGTGTGTCTCTGTGTGTGTGTGTGTGTGTGTGTTTGTGTCTGTCTCTGTGTGTGTGTGTTTGTGTCTGTGTGTGTGCGTGTATAGAGGTCAGAAGTCAATTTTGGGTGTCTTCCTCAGTTTCCCTCCACTCTGTTACCTCTTAGAGAAGTTTCTGTGGTCTTTGGGGCCAACTTATTTCAAAGGATACAGATATTTCAGTTCCTAGCTAGTTAGTGCATACTGTGTTTGGCTCAAAGCATCCTCCCACTTTCACAAACTGTTTTTGCTGCTGTTGTTGATTTTTTAGTGTTCCTCCCTTCCTTGGCAGTCAGTCTTGTGTTTCTCTGGCCACACTTTCTCCTGCACTTTCCTGAAGTGAGTCCTCTTAGTCTCTGAGGAACCTAAGCTGCTGAATCGTTCATCTTTGATATTCCCTCTCACCCTGACTTTGCTGCCTGTGTGTAGGAAGCTCCGCAGTCTCCAAGAGGCAGATTGCCTTCTGGTCTGTGGACCTGGACTTGGGAGGGAGGTGGGTGTGGCTCCAGGGAGGCCCATGCCACCCAGGCGGTGTTGCCAGCCAACCTAAGTGGACAAGCGTGTGCTAGCACGCAAGCAAGACATTCCCCTACCCACAGCCCCGGCAAAGCAAAAGCAAAGATTCCACAGGGAGTCACCAGGAACTCAGCCACACGAAGTACTTCTTCTTCAAGAGTGGTAAGGGATGATGCCAATGCTGATCCTAGTAACCAGTGTGTGTGGTTGCAGTACAGTGCACTGAAAATAGAATCCGTCGTGGTCCAGCAGCAGCTTAGCATAATGGCAAGCATTGGCTTGTGAATGGAGGATTGGGGTTTTGAAATTAGAGAGGAGGGCAGGCTTGGAGGTAGCAGATAGGTTTTCAATGTTTTTTTTTTTTTTTTTTTTTTGGAGGCAGCTCTTCAGACAGGTGCAGGGAATGAGTAATATGCCACTCCCCAATGGTCCGGTTCAGCCAATAAGCTCCAGGCTTCTCCTTGGTCCTATAGCATGGTCTCTGTGCCTGTCACGAGCTGGCTCAGCAACCAAACCCAGATTCCAGGTGTGGTATTCCACAGCCGTTCTGTAAATTGCAATCATAGAAACAGAATGTTCCTCCTCGTATTTCTTCCCTGCCAACAGTTTCTGGGTGGGTGAATGTCAGTAGCTGGAGTTATTTTTAAAGAGGTGAAGCCTGTCGTGCGAAGCTGGGAAGAGGGAGGGCGTTTGTTTGCGGAGCCGAGCTGACATCAAAGTGTAGGTTACTGCTCACTGGCTAGGCGCTTGTCCTATAACAGGTAATGTTTAACGTGCCAGTCACAAAGATCACAGAAAGAGTGTGTGTTTGGGCATAAGATAGCACCACCTTTTATGCTCTGGAAGACTATACGTGTCCACCGGCTTTTTTTTTTTCCTCCTTTTTTCAGATACACTTATGTGCCGTTCTTGCCACCGCCTCTTTTGCTGACTATAATTGGACTTTGAAGCTGGGAAGTTGTATCATAAAAATTGGTAACCTTTGTCTGAAAGCAAGCTCGGCTAAACAATCACTTTCTGATTCTTTTCACAGGATAACATAAACGTTTTTTTGAAAGCTTGTGAACAGATTGGATTGAAAGAAGCCCAGCTTTTTCATCCCGGGGATCTACAGGATTTATCAAATCGAGTCACTGTCAAGTAAGTTCCACTGGTGTTTTACATGTGTGGCAAATATACAATATAGAATTGTAACAAAGAGGTATATCTCTTTAAACCAAAGGCTTGCAATTTCAGTGAAAATAATTGCTGAGAGATTTTGTGATTATGGAATGATCTTTCCCCTCTCTGTCTCATTCCAAAATAGACCCTTTAAGACTGAGAGCGAGAAGCCAGCTGTCATTGGTACTGTGTCACAATCTCGTTGTAAATGTCTGTGCTGACCACAGTGCGGGATTATATTTTAATGTTTTCCAGCATGATAGTGTTTGGTTGCTAGTGGTGAGGATAGTCATTATAATTACGAAGTGAATTTACAGGCTATTGCTATAACTTAGGGTGAAAATAATAAGTTTAAAATAGTTCTTAGGTAGTTGGCAATAGGACATGATTGTTAACAGAAAAATGAAGAACAACCGGTGAAAGTTACTTGTTAATATTTGGAAGGACTATCTGCCTAGGGTCAACCACCTCGTTGACTGTGGTTGCTTTTAAAATAATGAACCTGTTTTCACTGTTTGAATACTCTGTGAAAGTGGACACACACACAGGTCTGTGTCTATTCTGTTGGAGTTTGTGTAGGCAGCAGTATCCATGTGTGAGTGAATGCTTTCGGGAAAATGGAGATTTTTGTTTTCCCCCTACAAACCTAATCTGCAGCCAGGAACTCACCAGTACAACAGTGTCACCCGGTAAATGTGACATGGAAGTTATATAATTCTGAAATAATGCTTAACTCCTTATCTAGCTAGGCTCTTGGACCTGGTGAACATTTTTCCAAGTGAGGAAGTAAATAGTTTCGGTGTTTAGAAATAGTGAAAAGGGAAAACCCTGTCTGTGCTTTGGATGAAGATTATATGCTTAATGTCCCAGTACTGAAGCCTTAGTCATTATTAAAATCAACTAACGATTCTAAAACCTGGCCATTGCTTGTCAAGACAAACAATGCCACAGATATTTACGATAGTCTGCACTGTCTCCTGGCTGTCTAACCTGAAGTCTCAAGCAGCAGGAGTGCCTTTAAAATCGAACAGTAAATATTTCAAAGGGACAAGCTGTCCCACACCGACCCACCTCTCTCTGTAGTGGTTTCCTAACTCCTCAGTGGCAATACGTGCCTGGGAGTCTGCACATTTCTGTTGAATTGAAAGTTCAAGTCCTAAGTTGTGTTGCTGAAAACACTCTACCGCACAAGGTCCTTTTCATTTCCATTCAGAGGTGTGTTTGTTTAATTTCTTTTCCTAAGACCTATCTGGGCACAGAAACTCTAGCCTTCCAAGTGTTCCTTCCCTTAAGCCGGCGATGTGCGTTAAGGCGAAGAGAGTTCCCTTTTACAATCATGTCTCTTTGAACGTCAGCAGCCTATACTTGAGGAGAACTAGGTGAAACATGTTTGTTGGCCCCTAATTTCAAGGCTGTTGCATATAGGGCTTGCCTGGAGTTGCTTTCAGGAGTGGCTGGGCCTAAAACGGTAGACAAGAAGTCAGTCTCTGGGCTCAGCCTTCGGTGAAATTAAATTACTGACAAAGTGAAACTGGGATTGTGGGAAGCCGGCAGAGCAACTTGTTGGAGTGGAAACCACAAGCCTGTCATGGCCAGGTGTACCTCAGTCAGGGTGAGAGAGCCCGGGAAGCAGCTCAGATTTGGCTTCAGAACTTTCCATGCTTGTCTCGGGGGACAGTACAGGGTGTGTTCTGGGTCTACAGCAATGGCAGGCTCTGCCCCTCCTGGAGAAGATTAGAGAGCTTCCCTTGTGCTTTGAGGAGGAAATTTTCATGAAAGGGAGCAGGTTTAAAGGAAGGCAAATAATTGCTTAGTAAAGAGAAGTGTGGTTGTTAGTTTTGGGTTAGGTTGTTATGTAATGTGCAGATTCCTGTAGGTCAACTCTTGTCCTATCATTATAGTAGATTAAAGGACTTGGCATTGATTAGATCGGTCGTTCTCTTGTCCAGGCAGTTTTTCCCCCCTGGGGACATTTGGCAGTGTGTGGAGGCATTTTTGATTGCCATAGTTGGCGGGGGATGCCACAGGCATCTGTTGAGGGGGTCACAGTAAAGCTAAGTGACCCATAGTCCCTAGGACAGACTCAACAAGAGAGGGTTTCCCTACTCCAGGCAGTAATGCTGCTGGGGTTCAGAATCTGATGTAGACGTAGGAGTCCAACGTGGCCCACAAAATAGCCAGGGGGAAATGAAAGACTCTGAGTGGACAGACTTGTGACACTACTCTGTGTCACTTGGTGTTTACTGTCACCTAATATGTAGGTTTCTTTAACAGAGTGTTTATTTCGATGGCAAGGCTCATTGTGATTTGTGTGAGAGTGTGCATGCATGTAGTACTCTGAGATTGTTTTGCTTGTCTGTAAACATTCAATGTAGCCAAACTGTAGGGAGCCATTCGGTTATTTTAAGTGTGTGTGCCGCCATTCCTGTTGCCTCTAATTGCTTACAGACCTGTGCTGGCCTTGGCTTCTGAAGCAAGGTATGCCAAGAGAAAAGAGGAATGGTTAATATACTGTCTGTTGTGGAAGAGGAGGGGTTGGTGGGCGGAGGGGACATGTATGCTGGGTGCACTGAGTGTGGGGGAGTTGAGCATTTGGAAGAGAGCAGTAAGAATGGTAGCAGTTCAAGAGCTGTTGGCAGTGAGGGGTATAGGAACACCCGTCCTAGTGGGTTGGTTTTCAGCAATTTGTGACTCAGAATTTCATTTGCAACCAATGTCCACCAATGGCACAGAACTGTGTACTCTTTATGCTTCTGTGACTGTACACAGTCTTATATGAGCCAGCTTCCCTGGACATTTTGCTTTACAGGGAGAAGTAGTCTGAAGTTTTTCAAGTACATTTGAACGACTCTATTCATTTTTGGGTTGGGTCTTCTTCCCAAATCAGTAGGCTCCTGATTATTATATTATTATATTATTATATTTGCTTTCTCTTTCCAAATGGTTAATAAATAAACTCAGGATTCGGTCAGTCTCCATGAATGACAGATGGAGAGCTAATCCAAATATGTGGCCATGCAGCTTAGCTCATATCACGGTAAACATTTTACTGAGTAGCCACACTGAACTGAATATGCATAATCCACACGGAAGGAGTGATGAGGTCCCGCCACCCAGTGACCACAGAGGCATGCTTCAGCGCCTGTAACTCCCCAGCAAGTGTCCAGGTCGTTGTGATGGTATCTGGTCAGAAAGAGAGGCACGGAGTGACTGATTATATTAGAAATTAACTCATCAGAGGAGTCCTGGATCCTGTCTTATGGAACTTGGGAGTTGGTGGCGAGGTCGGTCTGAACATTAAAATTTTTAATAGTGTATGTTAAACTAAAACACATTTAAAATATTGCTTAGAACAACTTTCTCTTTGTGTGTATACGTGTGTATATGTGGAGTGTGTGTGTGTGTGTGTGTGTGTGTGTGTGTGTGTGTGTGTAGGGTGTCTGCCTGCGTGTGTATAGGCACACTCACCTACACACAGACATGTGGAGCCCAGAGGTTGATGTTGGTGTCTACCTGCTTTCGCTTTAGTTTTTGAGACAAGGTCTCTCACTGTCCTGAAACTTGCCACGTAGGCTAGTCTGGATGGCTTGTGAGGCCCCAGTATCTGCCCATCTCCACCCTGAGTGCGGCGGTTATAGGCATGCCGCCCTACACCTGGCCTTGTGGCACACGCGCAGGACCCTAACTCTGGTCCTAGCAGTTTGCACACCCAGAACGTGCTTTACCTACTGAGCCATCTCCCCAGCCTGTTCCAAACAATTTCTGTGGAGCATTTGAAGTTGCAGATTTGAACAGACTGTAAACATGTTTGTTCCCCCTAGCCACCCCCTCAGCATTCCAACCTAGATTTTAACACTTCTTCAGACGCATTCTGGTCATAACATAATTACAGGATGGCAGTGCTTTTGAGCACAATATTTTTGTCATGCAAAGAAAAGAAATTATTTCTACTATGGGCTTAGTGCTTCACTATGTAGGTTAGTAACACTTCATAAAATAATTTTATATAGTGCTGTTTCCTTGGTTTTTCTTCTTATGTATTACTTTAAGGGTATAGAAATCAAGATTTTTTTTTCCTGTTTTTAAATATATGCTACTTGCCAAAGGAAGAGAGGGCTGAAGTAAGATTAGTGTTGATATTGTTCCATTGTGAAAATAATGGAAGGCTCAAAGTGACATTTCAGGTGTGCAGGTAGGTCTCTCTGGCTTCAGAAGCCAGCTTGATTTTTGTCACAACTTTGTGAAGTCATTCATGTTACCAAGTGGCACTGTGTTTGGAAGTTTGTCAGATGGAGTCTGAGTATGTTTGTGTGTATGTGCATTTATTTGCAGTTTTTGCATGGAGGTAAGGTAATTTATTTTGAATACTTTCTATATTAAGACTATTACATGCTTGCTTTTTAAGTGGTTGTGTGTGTGTAGGTGGGTGTGTCTGTCTGTGTGTGTGTCTGAGAGTATATGCCACATGTATGGGTGCTCTCATAGGCCAGATGAAGGGATGAACCCTAGAGCTGGGATTCCTGACAGCTGTTTGTGAGGCTCCTGCCATGAGTGCTGGGAACCAAACTCTGGGGCAGCAGTGAGTGTTCTTAATCATGGGCTGTTTGTCCACCCCCATTAATTCTTTGTCAAATGTAAGCCTGACTTTAGATCTTTTACTGCAAGTTCGTGTTTTGCATGAGTATCTCACCATCTCCATCTTTATTTAAAGCAAGCTTAGCATTACCCAAACTTAGATCTGTCACTTGAGCGTGGTGACTTCCACCTGTCACTGTGTGTTACTATTTTAAACGTCCCCTTCCTATTGATTCCCAGAAGAAGGGGCAGAAAGGAAGCCCATTGTGCTGTGTACATCTGTGTCTCCTTGCATCGCTCTTTGGGGACAGGAACTTCCTGGGAGGGGAACAAATTCCTTTGAGGCACTGATGGAGGCCAGCAGGCGAAGCTGGTGTATATTCTTCGTTGGCAAAGTTGGCAAAGGGTCCTTGCCTCTGGTAATGGTTGGGGATTATGAGGCAGGTGTGAGGTGAAATTCTGGCAGAGTGCAGCTTTTCTTTATCTCTGTCTTTTGCCATTTCTAGTTCTCAATCTGTTTCCCAGAATCAAAGGCTTCTGCATGTCAGCTCTTCTTTAGCTTTCTCTGCTTCACGTCTGAAAATGCCACAGGGCCTGATTCTGCTCTGGCCTGCTGGCCAGGGTCTTTATCTTCACAAGCCACCTCAGCTACATTCATGCTTCAAAGAGTCTCACTCCGTGGCTGAGCTGATTAGCGGTTGACATGAATCAGCCCCCTGGGAGTTTGACTGCCCGTTCCTTCCCCCATCAGATAACCGCTGTTTCATTACGAGGCCCAAGAAGTCGGGAACTTTTCTGAGAGTCATTAGTCTTTCAAATCATTGTCTTGTAGGGACACCTCTGCTTAAAGAGTCCGTCTTTTAAAATTTCATGCCTTTAGTGGAAAAGGCCAGTGGAAGAGGGGAATGAGGGTCTAAAGGTATAATAATATGTACATGAAAATGCCATGATAAAATCGATTAGTTGGTGTGGTAATGGAAAAAAAAACAGATAAATAATATTTTAATTTTGGAAAATATGTGCTCAGGCAATTTATAGTCTACTACCAGCTGTTTGTTTAGATTTAATTTCTTTATGCAAATGAATGTTTTGCTTGCATGTATGTCTGGTGCCCATAGAATCTAGAAGAGGGTACCTGATCTCCTGAAACTGGAATTACGGATGGTGGTGAAATTTGAGTGCCGGCTATCAAACCCAGGTTATTTGTAAGAGCAACAAGTGCTGAGCCCCCTCTCTCTGGTCCCTCCCAGCTGATTTAGACAGTGTGAGCTACCGTATTAAATCTTTGATTTTCTGCTTGCTATGTTCTGGCCTGTTTTAACTGATCATCTGTATGAGGGCAAAAGTAATGTGTGCTTGAATTTATCTCATATATATCTTAGTAAAAAAGACATTTCATCCTCAGAGAGGACCATTTATTTATTTATTTATTTTATAGAGGAGTAGCTTTCTTATTTATCACAGCAAAAGATGGATACAGGATTTACTGACAGAAACCCACAATCCACAAATAAGGGCTTTGCTTGACATTTTGGCAGTCAGTCCCATAAATCCATTGTTGGAGTACATCATGTTGAGATAAAACCAGAGGAGTCTGAGTATGTAAGTCAGCAGGTATATATTTCCTGTTCCGCATGCTCAACATTCTAGGTTCGAATCCCCATAATCTGGGTATGGCGATATATGCCTGTAATTTTAAGGAGGTGAAGATAGGAGATGTGCTAGGTATGTCTATAATCCCCATATGTGGAAGATGGAGACAGAAGGATGGGAAGTTCAAGATCATCTTCAGCTACACAGTGAGGACAAGGCTAGCCTGAGCCAACTGAGACCCTGTACAGCCTCCCGACACGAGCAACGAGAGATAAGTGTTCTTTGATAAGAACGAAAAATCATTTGAGCTTTTTCTTCACGGAACCGTTCTAACTGGAGGGAACACAGACTTTCCATTTGGGTTTTCTAAGTTCTTATTCGTCTACATGTAAACTTTGGCCAAATCACAGAACTATTTAAAAAAACAAGAAGCATATATTATTGCTTTTATCGTCTGGTACCTAGTGTAAATGTTGATTTGGAAATCGGATTTTAATTATAGTCACTTCCTGGGTACTTCAGAACCAAGCTCCGAAGGTGGGGAGAAGCTCCCTGCCCATTGCCCAGTCTTCCTCTTTGTTCTCATCATCACATTCAAAGCTTACCTAGTAAAGCAGTCACTGAACTTCCGGTTTCAACTGCCTCCGACTTATCACCGTAATGATATGGTATATTACAACACTTTCTGGAACATGTACAGCATCCAAAAAAAAAAAAAAAAAAAAAAGAGTACATTTATCACTCCCTCACAAGGAAGAAACAAAGCAAAGGGGGAACTTTGGACCAGGAGTCTTTCCAAGTAGTTGGTAGAAGTTTCAGTAAATTCTTCTATGGTTGTGTAAGTAATGCATATTTATACCTGTTTGTATACATTTATATATTTACACTTTACATGAAGAATTAGAAACATATCTATGTGTTTATATTATGATTATGTACCATTCTCAACCTTGTGAAATCTAAAATATACACCTAAGAGTTTTGAGGTGGAAAATAGGGTGGTCATGTAGGGTGTGAACTTTCCTGTGGGGCTTAAAGGCAAGGAAATAGTTTTTTTTTTTTTTATGCAAAGCAGGCATTGCTGGTGAAATAATTTCTTCTGACAAGTCACTAGTGTTGCTTTAATGAGACACTTTACCAACAATTTCAGTAAGTCTCCTCTCAAAGTGGTAGCGCATTGGTTAAGTTCTCTGGATCTGCCTGCCAGTCTGTGGCATTAAAGATCAGGTGTCTCCCTCTCCTGACTGTAACATAATTTTGGAGATTGTGAACACTAAGAAAGTTGACCGTTCCCTAGCTGTTTGACTGAGTGAAACCGCTGGTTGAGTTTCAATCCATATTCACTGGGATCCAGCAAAAAAATTTAGAGCCAGGACAGCGTGGCCTGCATCTTTGATTTCGGGGTCTTCTGAATTGGGCTAACTCCTGTCCTCCATATTTCGGTGGCCAATGATGTTAGCCAGGTCGTGTTTCTTCCTTGTGCTGGATTGGCTTCTCAGTAAGCTTAACAACATGGCAGATGGTAATTCTTTGCTTTCTCTTCATTATGCTGAGTGCTAAACTCTATAAGTAGACCACTGAATATGACACAAGTGATTGTTGTTTGCCGGAAATCTAGAAAGTGATACAGCTTGGGTGGTACCCTACCTCCTGAGAGTGATGGGCTGGTCAAAGGAAATTACCATGCAAGCCTGTGGTGCTGGCATTTAGTAAGTGCTCAGCGAACGCTAATATGTTACTGTGAACATTCGCACAGTGTAGCAGCATTGTTATTTTCTTTTCTTTTTTTTTTTTTTTTTTGGTTTTTGTTTGTCTTTTGCTTTTGTTTTTTTTGTTTTTTGTTTGCTTTGTTTTTGTTTGTTTTGTTTGTTTGTTTTTTGTTTTCATTTTTGTTTGTGTTGTGTTTTTTTTTTTTTGTTATGTTTTTGGTCCTGCATATGCCTTAGAGTGAGAAAGTCTCTTCTGGCCACTTGTGTGGTCTTTATTTTTCTGAATTTAGGGCATTTGGGACTTGGCCCTTCTTACTGGGAATAGGTGCTTGACTAGATGTGGGTTTGAAAACTGATTTTTATTTTTAAATCTGTGTATAGGTGTAGGTATGTGCATGTTACTGTGGGTGCTCTCCCAATCCGGAGGTGTGGGGTCCTCCCAGACCACATCCAGGTGGTCATGAGCCTTCCTATGTGGGTGCTGAGAACTACATTCCTACAATGCACAAGGGCAGTGCATATCTTCTCAAGCCCTTTAAGTAAACAATAAACACATATATGTCCAATCCACCTGACAGAATTAATTCTGTTAAAATAAGAAAGCCAGGGTGAGAGAATTGCTGTCTGCCATGCTGCGTGTGATTTTTTTAAATCAACTTTTTAAAAATTAATTTTTTCACTGTTATTCCCTGAAAATGTCAAGATTATAATTTGAATTAATTTCTCTAAACAGCTCAACCTTCCCATTATAAGAGAGAGCGAATCAGAAATACTTCACACATTCAGATGGTGCTATTTATAGCACATTCAAACCTAATTAGGCCTTTGCCGTACTTAATTGGCTATTTTTAGCATTGCCACCTTCCCTCCCATTTTTGTGACGTGTCCTTTTGGTCACAGAGAGGTACGGCAGATGTGGTCAGAAGCTGATATGGGAAAGGATTTGGAAGACTCATGTTCTCTTTTCCTAATGGGATATAGCTGGTCATGGTCTTGACTGAACTCAAGTGGGCATTGCATGGCATGCTGTCCACTAAGAACAACTTAGTTCCCTCTGGGCCATGCCACTTTGTCCCATCAAAGTATAAAAAGCCTTGATTGTATTATCAGAAGTATGATGCTTTAAGTTGTTCACCTATTGGGTGAACAAGTGTGGCTACTCTTTCCAGTTTTAACTTGAATATGATGAGGAAAAAACAAACAAACATAGGAAATATAGTTTTCTATTAATGTGTTTAAAAATACATTTAAAATTTAAAATTTCTTTTAAATAGAACTTGGCTATTTAGTATTTACTAGAACAAATAAAGAAGTTTATTGGTTGGTGTTTGTTTCTTTAAAGTTAAGGCTAATGAAACACTAAACTTCAGGGGAAATTTCGTGGTGTAATTTCTGGCATTCTGAGTCCAAATTTTTTGTGAGATCGGTGACTGACTGAAGGCTTCAGGGCACATTTCTCAGTCAGATACCAATCATCACTTTATCTTCCAAAAAGCTTAGTGTTGTTGCCTGGGAAACCACTGAGCAAATACACACAGTAACCGAGGCAAACAGTGCTCAGGTCACTGGAGAGACTTTGATGGAGAAAGTCAACCTGTCATGTAAGTCTAAGTGGCTTACTCTAATATTCCTAAACATGATCAGTATGGTTTTTATAATGTTACCATCCAAACAGCATATAGAGAACATACTCTGAACCAACACAGCTTAGATCATCCCATTTTCCTTAAGCTTTACAAGAAAGAGAGCAGGATTTGGTGAAGCACCCACTTTGAATTGGGTGCTGTTTGCATTAACACAACTTAGACCCTAGGTTTACCTAGAGTTTGCTCTGCAGGCTCCGAATAGTTTGGGGGAGGCACAAAGTATCAAGTGTCAGAGTTTCTGCTGTTCAGTTTCATTGCAAGAATATCGACAGCTGCCAGTCCCAAATGCCTCTGCTTTGTATTGTTTTCTTCAGTTTACTGAGATGTGGAAATTGTCCTTCAAGGATTCTGCATTCGGTGGAGGTGGTTAAGCAATTTGGCTGACCAGTTATGAGGCCTCTTTTGCTTCACATTTGGAGGGAAAATTGAAAATTTTATAAGCCTATAAAATGCCACCAATAGTTAACACCACAGATTTCTGTATCTTCGAAGAGTGGAGCTCCAGATGTAGGTAAATTGTAGGTAAATTTCCTTTTCCAAAGGGGTGTGGTCTGTGTGTGGGAGGAGACCATGTCTTTTGTCTATTGCTGTGAGGAGAAACCATGGCTATGGCAACTCTTATAAAAGAAAGCCTTTAACTTGCTTAAAGGTTCAGAGGTATAGTCCCTTATCAGCAAGCAGGGAATCATAGCAGACATGGTTTTTGGGGAGATGCTGAGAGTTCTACATCAGATCTGCAGGCAGCAAGTGGAGAACCGCTGAGCTTGGTTTGGGCTTTTGCAAACCTTAACTGTCCACCTCTACTGAGTTCATGTCCCTCCAGCAAGGCCACACCTCCTTTCCAACAGTGCCTTTCCCTGGTGGCTAGTCAAGCATTCAAATGCGGGTTTCTGGGTGCCATTATATTCAAGCCACCACAGACAGTATGAGAGACATTATCACAACCGGTAGGCAGCCAGAACAGGCAGGATCCCAGATTATTGGGAAATACATTTCAGTGTTCCCTCCTTGTTTTTGTGTGATTAACAAGAAAGGGTGGGGAGGGCTGTCTACTTTCTTAAAGACTGATACCATTGGCTTAAGCTGTAGGCCGTCGGCTTTGAACATAACTATTTCCAGACAGAAGTAGCAGTTTTGATGGACTGCTGGGCCAAGGAGGGTTTGTGAGGAGGCATAGGTAGGGATATTGAGTGAGTCTTCTTCACCTGTGGACCTTTTCTCTGGCACCTTTCAAACAGCATCCAATGAATATTTAACACTCATGGTATGTAGACTCCAAACCTATGGGAACATAAGGGAGAGAAGAACCATCTGTCTTCTACCTTGAGTGAAAGAAGAGCAAAAGCTTAACTTTTGGTTGTGGGTGTTAAGGAGAATTGTATGATTCATAGTTGTCCACTCCAAGGCAATGCTGGTTGGAGTGAGATTAGGGAATCACTGGATTAGAGGGCCCAGAGTGCCTCAGACATACTCCTGTCACTTATCCAGGGTTAGATGAATTAGGGTTATCAGACTGTCGGGTGTCTTGCTGAACTTACTTCTAAATTAGAAACAGCCCAGCTAGGCATTTTCTCTTTGCTTCAGATGCCTGGAGTGAAATGAAGCAGAGAAGGCATACTTCCTTAGCTGGGTGATCTTAGGCAAATAATCAAAGTTTAGGTTTTCAGTCAAGGAATGTCTCCTTTTGCCATGCTGCCTAAGCAGACTTCAATAGCTTTGGAAACTGGACTTCCATGTCTTCCTGTACGGTGTGCCCGACATTGTCAAAAGTCTATTTTGAAGCATTTTTTAAAGCATGCAAGCTTTATCCTAAAGTGAATTTGTATACATGATTGACACAGCCACGTTTGATGCCTGGAAAATTCCTCTGTTCTGATCTTTAGATTTTCTTCCTGCTTTGTTTTTACCTTTCTTCAACTTGGTATATTAAAACATGCGGCCAAATCTGAGATCACTGATCTTTAAGATTTTCTACTTGTAACATGTTAAACCACAGATGTTTTAGACCAGGTAGGTGAACTATAGTTGAGAAATAATTATTTGAATTTTGTTGATAGATATAAATACCTTTATAGGTTTTGAGTTGTGTATAAATGCCTTTATGGGTTTTGAGCAGGTATTTATGGATGTTCAATCATATTTGTCATGATGATGGAGCAGGCCTATTAAGTAAAAGGTGAAGATTATGAAACATTACTAATCTAAATTGCTAGGGATTTAGCACTGCCATACTTTGACCTTTGTGGACTGGCATGGAACTTGTCTAAAAATAAGCACTAATAAATACCTTTTATTTAGGTAGTTCCTTGTTTATCAGTTCCTTGCACTCTATTTTGCTTAGTCTTTGAAAAACAGTGACAATTTGCAATTGCTCTATCCTTAGATTCAAGTTAAGTCAGGAAATATAACCCAAGATATTTTTGTCACCACTTATGTCTATGAAAATTTATACAAAGCTTTAATGATTACTATGTTGAAACTATTCTAAAACTCAAATTCTAAGGAAAAGATGAAACCTGATTCTAAGGTAAAGATAAGTTAGTTATATTCTCTATCTTGCTGGATTAGATGAGTCATATTCTCTATTTTAGTGGATGTTGCCCCTAAGTCCTGCTATCTCCAGAGCCCCTGAAGATTGAAACAGGTGCTCTGCGCAGAGCACCAAGTGTAACAATAAATAGCCCTGTGTAATTCCAGTAAGATGAAACTCTTCTGTGGTTGCTGGTGCGTCAAGGGGGGTGGGGGCAGGGTCAGACAGTGACTCAGAAGGTCGAAGTCCAGGGCCTGAGTCAGGTTCTGAATTCCTTACAGGGAGCTCCTCTTCACTCACCAAGCCCTTAGAAACTATTTCTAGGTTCTATGTGAATGACCCTCAGTAACAGGAAGAAAATGTTATGGAACTTTTCCTTTGTCAATGCAGCAATACCAAGGTCACAAAGTTAATAAATAGTAGCCCAAGGTGAGACTATAGCAGGAAAATAAAATACAAATATTTCTTTAAATAACTACTGGATGGGTGGGATTTGATAATAAAATGGTCTGAGCTTTATGGTTACTATTCATACATATACAAAGGCAACATACTGTTTGTAGGGGCAGCCACCTGAAATAGTGACATTTTGCTTTATGCTGTGTGGCATCTCAGAGCTTGATAGGTTGGTTGCTTGACTTGACAGATATGAAACTGTGCTTGAGGGGCAATGTCACATGCATAGTAAATGGTGTAACTGGACACCTTCACGATGGCTCCAAACAGGTGCCCTTGGTATTATAAAATTCTGGCTCTATGAGTGTTTGAGAGATGGGAGGATTGAGTGAAGGGATTTTCTAGTCTGCTGATGGGTATCTGTTAGGCATGAGCTCCCCGAATTTGGTTGGGTCTAGAATGGTCGGTCTGGAGGTCAAGGAGCAATTGCATGTTTTGGTAGCTTCAGGTAAGGAATTATGGGTCTGACTTTACCTGGAGGTAAGCTCTTTGCACAATCATTTCTCACACCTGAGTGTGCACCCACTGCATTCGAGTTTGTTATGGTGAAGGCCTTGGTGGAGAGGGGTGGGGGCGGGGCTGAACCTGTATTTTTAGCAGGGCTTGGCAAACCACAGCTTCAGTGGGGTGTATCACACACTAAAGTGAGGTTTAAGGAAGGTGTTGGGGAGAAGTACTCTTTCGCTCCTTTTGTTAAACAAATACTTCCTCATCGTAGTAGTCTTGTTCACGCCTGGACTTTCCTGCTTGTTCACATGGTGACTTCAAATCCAAGCTGCTGCCCTGTGTGGTTTTCTTCTCTAGGAGGGCTCTTCATCATCATATGTCTGAATCTCCCAGACTTCTTGTGGCATGACTTACTTATAATCAAATCCATCCACTTTGTGGGTACAATTTTAATTTTGGTCATCCAATACAATTGTGTTATAATTACCACAATCCAGTTGAAAGAGGCTAAGAAATTACCCCTTGGCTCTCAGTGGTCAGATCCCTCCCTCTCTGGATGTGTTACACACTTTTGCCTGTTGTGGATGACCTCAGTGTCCCGCTCCCATCAGAGGAAGAATAACTTCCTCCTCCTTTTTCAAACTTTCTTTTTGTTTATTCTTCATGTCTTTCACCTCATGCATCTTGCTCCCATTCATCTCCCTCTCTGTCCGTATCTTCCCTCTGACCTTTCAACCCCTCTCCAAATAGAACAGAATTTAAGAGAAAAAAGGGCAAGATCATAGAAGCTGCAGTAGTATGACACAGTGAGTTGCACACTAAATCCTTTTGTCCACACATCTTTACTTTCATTGCAAAGAGTTATCGATCTGGGGAGACCTCTGGTTTCCGCTCCTCTATCGATGCTGGGCCCTCGCTAGGACTCCCTTTGGATATTCTGTTGTTGCCCTGTGTCACGGAGATCCTGTAGCTTTGGGTCTACAGGACCGGCCCCTTCCTGTGCTCCAGCAGATCACAGATGGGGTGGATGTAGAGGTGGGCTAATTCATAACTCTGGTTCTAGGTCTGGGTAGTTGCAGGGTTAGTCAGCCTGCCAGCTTTCCATTGTCCACCATCAGAGTAAGCTCTCCAGCCTTGCCCCTAGCCAGTTCAAGCCTTGCAGTAATGGGAAAGGGGTGGGGGCCGGTTCTCCTGCTTTTATGCCCTCATGATTGGTTCTCCCACACCTGGACCCTCAGGCCCAGCTCTATTGTGCTGCGCAGCTGAGGTGCAGGGACCACTCTCCTGAGTGCTGCAGCTGGTGAAGGACAGGGCAGCTCTCCTGCACGTATGACCCTGGGACCATCTCTCCCGCCCACCACAAGCAGCAAGAGGCGGGAAGGGGGGGATGGCATCTCCCTGCCCCCTACCATATGGCAGATGAGGGGCAGGTCCTGACCTCCCATGGTCACGTTCTTGGGGTGGTTCACCTGTACCTCTGTCAATAGGGTCAGCTCTGCTGTGATGCCCAGGTGAGGTGTGGGGCTCACCTTCCTGTTTGCTGCAGCTTGTGAGGGGGAGGGGCCACTTCCCTTCATTCAGGTACCACAGGTGACAGGGGTTGGAGGGGGAAGGGCATTTCCCCTCACCCTCGGTAGGCAGACTTTTCTGTCCTACCAGCCAACCCCCAAATAACCACACGGAAGACTCATTATTAATTATAAAGGCTTGGCCAACAGTTTAAGCTTGTTACTAACTAGTTCTTACAACTTACCGCGTTTTTAACCATCTGTCTACCTGTTGCCATGTGACTCCTGGCATTTCCCTGTCCTCTTGCATGTCCTGATCCCTCTCTGGCTGGTGACTCCACCATTCTTCCTAGAATTCTCTCTCTCTTTCCACAAGTCTCACCTAACCTTTTTCTGCCTAGCTATTGGCCATCCAGCTCCTTATTAAGCCAATGCAAGCAACACATCTTCAGAGTGCACAGAAAAGATTGTCCTGTAACAGCCCTCACCACAGGGCGCGCGACTGGGGTGTGGCCCTCTCACACCCTCAGGGCCAGCTCACCTGTGCCTCTGCCAACTGGGTCAGCTCTGCTGTGCCGCTAAGGGGGTCCCTTCCTCTTTTTAAATGGAGGCTCTCACTGTGAGTCCCTGGTTGGCCTGGAATTCACTGTGTAGACGGGGCTGACACTGAACTCAGATCTGAGTGTTTCTGCTTCCTGAATACAGAAAATACACTGCTTTCTGGTACAGAAAAAGTGTACTTGGTGTACCATTGAACTGTGAGTATAAGTTGCCCTCCCCCACCCTCCCTTCAAAGCATAGTCAAGGATTTACTCCTCAGTATGTTTTTTAGAAATGTTCTGATATCCTATCTTACAAATTATTTTACTCTGGAGTGATTGGCAGTAGGAACATTAGCCTTTCAAGGACAATGCCTGTAAGAGAGTGGCCTTTCTTTTAAATCTAGTCAGATACCAAACTCAGTTAAGAGAATACAACAGCACTGTATGTTGTAGCCTTGGGAAACTTACATTATAATTACAACTGTGTGTGGCATCCAACTTTCCCTCATGCCATAGGAAAATCTACAAAACAAATGGGTAGGGTGGACAACTATTTTCGGAATTAGGCTCCATCTGGCCTCATTCACTAAGCTATCTAGGAGAGGAAGCCATATAGTAGTTATTGGTCTCAGCTCAGCCACTATCGTCTGTGGACCCTGGCAACTTTCCACCTGTGATGGCTGTTCTTGGTTGTCAACTTGACTACATCTGGAATAAATTAAAAATCCAAAATGGAGGATACAGCTGTGAGGGATTTTTGCTTAATGTGAAGAAGAAAGATCTACTTCTAATCCAGATCTTTGAGGTAGGAAGACACACCTTTAATCTAGATCTTGACCTCTATTCTGGGCTCTGCCTTTGCTAGAAGCCTATATAAGGAAGAAAGAAGCATTTGCTCTTGTCCTGGTAGGGAGTTCAATCCTTCACTAGCATTTGGGCCTACTGCTTCAGGGTAACAGTACCAGTATGTACTGAAGACCAGCTGAGACACCCAGCCTGTAGACTGAACCACTGCTAGATTATTGGGCTTTCTGTTTATAACCAGCCATTGTTGGATTAGCTGGACTATAGCCTGTAAGTCATTCTAATAAATCCTTGTATATATGAAAAGAGAATGAATCATTCTATATGTAAATGTATGTGTATGTGTATCCATATATATGAAAAGAGATTCATTCTGTAAGTTTTGTTACTCTACACACTGCAAATACACTACCTCTCTATCCTCATTCTTATAGAACATGAAAGAGGCAACATTAGACCGTACTGCAAAGGGATCACTGATTATTAAATGAGTTACTACAAGCAAAGAGCCTCAATGTTGGACAAAACACAAATATTTAGAAAATGCCAGGAGTTTTACTAATATGTTTTTATAAAAATATACTCTCCTCTGTTCCCACAAGTCCAGCAGTATGTATAATTTCCATGATTTTTTTTTCTATGAAGAGGAATTCATGGCTTTGTGGTTGGAAGTATATGGTCTTAAGAGGATTGTAAGGCATCACATCACTTACATGATGATACAATTCTATCCCTGGACAGGAATAGGTCGAGGGAAATAAAGGAGCTGTCACTGGAGGACAAATCTTTCCAGGGGGATGAGGGGGATGTGGGAAGAGGAGACAGGCAGCCATCAGACTCAAACCAGCTGATCAGCCTGGCGACTCCACCTGTCATCACGGAATAGGCCACAAGTGACCTCTTAATACTCTTAGGAGAGTTTTCTTTACCCTTATTTGCTACTGATGGTAAACTAAGAGTTTTACTAATGTAAATTTACTAATGTAAATCGCAAAGCATAGAAACCACAGATGTAGAAAAAACTCACTTTCCCCCTTTAATCTTTGGCCATTTTGGTGCTATGAGAAATTATAAACATTTGGATTTATTTTATGGAGAAAGTTTTTAACAGTCTTTTTAAGATGAAATATGAAAGCAAAATGATTTTGTTCATGATAATCTAAACAAAAATAAAATTAGGACATGCATATCATGAAGTAGTAGAACACTTCTCTGGACTGCTTGTGGCCCTGGGTTCCATCTCTAGCACGCACCATGGGGGAAAAATTGTAGAGTAAAGCGCAATGATTCTCATTTAGTTCATTATTTTGGAACTATTGCTTTTACTATTTCCTCAAAGACTAGTTTACATTCTAGTGATTCGTCCTCTAATTTTAAATAGAAAATGTAGAACGGGTATCATTAAGAAGTTGGAAGTGAGTACTTATCTCTAAAGGTTAATTCCTTTTAAAATTTCTCCAAAGAGGGGTGTAATGCCAGAAGGAGCAGCAGGAAGGCCTTTCTTATAGAAGAGTTTTCACTGATCTTTCCTTTGGTGCAGGGGAGATGAGTGTGTCATGGGTGCATCTGTATGTGTGTATGTATGTATATATGTATGTATGTATGTATGTATGTATGTATGTATGTATATATGTATGTATATAGAGCACAACAGTATTAGGCATGATTTTCCTTCTGTTGAGTGGGCTAATTAGACCGCTGTCAATTACCATCAAATTGCAAATGTTACCATTGCACCTTTGGGAATACCCTGCCCTAATGGTATATGTATATTATTTGTGACACTTCCCCCCCACTCTTAAGTAAATCTGAGAATCTCAAGTTTGACACCTTTCTTATGATCTGTTGGGACATTAAGGAGAAATTTGAGATTATATTATTTAGAAGTTTAGTTGAATTATTTTTATTGTATGTGTGTGTTTGCTTCTGCCTGAATGGATGTCCTTACTGTCATGTGTGCCTGGTGACTGTGGACAAGAAGTGGGTATTGGGTCCCCTAGAACTGAAATTACAGAGAATTGTGAGCCATCATATGGGTGCCAGGAACTGAACTCAGGCCCTGTGGAGGAAGAGCCAGTGTTCTTAACCTCTGAGCCCTCATTCTAGCTGCCCTGAAAGCTTACTTTAGGGAAAAAATTATATATTAGAATTATTGCTAAGGAATGCCTTCAATAATGACTTACTAGTTTTTTTTTTTTTTTTTTTTGCTGTCAATCACCATAGCAGTTGATTGTAATTAGAAAACAATTTAATTAAAAACATAATTATTTTATTTTCAATTATGTGTACGTGTGTGTGTCTCATGTAGGTTTCTGCATGTGTTTTCAGTGGACACCAGAATGGAGTATCAAATCCCCTGGAGCTGTAGTTACAGATAGTCACCTGGTGTGAGTTCTAGGAACTAAATTTGAGTCCTTTAGGAAAAGCAGTATGCGCTCCTAACCCCTGAGCCATCCCTCTAGCCCCTAAATAAATTTAATTTATGACTTTTTAATGTTGACTTTCTCTCCTCCATCTCTCTCTTCTTTGGAGGTATGTTGGGATTTGAACCCAGAGTTCTGATCCTCTTACATCTTGCTTGCATTAAGGCAAGGTACATATTTTTAATATAAAGGACACATATCTGCTTTTCCATGATGACAGTTTAATTCTTTGCACAGCCAGTGTCCATGCTTTGTATTTCCTTTTTAAAAGTGGAGTTCTTTTCCTTTGTCTGATGTCTTACGACTCCATTTATAAGTAATTACCTTTCTTCAAACCACACGTACAATTTGATTGTGTTGAATTTCCAGTAAAGTATCCTTGTGTTATTTTACTTTTCATCACATTATATGTATAATCCTGGCATTATTTATTCAGGGTCTCATAAATGAAGACAGTGAGTTGGAGTTTAGGTAATATAAGGCTATGTCTAGATGCTTCTCACTGGTCTTCAGGGACGTAATACAGGGATACAAGGTACTAGGAAGTTATGGCATGTGCCTTATCCTTACGAGCAGTGCTGTTAAGGCTGGCATGGACCAGCCTTTCAAAACTTGTATTTCCCCAGCACTGCTTGAAACATATTTTGTACCGAGTGATTCAAGATGCCCCCTTTTTCCTTTCCCTTTTTTGACTGTGGTGCTCTACCCTGGAAACCGTGGGGGTGTTGGTGCTTATGGAGTATTAAGTAATCAGCTCAGTAACCTTGGCTGACCTTCAGATCCTGGTGCGGAGCAGCCTGAGAGCCAGCTCTGTGTGGTGCTTTCTGAAGCATGCCTAAGCACAGAGAACTGCCTTGAGTGTTCCTTTAATTTCGTAGTCAACACTTGAAAATCCTTGGCAGTAGCTCTGGGCTTTGCACTAACTTTGAGGTTCTTTGTGCATTTGATTGTTTATTTTTAAACTCAAGTTGGGCAAGGCTAGATGAATTATGTTTCAGTTTAATTTCCTTTTTCAGAAAAGTAGTCAACTTGGTGACGATGCCATTTGAATTCCGGTGGAACTTTAATTTCCTATGTTTCTAGGGCAGTGGCTTTTAGCATTTTACAATTCTCAGCATCGTGTGTGTATATGATGCCTGTTTGTGGGCCCACCATGCCATGGGTCTGGAGGTCAGAAGATGGACAGCTTTGTGGAGGAGGTGGCTCCATCCTTCTGTCTTTATGTGAACTCCGATGCTCGGGAAAGCATTAGGTTTTTGTAGCAAGCACTTTTAGTCACTGAGCTATCTCACCAGCCCAGCTTTCAGTCTTTTGATCTTTGTAGCTTTCATCAAAATCATCCAGATGATTTATCAAATTCTGTCACTAGACCTCTCATCCCAGCGAGGATTGCCTTTATTTAAAAAGCCCTTGGGGAAAGAGGAGGCAGTATAGGCAGACACGGTATTGCATCTGTGAAGAAACATAGGCCATCGTGTGATGTTTAGGCGCTAGAACTGATGAAGCCTATGTGATCAGGAACTTGGAGTGGAAACAAAAGGAGTTGTTGGTCTTGGCTGGGCCATAGCTTTTTGGATCTGAATTTGAAGTTGGGGCCTTTCACCAGGGCTGAAATGATGAAGATACTTGGGGATTAGATGGTCCAGCTGCTTAAGAATTTAAGTTTTAAATTATGGCCAAGGACAGAGACAGTGAGACCATAAAGTTTAAGACTGAGAAAAGTTTCCTGGGAAGCATTAGTAGAAATGGGTTAGGATTGGATGCAGTGAATGGGAGTGAGAGGGCTGGGAAACCATTTCATTCGTCATCCTCGGAAGGCTTTGAAAAGTTATTCATAAATGAGAATTGATGGCTCATACCCATAATCCCAGCACCTAGAGCTGTTAGCACATCAGATCCGTTTAAAAAACAAAACAACCCCTAAAACCAAACCACAAAATTAAAATGAGAAAATCAAAATTTACTGCAGAAAATGTAAGTCGATTTAAAAGGCATCTAACTCAGTGTATATTAATTTGAAAGTTGATTGGCATGCAGGGTTATATTAACCTGCATTTGAAAGCCAGTTACAGTATTACATTAAAGCATATTGACTCATTTTCAGTGGTGTATAGGACACCTGATACTCTCCTAATGTTAGATGGAAGCTAGAGTAGGCAGTGGGAGATTCATATTTGCACACACAAACACAAGGTGGCATGCATTTAAGATAGATGTCATAGATGCTTAAAGAAAAGTGCTTTACAGGAATTACCAGAGGCAAAGTAATAAAGCATGAAAGCATTTTCCCTTTGACAGATAGTCAATTACTTACTTCACTTATTTGTATTTCTGAGACAGGTTAGATCTGGGAAACCTAACAACATCTTTATGAAAGACATATCTTTTATTCTGTCTTCAGGGTGTCTGTGTGTCTGTGTGTGTGTGTGTGTGAGTGTGTGTGTGTGTGTGTGTGTGCGCGCACGTGCGTCTGTGTGTGTCTGTCTGTCTGTGTCGGTGTGTGTCGGTGTGTGTGTGTATGTGTGTGTGTCGGTGTGTGTGTGTCTCTGTGTGTGTGTCGGTGTGTGTGTGTGTCTGTGTGTGTGTGCGTGTGTGTGCGTGTGTGTGTGGCTGTGTCTCTGTGTGTGTGTGTGACCACTCTTCACCATTGAACCATCCCTGTAGCCCCTAGGTCTTGTCTTTTGATCCAACAGTGTGTTTTCCATTAAGTTTTCTGTTGTGCATTCCTATTTGGCTGTCTGCCTTGCTCATGCATTTAATATAATTTTCCAAGTCTCAGTCATTAAATGACCCTTCAGTCAGTTTCAGTCCCTGGAAAGCCTTGCCCCCACCCCCAGTATGCTGCTTTTGATCAAAGGAGTAAGTTCAGTTCTTCAGTTCTGTAAATCAAAAGTTCATGGATGACTTAGGCCCCAGGGAACTATTGGTACTACTATCTGTACACATTTCTGATGATCCAGAAGTGAGGAACTCTTATCCCAGGGATGGAGGCAGGAATGACGCTTCATATCCTGTAGTGGACAGCATATTTCTTGTGTCACAGAGAATTAAGAGATTAATAATATGATTGCTGAGCCTGAGAGTCTAGTGTTGGTCTACAATTGTTGTGCTAATTAACCCTTGGCACAAATACTTCTTGGGAAGTATAGTTTTTCCTCAATTTGTTTTCTAACCAGGACTTACTCCATTGTAAATATTAAAGAGAGGCTTACAATGAATGGACAAAATGACTTATTAATTAAAACTTGAAGACTAGGGATCTTTTTTGGAGTTATTCAAGATTTTCATTTATCTATTTGTAGGGGTCTGAGGCCTTGCCCTCAGTTGTGTTGTGGCTGGTCCTTTGTCCTGCAGATCTGCTGTGTACTCTAGGCTAGATGCCGGTAAGCTGCTGTGCAATCCTTCTGTCACACAGTAGGAGTGAAGAGGTTATAGATGTGTGCCGCTATCCTGCTTTTTATATGCTGTTTGGGATGGGGCTCGGGTCATTAGTCTTGCATGGCAAGCACATTTACCCACCAAGCCATCTCCTTGGCTTAGATTCCAAATTTTCAAACAAGTCTTTCTTGTCAGCAAGGGATAGAAATTTATTGGGCAATACAGGAGAGTTTAGAACATATTAGAAGAATGGTTTGGTATGTGCTTTTTTGATTATATGATGTTTGTGTTGTATAGAACATATTTAACACACTTAAGTTACAGGTAAAGAATTAGTGTAATGATATAATAGCTTATAGAAAACACCTTCTAACACCTTACGCTTTATAATAGTGGTTCTCAACCTGTGGGTTGCAATCCCTTTGACAGTTGCATATCACATATTTATATAATATTCATAACAGTAACAAAATTGCAATTGTGATTTTATGGTTGAGAGGTTCATGACAACACGAGGAACTGTTTTAAAGGGTCACAGCATTAGGAAGGCTGAGAACCAGGGCTTTATAGAGAGCTTTTGTGTACATCAGCATGGAAATACTCATTTACATGGCAAGCACTTCAAGTAACTGTTTATTTTTCTCAACCTAAAGGTTCCTCTCCCTCCCTTCCCACCTTCTCTATTCCTCTCCCTCCTTCTTTCCTTCCTTCTCTTCCTCCCTTTTTATATCCCTTCCCTCCCTTTCTCTATCCCTCCTTTCCTCCTTCTCCACTTCCTCCTTCCCTTCCTCCTTCCTGCCTGCCTCCCTCCCACCTTCCTGCCCTCACTCAGTCCCTCACCATTGAAGACTGGGGGGGGGGAATTTATCTTTTCTGTTAAAGACACACACACACACACACACACACACTTGTGTCTGGTTGTCTCACCATTCTGTCTGTGTAATATCTACATGAATTGTCCTTAGGAGCCAGAATCCCCTGGAACTGGGGTTACACATGGTTGTCAGCTGCCACATGGGTTCATGGAATTGATGGGTGATCTCTCTTTCCAGTTTGAAAAAGGGTTATCTTTAAGAAGCTATGTGGTGTTGCTGTATTCTTGTATACTTTCATAATCTTATTTTGCTTCCTTTGTGATGCTGAGAATGAATTGCTTCATACATACTAGCCAAACACCCCAGCACAGAGCTACACCCAGATTTCTCTTTCTCTTTTTACAGTTGTCCTCTGCCTTACTTAGAGTCTACACTTAGGGCCTGGCAGTCGTAAGGAACAGGAAGTGCTTTGCAGTTGCATTTTCTCTTGGATAATTATTAGCATGCTATTGCTTTTACTGTGTGAGTCTTTTGGGAAGACTTTTGGGAACTTTCTGTCTGTGGGAACCTCAGATGAGCTCACCATCCAGGGTGGTGGAACACATCTCTGTTTTATGTGTTTCGAAGACTCTGGAAGAAAATTGTTGTTGGGTAGGCTTTGAACCCAGCATTTTGAGAAAGTATGGACAGCCGTATTTTAGGAGAGCTCTTTTAGGATTTAGAAATTTCTTTTAATTATTATTATTTTTAAATGACAATAGAAGGCATTTGTGATTACTATTACTAAGGCAGGGTCTTGAGATCCTTTGGGAATCACATCAACTTACTTGCTGTTCAAACTTGAAAAGTCATGTCCCTCCCCCTCCCTGCTTTGCAGTTTTTCTTAGTTTCTGAATCACTAGCTTGACATAGGTTAACTGAGATAGCAACACATAACAATATGAACATGTTTAATAGAGGTATTGTTCTGATTGCATGTGTCAAGGTTAAGTATAATGTAGTAATAAGAACACAGCTGGAAAATGACTCATTAAAAGCAGTGGCCAATGAGGGAAATAGCTCTCTTTGTTGAGAGTTTCTCAAAATTTTAATTTTGTACACATTTATGAAGACAGCAAAGCACACAGGACTTTTCTAATTTCCTTCTTTTCACTCTGAAGTCCTGTTAGGATGCTTGTTCCACAGCACATAACTATTGAGCAAATGTGTGTGAGTTGGCACATGATTGCTCTTCAGCTACCATAAGCCTCCCAAGGAGAAGACTTGAATTTGTAGTATTAAGGTTGAATTCCAACTGTTTTATAGACTGGACTTTGAGCATGGGCTCAAGTCTAGAGATACACCATGCAGAGCTATGGTTCTGTGTTCCAATAGCCATGAGTAGGTCTGATAAGGTTTCCATTGGTGTCAATATTTGGCCCTGCCATTTCCCTTTGCTGAGAGATGCTATTAGCGATTTAATAACTGTTTGTGGTGTGCGGGTCGGATATGAAGGATCAGAATGTATCTGGGAATCCTTGGATTCCCTCTTCTAACTCGCTCAGGAGCATTGAAGACAGGGTCTGCACCTCCATTACTGTGCCCTGGATGCTCCTCCCTAGGACACATGGACTGTTTCTCTTGCTTCTTAACCCTCCATGTTTTTTTTAGGGCTCAGTCCTTGGGCCTCTCCTCTGTGACTACTTTGCAGGTGATGTCACTTGGTCGCAGAAGACAAATTTTCATCTGTATGCTGGCTACTCTCCAGACCACCCTCGGTCATAGATTTATGCCTTGAGTATCTTACTTAACCATCACATCTAGCCTCGAAGACACTATCTCTGTGGCTTCCTTGCATTGTTGGGTACAGGAGAAAAGATGGACTGTTATCTCTAAATAGTTTATGTACAATTGAGTGTCCTAACACCGTTTAATGACCAGATCATATACAATTGTTCTCAATGTGTGCTCAGTAGTTATATTGTGTTCTATTTGTTTGTCATTTGATGGTATATAGTCTCAACTGTACAGCTCATTTTATGTCATAGCAAACTGATAACATAAAATGGAAGAGAAAGAGGTATGTGAATTTCAGAGAATTTGGAACTAAAATCCTTCTCATAGCCCCTGAAATGGCATGCTTAGTTTGTGTTAAAGGACATTGTGTGCTAAGATCTTCGAATGCTTGCTTTTATTCCCCTTCCCCTTTAAATAACACTGTTCTATGTTATGTGGGAGGGATGTGAAATTTAATAAGCTATTTTTGAAAGAAGGTACTTAGTCACACATGGAATGAGCATTATGTTGCTAGGGCTAGAACTGTGAATTTCCAAGAGCGTTTTTTCTCACATAGGTAAGTATTGAAACTAGACATATGTGTTTGTGCTCACTACCTGCAGGGGTGAGCATTTTTCTGGTGGTATTTTTCTGGTGTCGTGCTTGTGGTTCCACACTAGCCAGATAGAGCTGTGCTCTGTAGAAATGGCAGGTCTGAAACCTGCGAGTCACAGATCTCCAACTTCACTGGGAAGCTGTCAACGGGAAGGCAGCTCCATTTATAGTTTGAAGGTGGGAGGAGGGAGGAGAATGCGCGTTGCTTTCCTTTAGTGCAGGTTGCTTTTTTTGAGGGAAGGAAAGAACGGGTGAAATGCTCTAAGAATCTGTCTCTAACTCTTTTGTTCTCGCTCCCATTTGATGCAGTGGAGGGTGTTAGTGTGTGTTCTATTTTAAATGATGGGATGGATGGGCTTCCATTAAGAGAATAGGAGCTGCAATCCGACAGATTCCTAAGTTCTTAAGGGAATTCTGGCACTTTGTGTGGAAATGACCCCTTTGTTTTGGAGCAGTAGTGTTGGGAATTCTCTTACTTGTGTCTCTTGAGGAGTCCCTAGTGTTCCAGAGTTGTTCAGAACCCCTAGATTTCCCCCGTCTTTGAAGACAGACTGACTTGTGGTGTATGTAACATTAATGTTTTTGGAGATGTTTTTATGGTGAGAACACTTGCTCTCCAAGCATCACGACCTGTGAGTTAGAAGCCCTAGCACAGGTAGAAATCTGGGCATGGCTGCACACATCCCCAACCCCAGTAATGAGGGGCACGGAAAACCAAACATCATGTGAGCCCCCTGGCCAGCCAGCCTAGATGAAAAGAAGAGTTTGGGGTTCCGTGAGAGACTGTGGTAGTTTGACTGTAATTGTCCCCTGGAAGCTCATTGGGAATGGCCCTATTAGGAGGTGTGGCTTTGTTGGAGGAAGTGTATCACTGCGGAGGTGGGCTCTGAGATCTCTTAAATGTTCAAACCATGCCCAGTATCTCATTTCACTGTTGCCTGTGGATCAAGATGTAGGATTCTTACTTAGCTCCTTTTCCAGCACTATCTCTGCCTGCATTCCACCATGATGATAAGGCACTAAACCTCTGAAACAGTAAGTCACCTCATTAAATGTATTCCTTTATAAGAGTTGCCATGGTGTCTCTTCAAAGCAATAGAAACTCAAACTAAAATAGAGAGGTGATAAGGCAGAACTATTGAAGAAGATATCTGGGGTTTTGCTCTGGGCTCCATATGCTCCTGAACTTATAAGCATGTACCACTTACACATACCACACACACACAGTATACATATAACATACACATGTACATATAAACATACATTTTCATATGCACATACAATACATAGTACATGTAGCCAATATACATAACATACACACACAAACATGTACACAATCAAGCACACATATAACACAAAATGTAACACATATGTAAACAAATATAATACATGCATAATGTGTACTCACAAATACACATGAACACTTATACTTATGTGCATGTACACATATATACATGCATATGCATGTCATGCAAATTCGTATGTATATGCCCACACCCTCCACACACACCACAGACATACACACATAGTGTATATGCATGCATACACACCACTCATACATGCGTGCATGCATACATATATACACATACAAACGCACAGACACACTATCGACAATGATGTTCTTTACTGTGGTTTGAATGAGTTTCCCACGTGCACTGGGAACTTAACTTCAGTGCAGTAGATTTGGGGGTAGGATGTTTAAGGTGGTGGCATAGCTCTGCTATTCCGAAGGGATAGGTTAACACAGTTACTGGGCGTGGATTGGATAGAGTAGGCGTAGTTCCTGATGAAAGCATTTGTTTGGTCCCTTTCTCCTCTTTTTCTCTACTCATTCCTTCCCACTTTCCATTTCACTAGATGTGGGTCTCTTTGCCTTACTTAGACTTCCAGACCTCCAGAATTGTAGTAAGAAATATGCTTGGAGTTCTATCCTAGCAACACAAAACACGCAAAGGTGCACAGCCACTCTGTCGTTAAAAGGACATCTGCTTTGAGTTGTCCCTGCTGTCTCCCACCACCACACACCTGCCTTCACCCTCACCCCATAATATCCAGTGTGTCTAGACCAGACACTGTCTGCATGCAGCCTTTTTCTTCTTCTGCCTATGGAAATCAGCCTTCAGGACCTCATTTCTTTTTCCGTTTTGATTGATTTCTCTTTTAAAACTTGTGAGCAGGTGTCCAGTGCTGGAAGCACAGTTGGAAAGTAGAGAATACTTGGTGGTTTGGAGAGGGACCAAGTATCTAGGGAGGTCAGCTTCTCTGATGTCAACATAGTTTCCCAAAAGGCAACACCCAGGTCAGCTGGTGCCACCCAGGGCAGGGCCAGGCTGGGCTGGGTCTCCAGGAAGCTTCCTGGCTTTGCTCTGGGAAGTACCCTGGGGACACAATCATTGGCTCTGCTGCACTTATTCTAGCAGAGGGAGACAAGGAAACATATTCTGGTAGCAGTGAGGAGACTGAACCTGGTGTGTGAGTGTGTAGAGTCCCTGGGAGAAACATCAAGAGTTCAAATTTACTCTTTGTTTTGATAGAGGAGGCCGGGATTGGTGGTAGGTGGGACCAGAATTTAAGAAAAGAATTGTGTATTTATGTAGGTGGGGAAGGGTCTTTGTGGACCATGTTGAGCTTGTGGAGGCTGGAGGAGACCTAGTGGGAGTTAATTCTCTTCTTCTATTTTGTGGGTCCCTGGGTGGAATTCAGTCAACAGTCTGAGCAGTAAGAGCCCTTACCTGCTGATCTATCTCATTGGTCCTAAGCCAGACTTTTCGTTGTGTTAAGTTTCTGCCTCAAGGCACCTGGGATGAGTTGTTTTTTTCTGACTTTACATAAGGAATTCCTGCATGAGTCTTTGGTTGCATGTTTCCCTGTGGTACAGACAGAGAGAGCTACATTTGATTATAACTGAGCTTGGCCTTGAAAATGGAGGTTGAGAATTAGGGAGAGGAAATAGTCTTGGAGGAGAAGGAGGAGTCATCTCCTAGGGAATTTTGATGTTGGGTCAAAGTGGGAGATTGGGCCTTTCTGTAGGGTGTGAGAATGGGCAGTGTCTTGAGGGGAAAATGAGTTTTGAGTCATGGAGGAAATGAGAAGAAGGGGGGATTCGGTCAAATGCTGTGAAGCCTGACTTGTGAGGTAATTTCCTGCTGCCTCTTGGCCCTTCATCAGCCAGGCTGGCTCTGTGGGTGGAGGTAACACAAACACTTGGATGCTGTCTTTGTCAGTGCCTGTGAGTAATTCTCTGATAAACCCCGGGTTGGGATGGCTTCAGTTTTCCTCATCCCTGAGGTGAACAAGCTAGGCACTCACAGTGGTGAGTGCCTGTGTGGGCCTGGGGTTAGCTCTTTCTAAGACTTTCAGAGCCACTGTGAATGGAGCAGGAGGAGGCTGCAGGCTGGCACACACTGGCAAATTAGTGTTTTGTCTCAAACTCCTATCAGATGATGGAAGTGGGCTTTTCAGCTGCATAGACATTTCTCCCCCTCCATCGGTGAGGGTTTGGAAAACTGTAAGGACATGTAGCCACTGCAGACTCTGGCAACCCAAGGATGGGTGGAGAGGGCTGGCTTGGCGCCAGTGGAGATATGCGGATGACGATCATACCTGGATGCCTCACCCATTGTTTTCACATTCTTCTAGATGTAATTTCTGATCCTCATTTAAAGGTGTCCCTTTTAAGAGTCAGAGAAGGTATACTATGAAAGAGTATTGGAAGTGATGTCTCATTCAGATGTGTCTTTGGGGGAAAGGGCTTCTGTGTAAGGGAAGAGGTGACTAGCTTCCAGCTACTACCCCTGGTACAATAGGGCACTCGAGGTGGATACTGACAAGAGGGAGTCTCATTTCCTTGCTTGGCCTGGGCGAAGAAGCGTGAAAGTCGCTGATTCCCAATGAGGCTAGGATTTGGAGTAGTGAGCTCACGAGACCATAGATAGTTAAAAAACAAACACATGCTGCCCGAAGATGGTGATGTAAGATAAGGAGGGAATGAGATGAAGTTAGGGAGTGTTGTGTTAGGCTACCTGCAGCTTAAATGTCAGGGTCCAGCACAGGACTTCCCTGGGAGGCACCTGTGTGAAGAGGGAAGAGAAAACAGCCTTCCTTCCCCGGGTCACACTCTAAGGACTAGTGCTGAGGAGGCTAACATTTCCTCTTATCTGATGAAATGGGATATTATCTTTACTTTATCAATAGGAAATGGAAATTCTGAAAGTAAATGGTTTAAATAAATAGATCCAGCCCATGGGAGCTACATCTGTCCCTAAAATGCTCCTTCCACCAGCATGGGTCATGCCATGTCCAGTTTGGACGCCTTGTTCTGGCGGACCCACTTGTGTTAGGCAGACTTTATTTTCCATCCTGCCTTGTGTAGTCGCTTGTTACCTTGAGCTTCCGCTTTCTACTTGTGGGTTTAAAAGATCTTAGGGGTGTGCCCTGTGGCCACCCACTAGGGTGTGCGTGTCAGTGTGAACTCTAGTCCGGCAATCTAGGGCCATGTGAATTCCTGGCAGTATGTGTTTCAGTGATAGGAAGCTAATTTGGCTGGCCTGTGTGCCTGTGCTCTGGAGCACGTTGTAAATGCTCATACTTAGAAAGGAGTGTAAAGCGGAGGGCAAAAATCACAAGGTCACTGCTGTTGGATTTGACACAGAACAGCCTTGCCTTGCATTCCCAAACATTGCTTATCATTATAAAAATTCACAGCCAGATGGACTGGAACCATTGATTGCAAGCTATCGAAAGGAGGTGGGTCTTCAAGAGGGCTCTAGGATTCCTGACGCTCAAGTGTGCTTATGATGAAAGTGGGATCACTTTAAGACCCATACATCTTCAAGACTGCATGGTATGTTCGCACTCTGGATACTTTACTGTTTGAAGTGGTATGCTGCTCATCAGTAGAACAACGGGCTACAAGTTCGCAATAGCTTCTAGTGATAGCTAACCCCACTTTCTGATTTCTAAAACAGAATGCCATTCAATTTTGCAAGATGACTTTCTCTTAATGGAAGACATAAATTATAATTTGAGCACTTCAGCTGTGAAGTTTCTCCAGATTATTTTTTGAAGTAGAGCACACAAACAGAAATATGTATGGTATAATCCACAGATTGTCTCCCAAGGGGCCAGGAGATGGTTCAGTTGACTTGAGTGTAATTCCAGAATCCATGTTTAAAAAAAATTCATCAACTGATAAATTTACAGCTCAAAGATTCCTTGGGAAGAAAACACATGTAGCCAGTGTCCAGACCAAAATTCAAATTCCCAGCAGTGGAGGAAACCTTGCTCTCTGCCACTTGCCTCTCCTGTCCTCCGCCCCAAGGGTACCAATCTCTGACTTTTATATTAATGTATCCATATTATCTGTCCTCTACTTTATCCATTGCTCATGATACCGAACCATATGGCTGAATGAAGTTTCAGGCTGTCAATCCCATGGCCATTGAGTACTTCACTGTGTCCATATTCTATAACATAGGGATGCTAGAAAGTCTCCTGCGTTGACTTTTGCTAAACAAATAAAAACACTGTTCCTGAGCCTTAACCTGGAAATGGAGTTACTGGGTTGTGGACAATGGACATATTTAGTTTATGCAGATGCCCTCAAATAAGGTCAGAGTATTAATGCACCAAATGTTTCTACCAGCAATGTGAGGGCTTATGAATTTTCCTGTTGATGCTTTTTTGGGGGGTCAGGGTTGGAGCTGCATAAGTCCGTTTTGTTTCAGGTTTGTTCTGTGAAAAGGAAATGTAGATACTTGGAAAGAAAGCTGAGTTTAGCGTTTGTGTTTGTATTCACTCTCACTCTGTATTCTGTATTGTGTACTATACATGTTTGATGTATGGAATATATTTCATATATATGAATACATACACACACATATATAGATAGATAGCAAATGCAGGTGCATATTTCTTTTTACTACTTACAGTTATGCTGAAAAGCTATCTTAGATGCCATCTAGCTCAGGCTTCTGCAGTGATTCTGACTGATGCCCTATGTTGGTAATGATGGCAAAATACTTGAGGCAGGCCCCATCTGTCTGTTTCACACTATTAAAACTTCAAAACTGAGGTGGTATCTGTTTCCTTTTGACTTTCTCTTCTTGTAAGCATCATGCCATTTTACAGGCCAACATGAATGTCTGACATGCCTGTGATGGAATTCAGACTCTTCAGGTCAAAGTTCATGGCTGGTTTTGTTTGTTTGTTTATTTTGCTCTATAGGCTATCACTAGCTAGCCCTGGCTGGAATTCACTAGACCTAGCGTCCTTGAGTTCACAGAGACCTGCCTACCTCTGTTTCCCAGTAATGGGGTTAAACCATCAGGTCCCACTCCTGCTTCATGGCCTATTTTTAAAACTGTCAATTGCAACTTCGGAAGGGCCAGGTTCTCTAAGCAGTTTGTAGAGGGTTTTCTTGGGTGTAAAACCTGTGGACGGTGGGGGGGTAGGTGGTGAGTGGGTGTGGGGTGGGTGGGTGCGTGGGTGGAGGTGGGGTTAACTTAGTGCAAAGTCCTCTATTTGCTTTTCTCCTTTCCGATGTGTGCTTCCCAATTTTCCTCTCATGTGCACACTTCGATTTTTGCTTAAAACCTTCAGACTGGATTTAAACACTACTTACAGAAAATTGAATATAACTCATCAGACTATCATGGATAAAATAAGAAACAGAGCAATTTAAAAAAAATATCAATGGCTGTGGGAAAATTCTTGTGCTATGTTCTCTAAGATTTCTGAATGTCCAAGGTGATTTTAATACTGATGGCTGGACCTTTATATGAAAATGAATTTTAGTTGTAGTTAATAATTTAAGGTCCATGGATATTATTTAATCAATATGTTCTCTTTCTTTACAGGCAAGAAGAGACTGACAGGAGACTGAAAAATGTAAGCTGTATTTAATGGAGTGTTATAAATAGTTTTTATGTTCTGTAAAATCTTAATGGATCTAAGAATACACTCTGTCATCTTTTCTAATTAAAATTTACCTAGGAACCAACCAGTTAGTCTTAGTGTATGCATTATAATTCATCATTAGACTGTATGTAGACCTGACTTTACCATAAAAGAGATTAGACTTCAGGGATTGGTTGTTACATTTCTAATTTGTAAATATCGAACTCAATTTCAAAGTTTTAGGGGAGCACGCAGGAGGCCATCAAATTAGACATTAAGGGTCGACATGATTGATTAAGATCTCTAGGTTATTATCCAGTGTAAGTTGATATCATACCCTTAATATGGTACAATTATACAGGAGTATTTAAAAGTAACAGTTTAAAAATTAAAAAAAAATTAAAATGTTAAGGCATGCTGAGAATTACCGACTTTAGGTGTTTATTAGGTAGTTTTGTTGGAAAAATATTGACATAATATTTTTTCCACTTGTGGGCCAGGGAAGTGCCTCAGTGGGTAAAAGGGCTCGCTGTGCAAACTTGGTGGTCTGAGCTAGATCCCTGGAAGCCACACTCTTAGGCTGAGATCTTAGGGATGCAGAGACAGAAGAATCACCTAGAAACTCATGGGCCGGGAATACATAGTGAAATGTCAGGCAACTAGAGAAGGCCCTGCCTCAAAACAAATGTAGAACGTGAGATTCAGCTTCTGGAAGGTGTCCTATTTCCTCTACACCCGTGGAACCTGTGTGCATTCTCTCTCTCTCTCTCTCTCTCTCTCTCTCTCTCTCTCTCTCTCTCTCTCTCTCTCTCTCTCTCTCTGTCTCTCTGTCTCTCTCTGTCTCTCTCTCTCTCACACACACACCCCAATCCACTGATCTTGTTCTTGTCATTTAGGTTTTGATAACTTTGTACTGGCTGGGAAGAAAAGCACAAAATAACCCCTACTATGAAGGTCCCTACCTCAATCTGAAAGCTTTCGAGAATCTGCTGGGACAAGCTTTGACTAAGGTAAGGAACAAAGTCCATCTGTATGAGATGACTACTGTGACACATGCTTCTACCTCATCATGCTCTTCCCTGTCACCTCTCAGGCTCTCTGCAGCAGACATGGAGGCTGTCTGTGCTTCTTTCTAGTCAGGGATACGTCAGCATGTTGGCTACTCATTTTCTGGCTTAATGTGCCTCTTTCAGCGAGCAATCTGTTCCACAGTGGGTTCAAAGGTGTAGAATTTTATGTCCCTAATTTTAGGTAATTTGATGACACACACGTTGCTTTTTATATACTGTATAACTTAACTGTTTCTGTACTTGTTATGAGCCCAATCTGCAGTAAAAGGCACTTTTAGGGCTATTAACATTTATAGGAGTTACTCAGTTTCCTTATATTAATCTTCTCTTGTTATGGGTAATTATCTAGTGACCACATTCCAATATCACTATGCTGCTAGTCTTCTCTGAGGAGTGATAAATATTAAATGAATCTTGATAAAGTTTTTTCTTGTTTTTTAAGACACGCTCAAGTAATGTAAGTTATCTCCAACTTGCCGTGTAGCCAGGAAGACTTCGAACTCCTGATCTTTCTGCCTTTACCTCCCAACTGCTGGGATTGAGCTTGAAGGCCTGCGTTATGATTGACTCCTGAGATTTTAAAGTTAGAATTCTTGTTTGTTCCTGTTTGGTGTTTTAAATTGCGAATGTACACACACACACACACACACACACACACACACACACACACACATACACGCACGCACGCACGCACGCACGCACGCACGCACGCTTGCACGCGCGCGCGCGCACACACAGGCACACACACGTACACACATGTGCACATGCGCGCACACACACACACACCACACGCACCACACACCACACACACACACACACACACACACACACACACTCACTGTGTGGGGGAATACACAGGACAATGCTGGTGACTTTGGTGGCCATCAGGTACCCTGGAGGTAGTTACAGGGGATGTGAGCTGCCTGATGTGGGTGCTGGGAAGGAGAGCAGCAAGTGTTCTCAACTGCTAAGCCCAGAGCCCTTGTTTGTATTACATTTGTGCACGTTCATATTCGGAGATCATTGCAATAGGCGTTTGCAGATTGTGAACTATTTAAGAAGGACCAAGTGTTGAGTCCAAAACACAGTGATTTTGTTTTGCAACAAACAAACAAACAAAGAAACAAAAATCCTTTATAGGGCCCTAGTTGGAAAACTAATCTTGCTGTTTTCCTAATTCATCTATGGCATTTATAAGAATTGGAAGAAAACAGATGCTCAAAATGAGAAAACACCATTTATATAGTAGTACTTGCCTTGTGAGATTTTTTTTTCTAATGATTAAACGAAGATATTTAGTGTTTCTCACACATTGTGAGTATGAAATAAATGTTGTGATTAGAGCACAGGAGTACTTGGACATGATCAAAATAATTGCCTTTGCCTTTATCTACCCATGTTTTAAAATATACCTTGGCTGCATCTGGCTATGTATACATTATGAAGAGAGGGGATTACACTGTTTTTCTTTAATTGTAAGGAATTATCACTTTAGGTTTGGGGAGATTGCTCAGTTGGCAAAATGCTTGTTTTACAAGCATGAGGACATGAGTCTGACCCTAAATCCATGCACTAAAGTGGAGTATGGGGATACACACATGCAATCCCAGCACTGAGAAGGATTACGGGGCTTCACAACATTACAGTCTGCTGGACAAACTACAGACTAATAAGACACCCTGTCTTAGTTTCAAGAAATACAAAACAACAAAAGAAAATACATGGTGGATGTGTCTTGAAAAAAAAAACAACTACACTGGAGATTGACCTTTGACCTCTACACACTTATGCCTGCATGTGCGCATGTATGTGCATCCACGCATGTGCGGTGTATGTGTACATGAACACTCAGAGAAGAGTTAGTAGTTCTGTATTCACATGCTTTGGAGGAATTAATTGGAGAGAGTAGTTGAGATATTGCCACGCATCCATCATCTATCGTGTGCTAGATGTTGGGAATGACTGACTCATCTACCAGCAAGCATAATTGCCTGAGAACGTAAGGCAGACCAGTCCCTGCCATGGAAGAGGGTGAGGCTCTGGAGAGAGAATTGCAGGGAGTTGTGGGTACAAGGGAAACCTGCTTTCACAGCTGTTTGAACTAAGGAGCTAGGCAGGTAGAAGCTAAGGGCACACGGGCTCGTGGACTAGCACTCTTTATAGCTAGTCCTACTTTTTATGGCAGTGACTCAGGATGAGTAACCTCAGTGCAGAGTCTGTGCTGGGAATGCCTCTTTAAAGGCTGTTCAAAGTCATCAGTGTCAAAGTCAGGATGGTCAAGACTTGTTTTTTTGTAGGTAAGCCTGTGGTTGTGTCCTATTCTGCCATTACCTGGTGGGGGTAGACACGAGAGGCACATGGATGTTATTTATCGTTTGTTTTGTACCAGTTCTTTTTAAATGGAAGGTGTTGTGTCAAGTGTACTTTCCCAGTTCACTTGCAGTGACAATGCGGATTGGAAACATCAATGAAACAGTACTCAGTGGAAGCTGCTGTATTTGAGTCAGATTTTAAGTTGTGGATGACTCACTTTGGGGGACTTGTCAGGGTGAAGTCCTCAGAAACGAGGCTCCAGGGCCAGACTAGGGTTATTTATAACAGGTCACATGGCTCACTATCAGTCATGTTAATGTTGATGATGTCAGAAGTCATGTGTTAACTCTGAGGGTTTTAAAAAGTCTGTCCAAGAAACCCCATGGAACTACAGATTTACTTTAAAATGTTACTCTCGGATTTTGAGATGGAGCCTGTTGGCACTAAGCTTGGCTTCCCCATCTGCTTGGAAGTGGCTGGTGAAAGGTAGATACTGGCATTTTTAATGCCAGAATGTCAAGTTTAACGCTAGTGTGGAGTCTCTGTACTAGCTGTTCTTGGCATTTCAAACACTTGTGATACAATTGACTCACGGATTGATGGATCCGACTTGGCAGAAGTCTGCTTGAAACAGCTGCTAATTACTTGTCATGAGCACTTGCCAGCCCTACTTCATATGTTGAAAGTATTCATGATAAAATGTTAAGACAGTAACACTTGGAATCCTCACATCATTACTACCCGATATAAAGTTTGCATTTTGGCTTTATTTAATAGTATCTGCCATCTATCTGTGTCTTCTCTTAACCATTTGGAGATGAGTTCAGATACCATACCTCATTCCTGTATTCTCAGATTCCACCTCTTAACATGAATGAGCTTTTGGGGCCCATTCCTTATGGAGGGATACTCTGTCAGCCTAGATACAGTGGGAGGGCCTTGGTCCCGCCCCAAATGATGTGACAGACTTTGATGATCCCTCATGGGTGGCCACACCCTCCCTGAGAAGTGGATGGGGGCTGGGATGCAGATATGGTGGGGGGGGGATAGGATGACTGGAGGGAGAGGGAGCTGAGATTGATATGTGAAATAAGATTGTTCTTAATTTAAATAAACAAATTAACAATAAAAAGTAAAGATATTTTTTGTATAGCTATAATAGATACTTAAGAAAGCTCATCAACATTCATCATCATGTATTATTGAGTCTAATTCCTGTGGTCTCCCAACTATTTCTTTTTAATAGTTTTTAAAAGTTAAATCATGATTTAATCCAAGTTTGCATGTCGTATTTTGTTATTCTTATGTTCTTTTACTTGTCACCCAAGGTTAACTTTATTGATTTTCATTTATGTCCTAAGTTTTAAGAGGTCAATTAGGTTTGGCATTGGGTTTCAGAGATGTGTTAATTAAAATGGCTTATTTTGGGAAAGTTCTACGTAAGGTATAAACTTACCTTATGTAAGGTAAGATGTAAGGTGAGATGTAATATCTTTTGCCATGTTTATGTTTATCTCTTATTCACCTAAGAGCCAAAAAACTATCTTATTGCCATCTAAGAAGGTAAGTCTTATAGCCAGCAAGCTTGTATGCTACCCTTGACCATAAGAAAGGCAGCCTGGCTGCCAGTGTCTCAATCTAGGTTTTATCATCATGAAAATAAACCAATTCTGTGATGTGCATACCCATCTCCCTTCTGTAGAGATCAGATGGGGGTAACAGAAGTCACTCTGGTCTTATGTTTAGCATAAAGCACCTCAGATATTTCCTGGAGCAAGAATGAAATATCCTGAACATCTGCCTCCCTTTTGGTATTTCCATTAGGACTTTTTTTTTCTCGTTGATTTCTTTAATCTTTTATACCAGTTAAAAAATATAAATAACTGTTCAGCCTTTCAAGGCTGGTCTTATTAGTATTTTCATCTTATGTATTGATGATGTAACTATATGAAATGATTTCAGGGATTGTATTATTATGTGAAATTTTGAATACCCGCCAGTCATAATGTTTGTGAACAAAAGAGATGTGCTTTTAACATTTATTTTTCTTCTCGACTGTCTAATTAATCAGCGCCTTTTACACTTCCAAATGTTCATGTTAACTCCCTGATCTTTGTACAATGTTTCCTTCAGGCACTTGAAGAGTCTAGCTGCCTGAAAAGAAGTGGCCGGGACAGTGGCTACGGTGATACCTGGTGTCCTGACCGAGGAGAATTTCTTGCCCCTCCAGGTAGCCATAGGAGGGAAGATTCCTTTGAAAGCTTGGACTCCTTGGGGTCTAAATCACTGACCAGCTGCTCCTCAGATCTCACGCTTAGAGGTGGGAAGGAAGGTGTGTTGTGACTTGGGATATGGGTTTATATGTTTGTATTTGAAGAGGAAATGGTGGGGGAGAGAAAGTAGGGATGAAAATAGTTCAAAGACTTCATCAAGACATAGATTTTCATAAATCCATGTCTTTTAGGTAGTTTTTAAATTTTGGTTTGCTTTTTACTTTTCCCTCACTCATACCTCATAGTAATGCCACTTTCCTTTTCTTAAACTTCTGTATTTAGACAGGACTTGTGAGGAGATGGCTCACTGAGCTTACTGGGGCTAGATTTTGTCAGTCAGAAACTGCAGATAGAGGCTTAGCAATAGGTATCTAATAAGGACTGTTAACTCACATATCTAAACACAAAGTGCTTAAGAGTCTGTAGATCCTTCTTTCTACCTCCCAACTACTTTTTTCTTTCTTGTCTTAATTTTACCAGAAAGTGTTAAGAAATATGAAAGAGGAAAAGTGTTTTAACAGTTCTCTCTAAACTTTAATTGAGTGGGTAATGTGGAGGTAGGAAGCATCTTCTAGTAGTTGTCTGTATGGTAATTTAATACAGAACACACATGAGAGAATGACTTAATGCAATTCTTGCTGTGGGAAGGACCTTCCATTCAAACTTGAAAGCTTGAGGTCAAGTCCATCATGGCCATGTATGTCTTTGAGGCTTGCAAGATGGCTTTGCAGCAAGCGCCTCTTGCCACGGAACCGAGTTCCATCTCTGGGACCCACAGAGTGTAATGAGGAAGAGAATCAACTTCTGTAAGTTGTCTTTAGACTTCTACATGTGTGTTATAGTGAGAATGAACACACATGCATTCACACAAAATCAGTAAGGATAAGTAAATTTAAAAAAAGATTTGCATGTATATCCTTGTGACTCCTAGGTAGTATTAATAGTTTCTAAATATCTAGCTAGTCTGGATTTAGTGTGGCTAAGTAGAAACCACTGATAACATTTCAAAAACTTAGGCTAGAGGTCAGCAATAGAGCATTGTGGCCAACGCTCAAGTTTAACCCCAACACTGCTTTTCTGAGCTCCAAGCATCACCACTATCAGGAAAGAAAGAAGTTCCTGACTGGGAACTTGTCTGTATTCTTGAGGGTTTTCGGATTGTTTATTGTGGACATAACTTTACCCAAGATTTTTATTATAAATCTCAAACATCACAAATAATAAGTTTTCTAAAAGCCAGTGAAGCATGATGGCAAAACGAAATTCTTTAACTTTTAGAGCAGCGATAGCAGAAACATGCAAACAGCTTTAGTATTAACCTTTGTAAGTGCCACTGTTTTTGTTGGCTCTTCCCTACCGAGGTACGACTTTTTCTGAGTGCAGATGAAAATGATCATATCTGGAAGGAAAGAAATCTAAATTTGTAATTCATCCGAGTAATTAAAGTTGTAAACTGAGCCTGAAAAAATCTCAACCCACCGTGTTCCTTTTAACTGACCGAGGAGAAGCCTATGGCATGCGCTGTGTGAACTTATATCTGCCCGTCAAAGAATAACAGCGGGAAAGGTTGTGGCTTTGTGGCATGTGTGGCTTTATCATCGAATCACAGAGAGTCAGCTGTGTAAGGTCTGAGTCTCGTTTGATATGTGGGCCTGTGCCTGGTGTGTGACGTAAGTCAGAGGGCCCCACGGTCACATTGCAAGGGGACCTTGTTTAAGGACTGTAGAAGTCTGGAAAGTTACAAGTAGGGTAGTGGGAGGGAGGTGGGTTCTAGGAGAATGAAGTCTTTCTGTGACTACTCTATTAACGTTCTGCTGCCTACACAATTATAGTGGGTGGTAACTATAATCAGGATAATGTTTCTAGGATTAGAAAATTGTGCATTTTATGAGTTTTGTATGAAAACATACCAGGAGTGATATTTGTACCAGTAAAATCTATTAGCTTAACAAGATTCTTAAGTTTAAAATTTCAAAAGCCAAATAGTCTGTGATTTTTTAAATTTCACGAATAGGTTTTGGTAAGGAAAGGCTCTCTCTCTCTCACTCTCCCTCTCTCCCTCTCCCTCTCCCTCCCCTCCCCCTCCTCCCTCCTTTCTCCCCCTCTTCCCTCCCCTTCCTCCCTCTCTCTCTGCCTCCTTCCTCCGCCCTCCCCATCAACCCTCTCCCTCCCCATCCCCTACCCTCCTCTCTCTCTCTCTCTCTCTCTCTCTCTCTCTCTCTCTCTCTCTCTCTCTCTCTCTCTCTCTCACTCTCTCTCTCTCTCTGGTTTCCTGGCCATGGCTACCAAGCCGTCTTCCCAGACTGTTTTTTCACCGTCCTTGAGACACAGCTGTGTCAGATCACTTCCTTTGAACGATATTGGCATTGTTTACTGTACATTCCTGCCAGGCAGGTGACAAAGCCAAGCTGCCTTTAGGTCACGTTAGCCTGGGAGGTGTGCAGAAGGCCAGTAGCTATGGGCAGAGTTGGAGCTGCCTTCTGCTGCTGGAAGGAAGCGAGCAATATTTACCAACTCTGTGTTTCAGAAATGCACTTGAGGCAGGGAACAGCGAAGTCAGGAACGATCCCTCCTTTTGGATCTATACGGTTATCTAGTCTCATGTTTTAAAACATCTGCATTTGTTGTTTTTCAGCTGGAGAGTGTAGTATTATTTGTATCTGTCTGACACTGGGATCTATAAAAAGGGCTTTTTTTGTGATTAAATTTGCTTTTAAGTACATTTTTAATCGAAATTCCTGATTCCCGTTATAGTTCCTTTGCTTACTAGAGGGGGACGCTTTTAGTTCTGTGCTCTTGTGTGGGCATACGTTTTGCTTTGTTAGGGCTTCAGATGTCATCTAGTCTGTTTTTTATGGTGTAGGATCCTTGTCCTTATGAGTGACCTTCCAGGGTCTGTCTGTCACTGTTGAATGCCGTGCACTCTTCCTTCGGTTTCCATGTTTACCTGTTGCTTCCTGTAACTCCCGGTGGTTTCCTGCCCTTTCTTATATTACTGAGGTCCTGTAGAGTTACGCTATCTCACAAGGTAGCTAGATTTTATCACATGTGTTATACCTCAGCAAATTTATGAGGCATCCTGGTGGCGAAGAAGGTTGGGCAGAGAAGGGACTGAGCAGGGGGTTGGGGACTTACCTGCTTATCATGTACCACAGCAGAAGAATGAACTATGTGTGCCACCAGTATGGCAAGCCAGGCCCTCCTCATGGGTCTTATCACAGCTTCTTGACAAAGTTCTAAAAATATGCAGCCTTTTAGAGGCAGTGCTAGGTTTCCAAGGGAGAAGAGGCTATGCTGGGGGAGGGGTCTTAGCGAGGATATGCTGGAAAGTAACGCAAGTTCTTGTGCCTTCATAGGTTTCGAAAGCGACACAGATTGGGAATTTACATCCAAAATGCAGGAGTATAACAAAGATGATATGTCCTATCGAAGGATTTCAGCTATTGAACCAAAGTCTGCTCTACCATTCAATCGCTTCTTGCCTAACAAAAGCAAACAGCCATCCTACGTGCCAGCACCGTTGAGGAAGAAAAGGCCAGACAAAAGCGAGGATAACAGAAGAAGCTGGGCGAGCCCAGTCTACACAGAAACAGATGGATCATTTTCAAGGTAACGTCATGTGATATGGCTACGGAGTTCAGTTTGCTTTCTGGATTTGCCGGGCTATTTATTGCGGTTGGCTCCTAAAGTGTAGTTGACTCGTACCACTAATGGGGATTCCTTTTCCTGCCTCTGTTTTCAGTGGTACGCGCACTGAAGACAGTTGTGTTTCAGAACTTCATCCGATGGTTAGGGCCTTCCTTTAGATGCATTCCTTCAGCTTACTGGTGTGTTTCAGCTTACTGAACCACTGATGTGCTCTACCGTGAGCCCCACCGCAGTTTTTCCTTCCGTTACCTTTCTTTTTTTATTTTTGTGGATAGTGGTGGACATGAAAAGAAACCCCTAATTTCCCATCAAAGTAGCAGAGCAGAGGATGATTTTTCAAAGCCCTCTTTGCTCTGCTGTGTGGTTCTGAAAGTGGTTCCGACCCCGCTGATGGGCGAAAGTTTGCTTAGTGTGATTTTGGATGACTTAGCCCACCGTACATTCCATGCAAAAACGAGACCCGAGGGTTTCAGCTCTCAAACTACTGCTTTCAACTCTCGTCTTGAAGCATTTTCTCCTGATATGTTGGCCTCTGGGATGCACGCAGTGACGAGGTCAGAAATGTATTTGTCCCAGGTCTGGGTGGCTATCATGCTACTGATTGAATTGAGGCAGCGAGCGACACCCACTGTTTGGAATTTGTCTTCCTCTTAACACAGCCTTGTTAACACAGCCTAGCTTTTCTCTAACTATAACGCGAGGTGATGATGGGATGGATACCTTAATGTGGTCCTAGGAACTGTGGTGTTGAGACTTGGAGTTAATTTGCTTCGTTCACAGGGTGCAAACTTTGTGAGCTGAAGTGCATGCTTCACACAGTATCTTAACATGGTTGGATATTTTGAACAGTAACCAGAGGAGGACCTGGGGTCCCAAGATGGAACGCTGGCACACAGTCCAAGAAACTTCTGCCTCCTCTTGTTATTTGGAAGAGGAGGAAGAAAAGATCATGCGCATCCCCAATCTCGTGAAGGATGATCTCTATGTGCGAAAGCTGAGTCCTGTCATGCCAAGCCCAGGGGGTTCTTTTGATCAGTTTCTTCCCAAATGTTGGACTCCTGAAGATATGAACTGGAAAAAAATAAAGAGAGAGACGTATAAGCCATGGTATAAGGAATTTCAGGGACTCAGGTTTGTCCATGTGCATGCTCCTGAGCCCCAGTGTTTGCTCTCTGCCCTGGTCTGGTACATCCTGTGTCTTGTTTTATCATTTAGGGCTAGAAAAAGGTTTATTTGTCCTCTAATATCTGTAGAATTTTCATAATAATAAAAAAAACTTGTTTAAACTTAACATGGGGGTATGTACCTAGCACTCCGGAGGCTGAATTAAATAAGGAGGAGAATTAAATAAGTTCAGAAGAAGTCTAGGCTTCAAAATAAGACCCTGTCTTTAAAAGAAAAAAAAAATGGGGGCACTTTTAATCTTTTCTTAATAAACTCCCTATAGCCTGTGTTTTTATTATTAAAACATGACAAGGCCAGGATAAAACAAAACAAAGATAATCCTTCAGATTCTAGACATTAAGAAGACCCTTTTGTATCTAACTTGGCATGGACTTCAGAACTCACACTCTCCGTTTCTTTCTCTGCTTCTCTTTTTTCCTGTGTTCTCCATGTCACTCGGTGGCAGAAGGAATTCTGACTCTGGGGATGAGGCCTTGGGCTCTCTCAGAAGCTCCACCCTTTTTAGTAGACTAGAAAAGGCAGAGCACAGGTTAGCCAGCAGCTACCGAAGACCCTCGCTCTTGCTGGAGCTAGCCACCAAGCATGCCATGAGGTCACAGGACACCCACGCAGCCAGGAGGAGCAGCGCTGCTTTGGAGGAGTCCAGGTGCACTGTCTGTATGAGCTACCTGCTTGTGACTGGCCTTGGACTTGACTGCTGCTGCTGTTACATTAACCTGGGCCCTGAACACTCATGGAGACTTAACGACTCAGGATAAAGGCACAGTGTGCAGCATAGTGCCTTCTGCATGAGAGTGTCGGCGCAAAGTCTATAGGAGCCAACATGCTATTAATACAGCAGTGTCCAAGGCAGTTAATGTTTATGTGCACGGATTCTTTTGAAAATGCATTCCAAAAATGCTTTCTAAAATATGACTTAAATTTACTGTTGTTGAGTGGAGAAAGGGAACTCTTTTAGATAGATACCTGGAAAGGCAAGTCTGGAGAATCCAAACCAAGCGTCAGGGTCTCTCTCTCTCTTATAAGACTCTAGAGCACTTGGTTATTTCTACTTACCATGATATGCACTGTGGCACAAAGTGTATGATGGCCAACTGGGCACTAAGATCACGTAGCCTTCTCTAGGGAGGGGATGAGGCCGCTATGGAGAATAGACTTAGAAATCAGTACAGGGAATAGTGCCCGTGCCCGTGCCTGAGACGCACACTTGATTGTAGTTATAAATCTGCCCCTTGGTGCTGTCAGTGTTCACAATCCCTGGGGAATATAAAGTGTTGTGTGTCTTTAGATGGCACCCAGGAAGTCACAGAGAAAAGCATTGAGTATTTGTCTTGTTTGTTTTGCTCCCTCCCATGGCTCCTAATACTTCACCCCTGATAAGTACTGGTTTGTCTACTGACTAATTACCATTCTCCACGTACTTAATATGACTCTCCCTTCCTTTTTCTTTTCTGTGCTTCAGTCAGTTTTTATTGCTTCAGGCCCTTCAAACATACTCTGATGACATCTTGTCTTCGGAAACAAATGTCAAAATCGATCCTACCTCTGGCCCAAGGCTCATAACTCGCAGAAAAAATCTCTCTCACACACCAGGCTATGGAGCAGATGACCTTGAGCTGCCAGTCCTGGATCCTGACTTAGAAAATGATGATTTCTTTGTCAGAAAAACTGGGGCTTTCCATGCAAACCCATGTGTCCTTCGAGCCTTCGAAGACTTTCGAAGGTTCTCTGAGACAGACGATGCTTTTGAACGAGATATAATTCTGCAGTGTCGGGAAGGTGAGCTTGTGCTTCCAGATTTAGAAAAAGATGACATGATTGTTCGTCGGCTCCCAGCTCAGAAGAAAGAAGTGCCCTTGTCTGGGGCCCCTGATAGATACCAGCCAGTCCCGTTCCCTGAACCCTGGACCCTGCCTCCAGAAATTCAAGCGAAATTTCTCTGTGCACTCGAGAGGACGCACCCATCCCAAGAGAAAAGCAATAGCTGTAGAGTCTTAGTTCCTTCCTATCAACAGAAGAGAGATGACATGTTGGCTCGCAAGATCCAGTCTTGGAAGCTGGGGACTGCTGTGCCTCCCACCAGCTTCAAGCCTGGGCCCTGCAGAGAGGCTGACCTGCAGAAGTGGGAGGCCATCCGGGAGGCCAGCAGACTTAGGCACAGGAAGCGGCTGATGGTTGAGAGGTCAGAGTGTGTTTCTGCAAGGATTTGGCTTGTGATGGTCTTGTGTAAATTTCCTTATGGAAAAAAAAAAAAAAAAAAGCCGCATCAATTTCCTCAGCTCTGCATGTTGTGTGCCGTGTTGAAGCATCCTGTAAAACATGATTTGGCTTTGAGAAGCTTTTAGTCATTTCGTGGAAGATGTGCAGTTCCATATTTACACGTCTTAGGATGATTTGAGAAGGTATATACAAAGCTTGCCTCTGGCTTGGAAGTGTCCATCATTATAGTCCAATGTGAAATTGGATAAAAATATTTTTTTCTAGTCGTGTTTGCAAGTTTTTCTCCTCATGTCTAGCATTTCTGTAGTAGTTTAGTTGTGGTTTGGTTTTACGTGTTTATCACATTTTGCAGTGTCTTTTATTGAGCTACGCATTTTCTTAAAATATATCATCGCAGATTTTATTTAACTTGATTTTTGTTGTTGATCTAGCTTTTTTGAACTATCAGTTTGTTGCATTTTTATTTATAAAGTTCAGTGCAAGCACCATTAAAATGCATGAGTCTGTCAAACTATGTTTGTAGTTGTGACCATTTTGGTAACACGAGCCATGCAACTTTCTGATAGCTGTTCCGTTCACTATAAGTTGGGAATGGGCAAATTTGACTAGGCTAAATACAATGGGTGTCCCTAAATCTAACTTTGTTCGCAAGGGGGGGGTTGTTTTATGAATGTGTTGGCTCAGGATAAATTATGAAAATGTTATTATTTGGCCTGTGTTCCTGGAGATGGACTTAAATTTGAAATATTAAGAAGTGGCTAAGGGCCAGCTTGTTCAGATTCGCCCATTTCCAGGTATGTTCAAGTTAAAGATGTTGACTGCTTAGAAACTAATATGGCTCCCGAGAGTGATCTTTTTTAATCTTTGGTCTTTTGGTTTCTTAGACTCTTTCAAAAGATTTATGGTGAGAATGGGTAAGTTTTATAGTTCACATTAAAAATATATCTACATATTTGTTCGTCTGTTCTGTACCTTACTGCACCTATGTCCTGGCATGTTACTAAATGGGGTGCTATGTGCAGTGCATGGGATTTTCATTTACTTTTTTGTTAGCATTTTGCAACATTGCAACCTCATTGCAATATTTTTGTGTTTAAATGCCCAGTGCAATGCATGAACTGTTATGTAAAGCAATTTTTGCTGTATTAAATTTTAACTCCATCCCTCTTTCTTTTTTCTTTTCATTCAATGATTGAAAGTAACAAGCGCCTAAGAGTATGCTCATTTTGGTATTTGATTCCTAAAATGCTGGTTTCTAGTTGTTGAAAGTCTCTCCCACAAACGACAGTTTGGAAAGTCTGATAGGAAAAGGCATTGCTGCATACTTAATGTGGGAACTCACGTAGTTTCATGTACTTAGCTGTTGAGGAGCTTTGTTAGTGGGGAATGGCTAATAGTTTTAGGAAATACTTTCAAAATTCTCATTTAGGGTAAGATAGTTGTAACATGGCTGCCTACAAAAAGCAAACTAGACTTCCCAAGTTATAAAAAATAATCTTGGTAGTTTTCATTGTTTTTACAAGAGCTATAATTAAATTATTTCTCATGTTTTGTTTACTAGTATTTAATATTCATTGGGTAAATATGACTGTAAATGAAACTAACTTTCTCAAAAATTTTCCAGTTCTAGACTATTTTAAAGTAAGTCATTCGTTCTTAACGTAGGATCAGCAGGCTTTTTGTAACCATGAAATGTATTGGTAATAGATTTTTAGGAAGAGGAAGAGAGTAGAAGGATACCCAATATTTTAATAAGCCTCAGGAGTTGAGTATCTTCCCCTTACCATGGCTTATCCATTCTCTAGGAATCTCTAATTTTAATAGTTTTTAATAATTTCAGAAGTTTTGAAATAGCAGAAGCTACCAACCTTGTGACAAAATACATTGTAACTCTAGATATTGAAAATGTGATGAGCAACTATTAGAATTACTCCTTCCAGTGTGGCATGTGCAGGCACATTGTGCCTTCATCACATGTGTCTGCAGCCTTGTGTGCTAACAGGGCTCTCATTTGCAAGGGTGAAGAAGTCAGTCTTTGGCATGACACTTCAATATCTACTCATCAATTTGTGATAGGAAAGCTGTTTTAACTCGATTAAAAATCTCCTTGAAGCTTCAAGCAATCTGAATAACTTCCAATAAGAACTTTAATTTGTAATCACATTTGAGTTTGTAGCATAAGCACATTCAAATTCCAAGAGTCCAAGTTCTTGAGGCGTGTAAACACATACCTTTCCCTCTGACTTGATGATACCTGTTTTCCTTAGTTTAGGGCTGTTAGATAACTTGAATTACCCCTCCCAAGAGTGGGCTCAATGGTTGAATTCATGCCTAGCTTGGCTGTGGCTCTAAGTTCATTCCCCAACACTCTAGACCCACCCTAACAAACACCAATAAAAAACAAAACAAAACAAAAAACTTATAAACCTTAAATATTTAACCTCAGATGCTGTGGGATTTTTCTGAGCCATAACAGTCATGAGCAAATGCTTCCTCTAGACAATTCCAAGTAGTTATTTGGTTATTTAGATAACACAGTGTTTGTTTTAAAAAGGCTATTTTAAAAATGTATATGCAGACAGGTGCTAAGGTACTATACAAATAAAGCAAGGTAATTGAGACTGATAACTAATACAGATGCGTTAGATAATGGAACTTAATTTGTCTTAGCAGTTGTGTTTAGGAGCAATTGTAGGCTTATTCTTTTATTTTTTTTCTCTTTTCTTCCTATGTTTTACAGTTGCCAGTGATTTCCTTACATTGATTTCTTACAATAAGATTAAAATATAAATTAAAATGGAATTACTTATAGTTTAATGTACAACTCATTTCACATTTATGCTAGATGAACTTTCTCTAAAAATAATATAGTGGAAAAACAGTACTGTTTGATACTTTGTGATGAAAAACTAAAACTAACTGCCCATCAGGCAGCTGTCTTTTATTTTGGTTCTTTATTAAGTCCCAGCTTGCATCTTATGTGTTTTTGGAGCTTGTGCATGCTATGTAAGTGTTTTACTAAAGCTTTAGTTGGCATGTAACACATTATGTTTATTAAGATGCTATCTGTGTGGCTGCCTGTTCTCATGTGTCTTTGTGTTGCATGAATTTCCATTTGTGTGGCTCTGTGAAATTTGGGATCCAGTTGTGTCTGATACAAGCTTGGTACTGGCAAAGTTTGCAAGCATATGTATAAACAATTTTGTAATGTAATATCCACCAAATCTACTATCAGTATCAAAAGGAAATAAATACCAATTACATGTGAATGATAGTCAGAAACAACAAAGACAGCTATATTTTTCTTATAGAGCTTGACCAATTGATTTTGTAGGAGTATTAGGACATGTCATCAAGGCAGGCAAAAAGGAAGGGTAGACAAGTTGTACTGGGTTATTTTCTGCAGATTTCCTTTTCCACTCCAGCTGACATCTAGTTCTATCTAGAATACTCATATCATAGCCAAGTGTGTGTGCTGTTGACATTTAGTGCTTTATTCATGTCATATAATACTCACAATAGCCCAGGATAGCCCTCTACAACAGAAGATTTTCTGGCTAAAATGTTAATAGTGTTGGTATTGAGAAACCCAAATAAGTAGGTAAATCTATACATGAAAATTCTCTCTTGTGTTCTCTTATTCTACTTGGTGGAAATTTCAAATTGTCTCACACAGGTTTTAATGCTGGTTATTGTTCCCAAAATCCTATAGTGTCTAATGAAAACATATATATATATGTACAGTTAGATAAATTAGCATATTTATATTGTTTCCAAAAGCAGAGAGCCTTAGCTTACTGTTTTTGAATTTCTATTTGGCACTCAAGGCTGTGAGTAAACTTATATTTAGGAAAGAGTGCCTTTTATTGCCCCCTTGGACTCTTCTATAGGTAAGTGGCTCTGAACTATGTGTTGTGACTCTTTAGGGATGGAATGTCATTTTAACAGGGGTTGTCTAAGACCTTTGGAAAATACAGATGTTTCTTACATTACTATTCATAACAGTAGCAACATTACAGATATGAATTAGCAACGAAAACAATTTTACAGTTGTGGGGGTCACCAAAACATGAGGAACTGTATTAAAAGGTTGCAGGATGTCAAGACATCTATAAGGTTTCGGGATAATAGTCCTTAGTTCCAGCTGAAGGTGTCAGGAGCATCATATGTAATCAGAGGAGTACAAGGAAATTATATTTAGTGATTTATAAGTGATGACTTTTTCCTGTCCTTCCTCCCAACACTATTAAATTAATTGAAAAGGCAGGATGCTTGTTACACCTGCATTTTTGGGGCGCAAATACAACGCAGTTGTAAATTGGGGCTTCAGAATAAGGAAATATAACCAATTGTAGCTGGCGATTCTAAAAGAATGACTGGCTTACCTGGGCATTGTCCATGCTGGGCATGTCCTCGCAATTGCCTGGATGCCTTCTTAGGTGCTTATCTCAGCTCTGTGCGGCAGACAGGCACGTCTTATCTGCATTCCGTAGACAGAGATTGCAGCTTTCCCAAGGATGGAGGCTCTCAAGTAGTCGAACCAGATTGGGGCTGTGCCTCCCTCATGAGGCAATTCACGGGACAGCTTGGCAGTGCTGTTGCCACTCAAGGAACTCCTGGGACTTTCATGTCATGCGGTTAATGCTGATAAAGAAAGAAAGACTTCATCATCTTTGTACTCTAGACGTTCTAGATTTTTATCTGTGTGGTCCGGGGCGCCCTTTCTAACTTGAAAGCAGTTTATAGAGTTAGTATCTATGAGGTTCCACGTGGTCACGTCCGCCTTAATAAGAATTAGTATATCGCCAGCATAGCTTTACCTAGTGATCATAACTTATGGATGAGGAGCCGAGGCTCTCAGGAGAGAACTACTGTTGGTTCAGTGGGTGAAAGCTTATACTGCCGCTGGGGCTGCAGGCCTCACTGGAGTCTATGCAGATGACTATGGCATGTGCTTCTGCTTTGAAAGGGACAATTTACATACCCCAGAAACAAACACGGCTCACATCTTTCTTTATGAAAAGACTTTTCTTCTCCAGCCTGTGCTCGCCTCACTTTTGTTCATGGCTGTGTGTCTCTGGGCTGCCAGGCTTAGCTCAGCACTCAGACAGTAGGCGGAGAGAGGCACACTATGAGAAAGTGAATAGTAACTCTTTCAGGCCCAGGAGGAAGAGAAGCCAGGAAAGGTTCTGAACCAGGACAAGGGATTCAACTTTCTTCCCACAGATAGATAATTGGAGTGTGAATTCGTATTCTGCTTTTGTTTTATACTTATTCAGCTTCATATGTTGCATGTCCAACCTCCTTTTATGCCTCTCAGGCCTGCACATTTCCTTCTCATTTCTTTCTGAATATTTTCATTTGAACTCTAAAAGTGTCTGCCCTTTGTCAGCATGATTCAGTGAGTTTGTATTTTCAAATTGACACCATCTAATCGTGTAGTTACACCTAGTGAGAGGTATATTATATATGTGTAAGTTCATATACTTTTTTATAGTCCTGATTCTATGCATAATTGATTCCCTGATGAGACTATATGACACTATGGAACTTTGGTTAGCAGTAATGCTTTCCCACAGACCAGTTCAGAGTTTCCATGCTTGATTAACTATGCTCCAGCTAACTTCATTCTTAGCACAGAAACTAAGTGTTTTCTCTGCATGCATGGTACTATGCTAATGTTTTTTTTTTCAAGCAGCATATGGCTTGTGAGAGAAATGGTCTAGGTATGCTTTTGCATATGATACAAGATGGAGCCAAGAATTAGTATCATGAGAAATACTACAGCTAAAAAGCACTAGAGCTGGTGAGAGATGGGGTAGGTCACTTTTCACACAGAAGAGCCACAGAGACTGTATGCATGTGACAGAACACAATTAGATCATTGATTGGATACGTTTATGGAGTAGTCACTATGAGCTGGCCTTTAAGCCTAGTGATATATCAGCCAACAATTAGATATAATTCTCGATAATCTTACAGGACTCACCAGGTAATAGGGAAGAAAGAATGTCGTAGATGCCAATAAATGCTCAAGGAAGATATAGTTGGGGTGGGGGGTCAACCCTGAGAGACATTTGTAGGCTCTTGTAGAATGGAAAGATAAGGAAACACTGGATAACATTTCAGTGGATGCTTGGAAGTGAAGAGAAGTCATGTGCCTATCTGCATCAAAAGTATTTTGGCAGGATTGAAGAGCAAGGAGAGAAACAAGAGCTATGAGCATGTGCAAGGCAGCCACTTGGCAGGAGGAGAGAGCCAGACCAGGACACAGTGTTAGAAAGGAGTGTGGAGAGGCAGGAAGGGACCCGATGATGCCAGACCGTGCAGGTCTCTGAAGAATCTACTTAGAAACTTGACAGTCAGGTGTACTACAATCCAGCTGAGACTTAGAAAGGTCCCTTTGGCTGCTCCATTGAGCGTGTTGAGCTGGGTGGTGGATACAGGGAGCTATTTGGGGTTCTCAAAGTGGATATGATGGTGCAGATCAATGTAATGATGAGGGAGAGATGAGAAATGGTTAGATTCTAGAAAGAGAGAGCAGAAGAATTATGGATGGAGTTTAAGTGTTGTGAGAGGAAGGGAGGAACTGAGTGACTCCAAGCTTTTTGGCCTCAACTGTGGGGGGGATGGAGCTGACTTTCACTGAGTTGAGGAAGACAGATGGTGAGCAGGAAACAGTGGAGTGAGCCGAGCCATGATTTTGAGTGGAATTTTAAAAGGCAGAGAGGCACTGGGAAAGGGATCTTGAGTTGGAAGGGAGCATTTGAGGAAAGCCTTCTCTGATGATAATTTAAGCAGCTCTTTTGGAAATCCAGAGAGGTCTGCCTGTGCCTTGATCTAGACTGATGGCAATCAGCATGGAAAGAAAGCAGCCTTCAACACGACAACTGATTGAAAGTGAGGAGAAGAGAGGGGTAAAAGCGAACAGTGGTCCTTAGGTTTCAAATGCAGATGACTAAGGGCAGCTACCACCATTAACCCCCACAGAGGAAAAACAGGATTGAGATTGGCTACACCAACAATACCATCATGTTTAGTGAGGAGTGGCTTGGCTTAAAAAAATCTCTCCTTCCCCAGATAGTATTTCAGCAGGTTCCTTTACAGTTGAGGTATCTAGGGTTATATTCAAGAATAAATGCCTATTCACAAGCAATTGGAAACGAGTCAAACAGGGCCATGTCCTAGGCTGGAGCCTTCAGAGTCATTTGCATGGTAGTTAGACTTGCATTTCTGAACCATCCAAGAGTGATGAAGAAAAATGCAATAGCAGAACTGGGTAGAATGAAACACTTAGGTGCCCAAGGATATTCTAACACAATGTAAGATATGTAATGCACAATAGGAAAGAGCCTGCCATCTACCCCACCTCTAAAACTCTTTTACTGTCTTACTGCTCTCGGTGCTGATCTGACCCGACTTTCTGGGAGGTCTTTCTCATCCATGCAGTCTACATGGGGGTAGTAGTCCTATCCCAACTCAGTCACTAATCTAAGTGAGAGTTTGAAGCCTACTAGAAGATAATAGTTTTCACAGGGGCCTTTGAAATATGTAACAGTAATGGAGAAGAAAAGTTTTGGACCTCCCCCCCCCCATCCTGGCTTTATTTTCTGATTGCACATGTCCATGTACAGGGGCTGCAGGTTAGGCTGTGCACACCGCCTTAAGGAAGGAGAGGGTATTGGAGTGGTTCTGATGGGAAGCTACCCAGCTACACAGTGGGGTACCGTAGATCTTAGAGAATCATTGTGAAGACACAGCACATCTTTTCATGGTGTTGAACTTGAGGAGAAAATATCAGGTAGTCTCTAAATTATTTAGCAAGTGCCTAGCAAAAACAGCCAAACTTTACTAGGTTATCTTTGAGGGACTATAGACAAATTCAGATAGCTGATGTTAGTGACAGGTGTACTCCCTCCCCCACAAGGTAATCTTAGAGTTGACCCCTCTAAATACAAGCACTGCATTATTATTTTTAGAACTCTTCAAGGTTACCTTGACCATTTTGTGGAAAAAAAAAAAAAAAAAAAAAAAAAAAGATCTCACACCTGAGTTGAAAGCCAGGCTCTGGTTTCTGTGCTTTGGAAAAACACCATTTATCTGTGCCGTGCTATTTCAGGGACACTATCACCAAAGCATCTGGGTAGGGCAGTAGACATTTAGGTGGAATTTCTAAACAGAAGCCCAGTCTTCATGTGACCCCCTCAGGCTAGCCATGAGAACCTTTGTGATTGTAGATGTTTTTGTGACAGGAGCAAGTCCATGAGCGATGTCAGTGCAGAGGATATTCAGAACCTGCGACAGCTGCGGTACGAGGAGATGCAGAAAATAAAATCCCAGTTGAAAGAACAAGATCAGAAATGGCAGGATGTGAGTATTCCAGAACTGGGAGGGAGCGGGAGCATGGGTGCACTTCTTCCTCCTCTTACGGATGTTAATGGACTCGAGAGACAATTTTCCTTGGTATTTTAGCATTCAGTACTATAGAAAATGTGCCCAAAGTACCGTTGTATGCCTAAAAGGCCATTGTAAAAGTGGAGAAGTATGCTTATCTTCTAAGAGATGGGAAGTCTGAAAGTGTGTAAAGTTCCACCCAGCAGATTAGTAAAGTTGCTTACTTGGGAGAGTGGGGTATGACTACTAATTATGCCTCTGCTAGCAAAACAGCATGGGTCAAGATTGAGATGAAAGGGGAACGGGACCTAGCCCAGATCTTGGCATTAGTTGGGAGAGATGAAGAGTTCTCTAAGTTACTTAGAGATGGGGATGGAATACAACTCAGTATTGTTTTGATTGAAGTTAGTATCGGTTGTGATTCAAAGAGAGCTGGTGTATTTAAGTGTTCATGTGGACATAGGCTTAACTTTTATCTTGAATCTTAAAGAAGAAAGTAAAAGCCTTTTAGTTGAATATAGTTGTTACTATAAGCTGTAGGAATGTGAGGGACTGTAGTTGACAAATTAACTCCCAAGCTTAAAGAAGTTGGGACACAGCTTCATGGTAAGAGAGTTGGTGACAACATAAACAAAAGCACTGGAGAAAGTCAACCTCAATGTCCAAAGATATTACATTGCTGAACTTCAGTGTCCTCTTGATGAAACTTGATGTGACGATCTAGAAACAGCATGTGGGGCTCAGCATGTGGCTCTGTGTTAGAACACTTGCCTCATGTGTGTGATGCTCTAACTGCAGTCCCAATCCCTGCAAAAACCAGCAAAGAATTAAGTATTACTTTGCTAAAATACATAATGAGTTTTTTGATAAGAAAATAATTATCAAGGTAGGATACCCATTAGGTGAGAGCAGGTGAATATTTGGATCACTCTATTTCTTTTGGGTAAAATAGTTCACATTGGTTTCAGGTAGTTTGAAAAGGGGGATTGGCCCTATGTGTGTCCCTGAAGTTTGGTATGTAATCTTGCTTTCCAAGCCCTGGGGGTGAGGGCTGGTTTGTTCTGAGACCTTCAGTCCCTTTGGACTGGAATTTCTCTTGGAATTCTTAGTATGGTATTTCTCTGATTTGGAAATGGAGAAGTATTTGTGGCATTCAAAATACTTCAATCCCCAGGTGTCCCACCTGGCTTATGCAACTAGGGATATGTGCAGTAGATAAGATTGTCCAGGCTGATGTAGAACATGTTTCTGGAGATGTGGAAAGCAAGTGTGGTCTTGTACCTATGTGATGGTCCCTGTCCTCTCCCAGGAGGACTATGTTCTCTGAAGCCAGGGGCAGTCCAGTGTGGTTTGTCATCTCCCCTTCTGTAGGAAGAACTGACCTTTTCTTCTAGACCCTTGTTCTTCTCAGACCTACCCAACTAGATGTAGTCTATGTTGTTGAGGGAACCACATCTTAGGCATCTGTGTTTCTGGGGGTTGAACTAGATATTAATAGGACAGACCATTTACTTGAATTGGACTGTCACTGGGGCATTTCTGTCCCCTTCATCATGGTAAGCATGTGAATTGGGGGTTTGAAGTGCTATGAAATTGAGTTTGAGATATTTCCCAACCAATCTGATCTAGTGCCTAATTGGGAGCATTTAGTGTTCTTTGAGAAATGGACATTGATGTGACAATTTCTTAGATAACAAAAGTAGGATCTATCTTATTATTAGGTCAGGGTTTTCTGGCAGGCATATGAGATAAAGGTTTGGTACAGAAACACAGGCTATAAAAAGCAAAATTAGGCCACCTTGGCACAAGTGGGAGCAAGAGAGTACTTTCAGCCTTGTAACAGGATATTCCAGCCTGTGCTGGCCTGCTGTAAGGGAAGGGTGTGTAGAAATTCAGGTATGACCGGGCCGATGTGATTTCTTGTCAGGATCTTGCAAAATGGAAAAGTAGGCGGAAGAGTTACACTTCGGATCTGCAGAAGAAGAAGGAGGAGAGGGAAGAGATTGAAAAGCAGGCCCTGGAGAAGTCTGACCGGAGCTCTAAGACCTTTAGGGAAATGCTGCAGGAGAGGTAAAGGGCTGGGCGCCCACCCTGTTTGGAAGCTGTGCATGGGGTGGGATATGTGGTCACCAATTTTAAACTGTAAACACGTATGTGCCGAGCAGCCTGGGCTTTGTTCTGAAGCACAAAAACCAATATTGCTGAACTAGTGATCTGGGTTGACAAAAGAAACTGCTATTTAGTCTTTATTTAGTATTTCTTTGTCTCAAAGTGTGTGCTTCTTTATAGGAGGAGTTATTCAATGTATTTGATACATTATATCTCCCACTAGTTTTTCTGACTCTTAAAGTGAGTTTAAGCATAGGGTAGTGAAATGAAATCAACTTTTACTTTTAAATGAATTTTACGAACGATATGCGATCTTTGTTAAATTGTAGTGGTAGAGAATAAACTATGTTTAAAGGAAGTCTATGTAAGTGTGGGTGTGTGGGTTTAATCTTTGAGTTGAAATAGCAGGATAAAAGTGAAATTTAAACTTTCATGTGAGTACTTCATCTGTGTGGACCTGGAGGAGATGGATAGATCAGAGAGAGAAAGCAAACATGCTTTAAAAATAATGTCACGAAGGAAATATGCTGGCAGGTGAAATTGAACAAAGCTCCTTTGTGTCCCAAATGCCAGTGCCCAAGAGTTTGATTCACTTAAATACAGACTTAGCCAGAGAGGCAGAGCTCCCCACTAACTGCAAGATGAAGTATGGATAATCACCTCGAATCTATTATAATTGCCCATGGGGAATCTGTCAAGCTCCATGAACTGATTGGCTCTATAAAAGCCCCAGTCTTTTTTGCTATTATTTTTTTGCCAATATGTTATAAATTTTACATAGCAAAATTTGGCAGATTTGTTATCGGTGGCCAGCCATTTAAAACATTTTGATCTTGGAAGATGAAACGTTGTGTCTAAAAACCTGCAAATAACCCCATGTTAGAACTCCCTTATTTTGTTGTTCAAATATTTTATGATTAAAAACATACATTTGAGAGTTTCTTTAATAAAAGGCCAGGTCAGTCTCTTAGCTGATACCTTAGCATTGTACTGATTTTTATGTTCAGTGAGTAAGCACTTACATATATTATTGTCTTACCCCATCTGGGGTCAAATGCATAATTCTGTTGCAATGGCGATATTTTTCTTTCCTAAGGGAATCTCAAAATCAGAATTCTACAAGGAAGATGTATTCCTCCGATGAGGCCCTGGACGATGACGTGCTCCCTCCTACAGTGACTCTGTCAGAAACCAGCTACCGGAGTGAGACCCTGGAAGACAAGACAACAGTTTATCCTGCTGAGACGCCCAACGAAGATTGCACAACTTTTGCAAACAGTCAGGACAGTGTAGCAGCAGAGATTCCGCTTCCTTCTCATGTTCCAGAGGAGCAGCAGCCGGCCCTCGTGTCTGTTGCAGAACCACAGCAGCCCCCCGTGTCTGCTGCGGATCAGCACCACGTGTCTTTACCTTCGGTAGCACAGCGCCCAGTCCAGCTCTCTTTTCAGCAGTCGCCTAGTACAAGAGGAGAGTCGACTCGGATTTCAGCTTCTCTCCCTAGAAGTTACCAGAGATCTGATACAGCCAGGTTAACATCTGTGGTCACAGCAAGACCTTTTGGCACGCAGTCAAGGGGAATCTCACCACTGCCCAGATCCTACACGGTAAAAATGCCCCAGGTTCACCCAGTCTGTTCCCAGGAGTAAGGAATTGGGGAACTTGAGCAGCAGTTGTGAGTCGGGAAGATTCTGGATGTGTAAAATGTAGATGACACTTTAGACCTAATAAAAACGGGGGTGATAAGCGTTAAAGGAGACAGAAAATTTATTTTTTTTTTCTTGCTATATTTTTGCCTGTAAGTCTTCTGAACTTTTAGGTCAAACTTTATGAAATGGCCAGCAGTCTGCTTTTCTTTTTAACCTGTGATATGGCAGGATTTTAAGGCTCACCTTAAATGTTCTCAGGGCTGTATATGTAAGGTCTTCTATCCTTACTTCCTACCTTAGAACCAGCCTGACGCTTGAGTATACTTTTGTTGAAATGTGCCCGTTTATGTATCTCTAATGACATTCAGCACATGTGGGCCATGTTAGACTGAATTATGTAAATGAAAATGTGGTCTGAATATTTAATGTTTATGCTCCTGCTAGTTCTGCCCACCTAGCCCTTCGGATCTTAAGATATAGATGAGAATTATGGCTTAAGAAACTACTGTTTGAGCTGAAGGAAGCCTGCTACCCAAATCTGCCAGGAAATCCCTGACCATCCTAGTAAGGAAAATTTAGACCTATCTGACAACAAAAAATTAAACTCATATAGCAGGTGCTATTAAAATAGGACAGTTTGACTCACAGCTATTACTTAAACTGCATTGTGGGTAAAGTGTTGACAGTGTTAAGATGTGAAGTATTTTTATAATTTGATAAGGAAAAGATAAACACTAGAAATGGACATAGCAAATGAGATGGCAAATTTAAGGAGTGTAATGAAAGCATAAAGAGACATGTATAACCTTGTTAGTCTGAGAAGTAGGTAAACAACTGTTCACCCATCCGACTGACAAATATTTTCAACACTGAAACTGTTTATTGTTGAGGAGGCTGAGATCCAGGTGCCCTTCTGCCCATGGGTACAGGGCTATTCTCTGTAGAAATAAGAGACAGATCCTACAGAAATAAACCCTTGATCCAGGGAGTTTTTGGAACATCTGGGCTCTAAAGTAAAAAGCTCCATTTATAAAGGTATGGTGGGGATTGGCTGTAGTGATTTTGGGGAGTGATGAGTAGCTTTTAACAATTTAATTATATATCAAATGAATAAATGATTGATATCTACACTGTGGGGTTTCCAGTAATTGAAACACCTGGTTCACAGTTGTATCTGTGTGATACAAACAAACAAAATACGTTTTAGAAAACTATAATGTGTAATATTATTAGAACAAGTGTATCTATGCTGGTGCATATTTGGTAATGTGAAGGAATCCATTCCAAACTTTTGACAATAGTTACTTTTCTGTGGCATGGATATGTTACTTTAGTGACTTTCAAATATTAGAAAGTCTGTTTTTAAGTAAAATTGAACCCAAGGTTGGCAGAATATCGGGTTTAAAATGATGCTTCCCATCTAGATGGATGATGGCTGGAAGTACAATGGAGATATTGAAGTTGTGAAGCGAGCTCCCCAGAATCTGGTCAAAGCCACTGCCCCGAAGCTTGACTCCACCCAGTTCCCTCTGGGCTCATCCAGTGAAAAGGAGGCAGCCACAGGAGAAGATGTGGCAAGCATGTCCTCTCCCACACCCCCTTCTTCCCTTTCCCAAGACCAGGGAGCTACTTCCAAAGCCGCACTGTCCTCCATGTCTGGTCTGGATTCAGTGTCTGACTCTGGAGAAGAGAGTTTACCACCGAGGGAGGTTTCCAGGTCTCAGGTAAGTTTAGCAGGGTTCTTAGTCATCAGGCTCACAATTGGAAACCATTGTTCTAGCCCCTAGCTTTACAGTACAGGCTGATATTTACATTATGCAAAAAAATATATTGGTCTATTTTTAACAGCTTGTGGAGGAAGTCAATCTTTCCAACTCTTAGCTTGTAGATCCCCGACATCCTTCATGAGCTGAAGTCTCTGGCGACTTCGTAAACCTGGAAAGTTTGCCTGTCGTTTTTATTATTCCAAAGCTCTCTAGTTTCTGCAGCAGATCTAATGTATGTGTGAGTAAGCGAAAGCCCGTCTCCATGGAAATTAACCAGCTGCAGAAGGAAATTGTCCCATTTGGTAGATACTTATCTCCAGGGACACAGCATTTTGTTATCTCTTAATCGCCCTGTGGCTTTTCATACCGATTTGGACTTGAGAATGGACACATTTGCTGTTATTCCTTGCCTCTCAGCGGGAACAAGGAGGCATACTTACAGTTTGACAACTTTTATTCTGAACATTTGGGCGGCAGCAGATTAAAGTTGAAAGGGAGTGTTTGTCATTTTCCTGCACCCTAGCAGATGCCTTTCAAGAGAACTATTAGGTGACATGCTTTCTTCCAGACTACATGTAAAAGCCACTAAAAGCCTTTCTCAAGCTAACAAAGCTTTTTAAAAATAACCAAAAGCCTAACAGTACTCTGGTTAAGCAACTTGCTAGTGTATAAGCCCCTTCTCATGGAGGCTTCTTTGGTCTTTGATGACTTAGTCTATGATTCCCTGTTGTCTTACTGCTGAATAGTTGTTTTCCAAAGCAGAAGATAAAATATGTCTCTTGAATATGTGGACATAATAGGTTTATGTGAAATAGTTTGGCATAGCATATTTGCTTTATTAATTTTTTTAAATTATTATAAGAATATTTTTAAAAATTCAACCCTCCCTTCTAGGATATAAGACACTTACTTTGTACCTGAGAAATAAGAGAAACATAAGAAAAAAAAAATCCTTTTAGAAATAACCATTGTTAGCACTTTGGTAACTTTTAAGTTTTGTATTTATTTGGGGGTGGTGTTTTCTAGTTCTTGTCATTTCTTTGATTTAGAAGAGTTTTTTCAATACACATTTCCATTTTTCTTCAACTTGTAAAAGTCGTCAGTGTTAAATTATTGATACATTTTATAAGAATTACGAATATATGATCAGCATTATAGGTCTCAGTGGATAAGAACAGTCCCTTGTACTATGCTTAGGGCATGTTAGGTATCCATAGGTAGATAATAAAAGCAGAGACAAGATGTCTTCCAGTGTGTGGATTTGTATGTTGCCTTCCCTTGTTCAAAAAGCAAACTCAACAAAACAGCTTGATGAATGTGCTGCCCGCTAGATGATGGGACCTCCTTCAGGGTGGCAGCTGGCAAACTTCATCCATGGATTAAGAAAAAGAGGCCATGTGTGTAGCGTGGGTGCGTCCCATACTCTTGAAATGTCCAGAAGCCCAAATTAACCTGGCCTTGGTTCAGGTTTCATCATAGTGGATTTATGCTGTTTCCATCAAGTTTGAAGTGTCATTCTACCAGGAAAGATTTGGCTTCATTTAACTGTTGGAGCTGGTGGAATTCTTGTTTCTGTTGGGACTATTCTTTTATATTCTACCAGAAAAGTAGTTTATGGAACTGCCTGACTCCCGAGAGGCTGTGAATGTATAATAGCTGATGAGGGAGATGTTACACAGGGTCCTGAATCTTATTCTTTTAAATTCCTGCCCTGCAACTCTAGATAGTCACAGGAAAAAAAGTGGCTGAACATTTAGCTGCTTTGGTAGCTTTGTAAAAGGTTGCTCTTTTGCTCCTTCTCTTTGCTCTCTTCTCTTTGCTTTGGCTTTGCATTTCCGCCGTCACGATCTCTCAGATTACCTATTGTAACCAGTATTGTAACCCAGGTCATTTTTCTGTCAATGTAAATGGTTAGGAGTAGCTTCAGGGATTTGTTCTATACCAGCCTCGACACTTTTTGTGTTTCCTAGAGTTTCCTTAAGTATCTGGTTCTCTGAATGAAGTTCAGGATACCATGGAGGGTCACTGTTCCTCATGAATGCATTCAGATTCTCTTTGTCTTACCTCAATATCAACTGATGTTCAGTGGGGGCATGGACTAGACAAACTTCACAGGGTACTGTATAAATAAACCCTTACGACAGCCACTGGGATGTCATCATCATCACCATTATTCTTACACACAGATAATTGAAAGCATAGATAGTCACACTACTTTCCCAATACCATCCAGGGCACTAAGTGGTGGAGTTAGGATCCAAACTCAGGAATTTTTACTCAGTGTTGCCTACCTCTACCTATATCAAGGGAAAGAATGGTGCCTGAGCTTCCTAAGAAGGCCAGTTTTGTTTGGGGACATCACAAACCGTAGTTATTCTTCTTCTCCCATTTGAAGATGTTGACTTTGCTTATCTCTCTCTGTGAAGCCTTTTAAGACCTTCAAAGCCAGGAAAGACCATTTCTTTCATGACCCACGTAGTTCGTCCTCCTGGTTGGAATTGAGTCAACTCCTGAAAGTTTCATTCACCAACTTCTTCCTTGTTGCAAATGCCCATGTCTTCCTCCTTTATAGGTACTCTTTGTACCTTTCAGACGACATACAGTTAGTTGTCAAGTAATGCTGACTTGTCCTTTATCAGTGCTGGACTGAGCTACATTCATGGCCTTGGTTACCAACCTAAAGTGTGAACTTGATCTAGAAGGCAATATCAACTTCTTACTGGTTCTTGAGTGAGGGACCTTAGGAGTTGAGGGGAGTTTTTGGAAGGCAGCTCTGTGGTGCTACGTAGCAGTAAGTTAAGGAAGGAAGCATTCAGGAAGAGGATGGGTAGGAGTCCATCGCAGAACTATGCTAACAGGGCGGGTTTTGTCATAAAGTGGGGAAGGCACAGTGAAGGACAGACCTCAACATGACTGTACCCACCTCTGCCCATGCAATTTCCTGTTTCTCCTTTGCTGAGCTGGCGGTCTCCCATTGCACTCCCCAAGTAATTTCCCGTTTCTCCCATTGCTGAGCTGGTGGTCACCCATTGCCTTTCTTTCCCTCCCTCTTCTCTTGGGGATTTTGCCATTTCCCTGACTCCCTGGTCAATCCAGATTGCCAGGAGATCAAAGGGGAGGGAAAGAGAATTCACCAAGCATCCTTCCTCAATCCTCACCTGCCTCGCCTTGCAGATATGGCTTTCAAGATTTCCCCGCCATGCTTGTTTTACTTCCAAGTTTCTGTTTTCTCTCTGTTCAGAGCTGCCTTCTTGCAGATGCCACACAAATCTCTGGCCCAGCCTTTTAAGACAATCCACAGAACATGATTAATAAAACATTTGAGTGGAGGAAGCTTTCCACATGGTTTTGGTTCTGTTCATGTAGTAGGCATGTCTTAGTCATGGAGCACTTGCCCATTATGAGGTTCTAAGTTCAATCACCCCAGTGCTGACAAAGAACCCCTTTAAACAGCAGAGCTGTTCCTTATTCCAGTTTAATTCCATTATCTTTATGCTACACCTCTGATGAGAGCCAGCTTACTGTGAAGTTGGAAAGCCACACCATCTTCCCCTGTTAGCACAGGACCTGAATGTGACTGTGTCACCTTGGCTTTCAAACTCAGTTTATGCAAGTTAAAATAGGATTTTATTTAATTCATCTGGAAACTGCTTAATCAGAATGTACATCATGCTTAATGATGCTTCTACGGGAAGCAAAGAAAGTGTGGAACGTTAGCAATGGGCATTGGCACCTTTTAAACATTTCCTTTACTCTTTTCAGTAACCATGAAAGTAGGTGCTATTGTTTCCAGCGTTGCTGGTGACATACTTGAAATTCAGTTATGTGACTTGCCTCAGGGTGGTGAAATACATAGCTCTCACTCCATTTTTTCATAGTCTACTAATCATGATCAATTCTCCCTCCTCCATTATGGCACGCTCGAAGTCGAGGATTGTCTTATATAACTAAGACATTAGTATTGACTTAAAAAAAATATTTGTATGTGTCTGCCCATCTGTGTGTGTATATGCCACACAGTGCAGCTGTCCACTAGAGGCCAGAAGAAGGTGTTGGACCCATCAGAGCTGAGTTACAGGTGGTTACAAGATACCTGATATGGGTGCTGGGAACTGAACTTGGGTCCCCTGGAACAGCAAGCACACGCTTTCCCAATGAACCATCTCAGCAGCTGCTGGCTCATTTTTAGCATCACTGTGTTTTTAGAATTTAAATTTCATAACCAATAGATATCAAAGTATCTTCTGACCTGTATCGATAAAGTTATCACAAACTGGCCTCAAACTTTCAATTCTCTTACCTTGGCCTCCCAGAAATTGAGACTGCAGATATCACTCCCACTCCTGGCACTGACATTATTCTTAAGATTATTTCGAGGAAAGGTGGCATATATTTATAGAAAGTCACCTGAACTGAACTTCTTTCAGAAATGTAGAGTTTGAATTCTGCCAAGCAGGCACTAGAGAGCTACTGACGATGTAAAGGTGAAGTGTGGTGTAATCAGCGTGTGCTATACTTAGACTTCTGGCAGCTGTGGGGAAGGAGGGCTGGAGAGACAAGAGGCAAACAGGTGACAGGAGAGAGGTCAAACATGTCTCTGAACTATGACAGGGACTTGTAGAAGGGTGGAGATGATGGGTTGCTTCCAGGTCATAGTCTGAGAACTTGAGAGCACATTATTAAAAGTGTGCGTAGGGCAACAGGGAAAGAGAGCAGAGGGATTCATTGCTAAGTCTCACAGCTAGTTGGGTAGTGATGCATGTAACCAAGATGTTAAAAGTAGGAGGACGCAGAGAGAGCAGGTCAGGGAGGAAGATGCTTTAATTGGGGAACTGTTGGACCTAGTAGCTTAGGACATGATGGCGAGTGCAAGTTACTTAGGAAAGCATGTGGTCAGAAAAGTTGGAATGATTTGGGGACTACAAGATGTAATAGAAAAGAAAGGACACATTGACAAAACTAAGATGTGACTAGAGAGACTGGGGGGGTGGGTAAAGTAGAATGGATAATATGTAGTGGGAACATTAGGAGAATGTCCCTCAATTGGGATAATCATTGGTAGTGCCTGGTAGGATGTACACACTTTAGTTGGATTTTTATAGATAGAAAAGCAGCTTGAGAGCTTGTATAAGCTGGCAGCAGTGGGTAGGAAGGCCATCTGCTTCTCTGTAGTGGAAAATCTACTGAGGGCAGAGTAAGTTTTAGGTGTAGATGGCTCCAGTGTCAGAGCAGGGCCTTGACTTAAAGGTCATTTCATTCTATTCTCATCCCAAGGAGACCATGGAATGCACCAAGGAAGCACATGGACAGAAACTTAAAGATGATTTTCTCTGTTACTCTGGATTGTGTCACCTTAACCTGTTTTTAGTGTCATTTTTTTTTTTAAAATAAAATGAGAAGGCTTTCGTTAAGTCAACACATTTGTCTAGTTGGAAACATTGGAAGGGAATAATTTTATTTGTTAGTGTGTAAGATTCACTTTGACTTTCATTAATTCCCTCTTGTGGTGACAATGGAAATCGTAATTCACCTCTAGGAGAAATAATTCATATCTGGTCACCCTTTTTCTGTCTTTAGACAATCAAGAGTCTCCTCCTGGCTCTGTAGTCTGGCGGTGAGTGGGGCAATGTTACTTCCAGTGTGCATTTTTGCCCAAATTGCAGCCAGTCTGAGTGAAACTGCTTTTAGCGTAAGTGCTGAATTGTTGGTGGATAACTATTATTTTCTCACTCCTGGCATGGACAACTGAAACTACTTGGGTAGTTCACGTCTTAGTCATCAAAATCTAGTTTTCCCCTGGTGGTTTATATATTTGTTCCATCTAGTTTAAAAAGGCAATTCTCTATTTTCTGTAGCTCAGATCCTTTGTAAAGTACTTATTTGGCTGACATTTTGTAGAGAAAGTTAAAAATTAGAGATCCTGTCTGAAATCATCATTGAATAGTTTATGGATGGATAGGACAGTCTGCCAGCATGTTGCCATAGCAAAGCCATCTTCCCTATTAACAGGTTCAGAGAGGTGAGTATCTGTTCTTTTATTTAGTGTTTGCAGAGACGTCTTTCTTTTCAAGCTCAGAATAGCCACTTGGGGACAGATGTGATTTACTGTAATTGTGAAGCTCTTCCCTCTATGGATGAAGCTCATTGTCCTTCCTTTTTTATTGGAAGAAAAGGATGATGCTCAATTGTAGTCTCCCAGAGAACAATTTTCTCTCTCATCTTTAATTTTTTTAACTAATAAAACCCCAATTAGTGGCTTGCTTACCTAACTCATCATTTGTCTTTCCGTCTTGGTAGAACAATAGATTCTGTACATCCATGGGCTTTCAGTCAGGTCTCTGTGTGAGTGAGGTAAAGGTGACCACTCCTCTCTCTGAGTCCGCTCCAGTTTAAGTGTGTGGTGGTTTTGGCTTAAGTTACCAAGGGAAAGCTAGATTTTTGATGACTAAGAAGTTTCAGTTGTCCATGCCAGAAAAGGGAAAATAATAGCATTTAAGCTAAAAGTGTAGAACCAACTAGTAACTTTCTCTAGTCTCAACCAAGTTGTTTTTTTTTTTTTTTACCTTCAAATTGACACTCAGCAGGGTCATTAAAAGCACACATCAAGATGCCTCTATCTACACTGTCTTTTGAAAGGCTTCCTTTGGGAAACTGTGTTATTTGCTACACCTTCTTCTTCCCTTTGAAGCCCCTCATATCCACCTTGGAAGAGTTATAATTTTTCTTTAGAATAAGAATAAAGCCTCATTTATCTTTCTTTTCTAAAGAGCTAAGTACCGTGTCTTACACGGAGTCTGTGCACAATAAATGTATGTTGCACAGTGAATAATTGAAGTGTATCATTGTTCTTCCAGATGTTCAAGAAGCTTAGCAGCTGCTTGGGATCTTTGCCTTCCTTCCCTTCCTTATAATTCTTGCACATTACAGGAATTTTTCTCAAAGTATTGTCACTTGAATCTTAAATTTACTTTATGGTTTGAAAAACACAGACATAAAGCTTTTACTAGTCTGGTTGGCCCTAGGTTTGAATTTAACTTCCAAATTAGGATTGGTAGTCTGTGCCCTGGAAGGTAAAGTAGTTTTGGGAGGACTTTGGAAAAATAGGTTAGCCTAAGTTCTTTATGATTAAAAAGCAAAGAACTAAAAGACTAATTTGATGGATGCATATCATGGTTTATATCTGCTGTTTACCCCAAATAAGGTCTATGTTAAGAAGGTTGTTTAAAAGGCCGGCACGGTGGCACACTCCTTCAGTCCCAGCACTGGGGAGGTAGAGGCAGGTGAATCTCTGTCAGTTAGGGCCAGCCTGGTCCACAAAGAGAATTTCAGGACAGCAAGGGCTGTTATGTACGCGCGCGCACACACACACACACACACACACACACACACACACACACACACACACACACACACTCTTGTCTCAAAAAATCAAAATATAAAAGATCAGTCACAGCACGCATATGGAGGCTAGAGGACACTTTGGGAGAGTTAGTTAATTGAACTCTGGTTGTCAGGCTTAGTGGTAAGTGCTTTTCCTTGCTGAACCATTTTGCAAGTCAATAAAAGATGATTTAATAATCATAGCTTACTGTGACACTGAAATTTGGTTTAGAAAATTATTTAATAAAATCCTAGGGACTGGAGAAGTGGTGGAGCAGGTGAGAACACTGGCCGCTCTTCCAGAGAACCCTGGGTTACTTCCTGGAACCCATATAGTGGCTCACAGCTATTTGTAACACCAGTTCCCGAGGATCTGATGCCCTCTTTTGGCCTCTGTAGGCACTGCACACATGGGGTACACACTGGTATATGAAAACAACAACACAGATACACAGACTCTCTCTTTCTCTCTCCCTCCCTCCTCTCTCTCTCTCTCTCTCTCTCTCTCTCTCTCTCTCTCTCTCTCTCTCTCTCTCTCTCTCATCTTTCAAGGCAGGGTTTCTCTGTATTTCTGGCTGTCCCGCAATTCATTTTGTAGACCAGGTTGACCTTGAACTCACAGAGATCCACCTGCCTTTCCTTCCTATGTGCTGGGATTAATAGCATGTGGCAATACCACCTGCCTTAAAATAAGAGAGAGAGAGAGAGAAAGAGAGGGAGGAAGGGAGTGGGAAAGAGGAAGGAGAGAGAGAGAGAGAGAGAGAGAGAGAGAGAGAGAGAGAGAGAGAGAGAGAGAATGAGAATGAATATCCTGGAGTGTAGGATTTGTTTTCATGTAGTAATGAGGATGGAAGCAGAGTTTCACTTATCCCAAGATGCCATTGTTCTTGGGTTCTGGGGTGCTGTGATATTTCAAAGGATCTATAATTCCAGATTTTGCAGGTTCTCTCAGACACAAAGACAAAATTCTGTATTTTACAGCACGGGCATCAGCAAGGGTTTTGTCTGTGTATCCTTGTGAACCAGTGGAGAAAAGAAATATGCATTCCTACGAATAGCTGATTATACGTCTGTGGGCCATTTGCCCAATTCAGTTACAAATGCTTAATGTTGGAGGTCGATTGCTTTTCAAGCTTCTGTCTGTCATTTAAAATAGACAATTTAAATTATTCTTTCTTGTTCATAAGTGGTTTGTAAATTAGACTTGCTTGTTTGGTGAACAGCAGGCTAGACTCTATTTTTTTAAAAAAATAATATAAATATTTAATTTCTATTCCACTACATGTAGTGAAAAAGATGACAGAGAGAAATGAATAGAGCATGGGTATAGGAAAAGCAATTGAAAAGCCTAGACTTAAATGGCCAACTTGTTTGTAGGATGATATTAAAATAAAGAAAAGCATTGGTTGACAATAGATTTGCCCTTACCTTATTTTAGCAGAATAGAGTACTCTGTCATATACATATAAGAGAAAGTTTTATGAGAGCCAAGGAAGAGAATGGGAAGCTGCTGTTTTGTCTTGAGCTGACTCAGGTGTACCGTGGTGCAGCCTCCCGTCTTTCATGGATAGGTTTTCCTCCATGTGGGTGCCAGGGACACCTGATACCAGCGTTTCATGTTTTACTTTCAGGATCAGTTCAGCGATATGAGAATCAGCATAAACCAGACGCCTGGGAACAAACCCGACTTTGGGTTTACAATAAAATGGGATTTTTCTGGGATCTCCGTAGCATCAGTTGAAAAAGGTAAATCATGTGCCTACTATATTGTGCTACCTTCTCTGCTGTGTGTGTGAATTGTGTTGGTGTGTGTGTGTGTGTGTGTGTGTGTGTGTGTGTGTGTGTGTGAATTGTGTTGGTGTGTGTGTGTGAGAGAGAGGGGGGGCATGGGAATGATGCATTTACTAGAGGAAAGGGGCAAGGTCTCTTCCCGAAGACTAGTATTTGGAATTACAAATTACGTAGTGTTTATTTTCCCTTCCTAATTCACTGTGTTTTGAAGAATATCTATTTTTTACCTTAGAGATTAAAAACAAAACAAAACAAAACAAAAAACCCACTCAGTTTCTAGATATGTTAACAAGTGGTAGTACTTGAAGCCTTAGTGTAACATTTTCATGGATAATTGTATTTTGTTAGCAGATGTATATAGGCCTATAATTAGATCAACATGGGGTTGCTGTTTGTAGTGACTTAAACCCAAGTGTTTCCCACACGCTCTGTTCTCTGTCCTTAGTCACCCCCTGCCAAGAATGATGTTTTCTAAACAGAGTTAGTATTATATCAGTCTTTTACTATATGTTTATTGTGCTCTGGGACTTCTTCTGGATCAGCCAGGGTTCTGCCAAGGTAAACCCAGCAACTGCTAAATTTGCCCTCAAGGTTAAGAATTGCAATGAGAGCTATCGTATTTGTGAGGAGGTCCCTATTAACATGTTTTTACCATACCAAATTGTGTGTTGCTTTTAAATATCAAGATTGATGGAATCATGGTACTTTAAGTGGTAATTTTATGCAGTTTGAGGGGTCTCTTTCCTCCAGAGTTCTAACTGATGCTCAAAGTATAATATATTTCACATTCTTAATTTAAAAATAATTACATTTTTTTTCTTTGTATTTAGGAGAGTTAATTTTTAGTGGAGGGGGACTGAACTTACTGTTTCTCCTTTCAATGTAAATGAAGATACAGACTCTGAAATAAACAGTGTCCTTGGTACTTGAAGTGTGTAGGAATTCAGATAGTATTATCTGAAATTCAGATAGTATTATCTTAAAAATGCCAGTGATACTTCTCTACTGGGCACAATAAGAACTAGCTGAGATGAAAAAAAGTTACTTAAAGAAGCAACAGCAAGCAGATTGTGTGGGTGTGCTTTTAATTTGATTTTTTTTTAACTTTGACATTATTTAGGTAGCCCAGCAGAATTTTCTCAGCTGCAGGTAGATGATGAAATTCTTGCCATCAATAACACCAAGTTTTCATATAAGGATACAAAAAAGTGGGAGGAAACCATGGCAAATGCCCAGGAAACTGGAAACTTAGTGATGGATGTCAGACGCTATGGAAAGTCTGGTGAGTTAGTTTTCCTCTGTGCCTGGCTTTCTAAATAGGGAAACCCAACTTTGGCAAGTGGTTCTAACAGTTGGCTTTATTAATCCTCTCCCCTACCCCCATTTTACTTAGCTTTGTGCTTGCAATTGTCTCATCATTGTGTTTGGACAAATCATGGACAGCACCTCTGAATATTCCTCCTGAAAATGCTTCACTAGCAAATCTACTGAATTTGACACCATTTGAACTGCTTATGTAACTGATCTGGCTGAATGCAAATGTCAGTTACAGCAAATGTATTTGTACCCAGGAGTCACAAAACGGAGCCCTAGGAATGGGCACAGTAGTGATGCACACCTTTTATCCCAGCACTTGGGATGCAAAGGCAGACAGAACTTTGAATTTGAGGCTAGCCTGGTCTGTTGAGTGAGTTCCAGGATAGCTGGGGCTACACAGAGAAACCTTGTTGAGAGAGAGAGAGAGAGAGAGAGAGAGAGAGAAAGAGAGAGAGAGAGAGAGAGAGAGAGAGAGAGAGAGAGAGAGAGAGAGAGAGAGAGACAGACAGGGAGAGAGAGAGAGAGAGAGAAAGAGACAGACAGGGAGAGAGAGAGAGAGAGAGAGAGAGAGAGAGAGAGAGAGAGAGAGAGAGAGAGAGAGAGAGAGAGAAAGAGACAGACAGGGAGAGAGACAGAGACTGGCCCTATGATTTAACTTGCTCTGTAGAAGTTAACAGTGCTGCTGTCATCAAGCTCACATCAGACACTTTCCTATTTATTCCCATAGCATTCTGATCTGCTATTTATATCACTTTGTTTCTGTGTCATAGGTGATGGATAGATGGGAAGGGAGTTTAGTCTCTTCAGACCCACACATTTTTTGGTGTCAGCATATAACATGTAGTCCCAGTTTTGGAAAAGAACCAGTACATTTGCTAGTTGTCTTGCTACTACCATGGTTGTTAACCTTTGTGTTTTGGGATGGTGGTCTGCTGGGAAAAGCCCTAAAGTCTCCATGACCCACTGCCTGATTCATCTGTCTGTCTGTCTGTCTGTGTACATTTTATATCTGTGCATTCAGTAACTGTATTCTTTCCACTTCACCATCTATGTGTACTCATTACTTGATCTTCATGTGCCAATCAGACTGGGGCAGAGACCAACCTCCCCTGCCATCTATACGGCATAAAACCCTCAATCTTACCAGTGTGGCTACCAAAATTATAGGTTCACCTGAAACAAAGTGGACCGATACAACTTCAGGGATTTACGTCACGGACAAGTCTTCAAGTCTGTCGGTAACCACTGATTTCTCTGAAAGCCTTCAGAGTCCTGTAAGTAGAACGAAGTAACAACAGAAGCTGTGTGTGATACTATGTAAAAGATAAATAGTTTATACTTAATAAATACACTAAAGTGTAGTCTTGCAAATACTGGGTGTGTTTATTAGCAGCCTTTTATTACTGAATTATGTAAAGGTAACAACACTCCATAATGATGTTCTGCAGGTATTTCTGACCAATCTTACATCATTACAATCACCTCTCAGATCAGTGTGAATGAGAGATAGCAATTGTGAAAATTTGCATGCTATATACATTCATTGTGTAGTCTGTTGTCAAAATGTAGTCACTCTAACACCATGAAACCTCGTGAAGCAATTGAATTGGATTGCATGTGTGATTAAGACATAATCAGTTTCCTGAATTGATTTAAAAAGCACAATGCAGGAAATTTCAAATTTTTTACAGCAACATTTTTTTCATAGTGTTTTTAAAAAATTGTTTTCTATTTCTAATCAGAGTTGTTCATTTTTACTGATAATTTAAACTTTGAACTGAATAAACATCTAAAAGGAAATATTACATTTTAAAGGACAGATTTAAATGTTAAAAATTCATAAATGGTAGTTTTACTACTTGTAAGCCCAATACTCATAAATATAAGCCAAATGAATGAATATTTTATCTATCTTGCCTCAGAATATTAATGACTGATTAAAGTTATGGTCATTCATGCCTATAGCTAGTCGTTAATCCTTTCACAAATATTGGACAGTAATGAAAAACTTTAGTTTTTAGTACACATATGATGATGCTGTGAGTAATGAATCAATACCCTGTAAAACCCATCTTATTAAAAGATACTTTTCCCTAATGAGAGATGTATTATTTAAGGCCGATGTCTAATCAGAGAGAATGTTAATTAGCATTTTACCCTTTCCAGTATACCGAATCTAAAGAAATCAATGGAATTCACGAAGAAAGCAGCACCTTTGATTCAAAAGGTAAAGATCACTTTGAAATTACTTCCACTTGTTCCACAGGGCAAGTTACAGATCTCAAGATCTGCCCCCAAAATTAAGATATGTAAGTGAAGGAAAGCCGAATGCACAGTGAATTGAAACCAAGATTAGCATGCAGATCCAGTTGCTGCCAGGTGGGAAAGAGTCAGTTCCAGCCGGGAACAGTGCAGGAGCTACAAACACAAATTTGGCAGCAGACTCTGGAGCTCTGGGTACCTATGCGCCTTAGCCAAATAAGAACAGGTTTTCCAGGAGCCATCAGCTTCCTGGCTATGGAGTGCTGGCAGAAGGATCTTCATTAAACACAAAATGAGGAGGTTTCGGTTCCCACTTCATTGTTCTGAAAAGGACAAATGTGCAGGGAGCTGACGCTGGCAGAGAATCACCCAGGCAGTAACAGTTGAGATAGTCACCTTTGTTTGTCTTGAAAGAAAAAGCAACAGAAGTATCCAGGGTGTTGCTACAGTTCTCTCTCCTTGTGTTGATCATTCAGAGATAATTTAGCTTCTGAGTGCCATGTTATTTCTTTGATGTATCAGAGATATCTCAGGTCCATAGAGGCAGGAAAGAGGTGAAAAGAAGCTGAGGATCTTATACCATGAGGTCAGGCTTCCCTCCGTGGGGCTATATGTGCTTTGGTGACTTTAGGCACAGTTAGGTATTTTGAAAATGTGTTCAACAAAGCTGATGAAAGTTAAGGAATTTGTCTCTCTTCTATGATTATTATCTTTGTCTTTCATTTCTGATAAGTAGAAGCTAGGATTGTTGTTTTCCTTATCAACACAGTTTTAAAATAAACATTATTTATTTTCCTTTTTGATACTAAAATCTAAGGAATCCTAATTCTGTTCTTCTCACAGTAGAGCCGATTGATAAGACACCTTCGTGGTGAGCATGTGACTCTATGAAGGGCTTGCTGTCAGGATTGGTTAGATAAGGAAGGACAGACCACTCTTAAGTGATATTTACAGTTTAAAACATAAGTTGGGACTGATCTACAGGAGAAGTCAGATTATGTTTTCTTTTTTTTTTCTGACTAACCTACATTAAAAGAAAATAAGACTTAAGCCAGCATCTATACATTTTTAGGTACTACCACAGAATATTCTAATCAAAGATATATTACTTTTAGCATATGTTTTCGTTTTTTGCTTTTGATCTCAAATACTTTAAAATTTTTCTTCATCATGTTGTAAAAATGCTTTGGTAGAGATAATTTTAGGTCACTTCACCTAAGCAAAATGTGTTAGTTTTCATTTCTTGGAAGCTCTGTGCTGTAAGATGATGGTATGGTTCTCCTTGCTGTGAACATACAATGCTATTTACTAAAAATAATTAATAAAAGTATTTGTTCCTCTTACTAATTTGAATGTAATGTAGATGACTAAAATATGTGTGTCTGCCTTGAAATAACCTCTATCTTCAGTGGCTACCAATTTTGTTATTTAAAAAAAAATAACATTACTACAGATTGGAAAGGTATAACAAGTGTCATTGGAATTTACCAGCGGTAAGAAATGAAAATGAATGACATGGTATTTATTTTCTTATTTTTCAACTAGCGTCAGAATCCATTTCTTTGAGAAATTTAAAAAGGCGATCACAATTTTTTGAACAAGGTAAACTGTAAAGCTAATTTCCTGGGCTCTCATGAACCTGCCTCACACTCACTCTTCCTTGTAGTCTGTGGCTCTGGGCACCAGTCTCCTTCCATCTTGCTGCTGGAACATAACCCATTTCCATTCTTTCCCCAGGACCACCAGGCTTTTCTTACAGTTCATGGGTCTACCTCTGTGGTAATGGGTCTTTGCGTGTCCTTTGTCTAGCTCTCAAGGTGTCCCTCTCTCTTAACCTTGTGAAAAAGCAAAACAAAACAAAGCAGTGAGATGCCATTAAACTCACGTGTTTTTCCACTGGGGAACAGTAAGAAATAAGGAATTTCATTTATGCCTTACTGCTTCCTGTCATTTGCACAGTGTTAGGTTACACCAACATGTGTTTGGTCAACTTACAAAAACACAACCAGCTTTTGGTTGTGGGGAATAATGCTAACAACGAACAGAGTTACTTGTTGCTATTACAGTGATGGTGGAGGGCTGATGATGACGACTGTGTTGATGCCAAAGGAAATTGGGGTGCATCTAAACACAGGAGCATTGAGAACGCTGTGTTGGTGTAGCTGTGCGGGCTGCCTCGTGAGGTGTGATGCATGTGGCCATTCTTCACCTTCACATTTGTCTAACACTCTGTCCCCTGAATGTGTTTCCAGATCTGTTTGCTTAAAACTAATATCTAACATTTCAGATGCAATACCATAGAAGATTTACTGTTGCTATCTAAAATGTTACAGTTTCTTTAAAGATTAATGAAACATTTCAAAATTTGTTTTATGATACCTCCTGGGTTTGTGTCTGTTGTGTTTATTGCCTAATATTCTTCCTAAGGTAGATTAAGTTTCCTCTCAGACCATAAATAGAGTTTATCAGCTGTCTCTGGAGCTGTTGTCTTGTAAATTTTTTCCACTAAACTCACTATTTTCTGTGGCTATTCAATTGACGTGAATAGCCTAATCCGACCTGGCTAAAACAAAATAATTCCTTGTCTTTATTTTAGTTTTCTCTCACTTTTCAATGAGCTATTTCGCAGAAGAACATTTTCCTGTGTCTTAAAGCAATTTTCTTTAAATAGTTACATAAACAGCTGAGATTCCAGGAAACTTTCTTAATACTGCATCATAGTATATTTTTTAAAAATACACTTTGCTATAATTGTATAATGTATTGACTCATATTACTATAAACTCATTGATTAGATTGTTAGGCCAATGTCATTGTACATTGCTCTATTGCCAAGGCTAGGCAGCAAGATTAAAAGTTTAAGTCCAGCCTAGACTAAATAGTGTCTCAAAATAGTAATGAAAAATATTGACCAGGCAGGGTGGTCCACACCTGTCATCCCAGCATATGGATGATGGAGGCAAGACTGAAAGTTCAGAGTCAATGATGGCTTGAGGTCAGCCTGGGTGTGATGAGACCCTGTCTCAGAAAACAACAAGAAAACAACAGCAAGATATAATATTATAGTGTCTGATAGTTTACACGTCAACCTTGAATCCATGTGTTTCAAATAACAGAAGAGGAAAAATGTTTTGAGCTCTGGTTTTTTTTTTTTTTTTTTTTTTTGCAATTATTTCAATTAGAAAGCAGTTCATTAGCAAAGAGACCTGGGAAATGAGATTGGCTACTGTCATACTTTTGATTAACATTTGTAATAATTGGGCTAGGGAGAGGTAATATCTGTGTTCTTCTCCCCCCCCTCCCCTGCATTAAGCTAAACTATTAGGCGCTGTTCAGTTTCTTGTCAATGAAGCCTCTTACGAAAGCCTCAGCAAGTTAGTGATGTTCCCTAGAGTTTGGAGCACTAGTAGTTTCCTCTGTCACTAAATTTGGGTTTAGAAGAAGAGTACAGACTGAACGAAAGGGAAAGGATTCGTAGCTGAGTCACAAAGAAAATTGATGTCACTTGGCACACTGGCAGAGACACTAGTGATCCTTGTCCTGAAGAGAACTCTTTTGTAGAAATGAAGACTCACGTTGTGCTTTTTTTCCTTCCTTGCCCACGTGCTGCCGGATGACGCAGGGAGCTCTGATTCTGTGGTCCCTGATGTGAGTATCAGACCTTTGTAGTTGGGAATATGTAAGGGAAGTTTGGTGGGGCTAGATTACTACAGTAATATTTCTTGCATTGTTTTTAAGATACACACATGTTGATAGGGTTGTAATATTCTAAACTCAAAAGATTGACATTGAAATGTGAGAGCCTGCCTTCTCTGCTGTGGTTTAAGCCAGCATGAGATGAATAATTGATGAGTGCGGATCAGTAGTGACCTAAGGAACATATGTTGTTCTGTGTTTTACATCTCTTGTGCCACAAACTGGCTAGCTTCCGGTTCCAACCCTCAATGCCCCAAGTCGCTGGGCGTGGGATCAAGAGGAAGAGAGAAAACGGCAGGAAAGGTGGCAGAAGGAGCAGGACCGCCTACTTCAGGTAGCACCACCGCATAGCCCGGGTGAACACAGCCAGGGTGAATAGAGGGCTTAGCTTTTAGTGCTCTCTTCTGGCCAGTGTCAACCATCGTTGAGAAGCAAGCTTGAAGCGAAGCAGGACCAAGCCAGCGTCCATATGACTAGCAAGCCCTTTTGCATATAGGGTGCACATTTTGCATTAAGCCCTTACTTTCCCATTTTGATGACTGTATAAGCTGTCAGGCTTTAACCCCTCTGGGCATTTTGGAGACACTCAGGGCACAGTCTGTGAGGACTTGTCCCTGTCAGCAGTAGGTGAGGACTGTTTTATCATCAGTCTTCCTTATCCTGGCTGGAGGCCTTGATGAGTTCGGTCAACAGTAAGGCTTAGGCATAGATCTCCTCCCATGTGGCTATCCTTTCTGACATCTGCATTTTAGTTTAATGCAAGACCTTTTTTTTTTTTTTTCCTTTCTCTTCAGGGACTAAACTCAGATTGTCACATGAAAGTTTGATAGGGAAGTTTAGAGATAGCAAAACGGTAAATGGAAAATATGAGATGGTAACCTTGATTAATTATTATGGCATATTTCCTCCCAGGAAAAATACCAGCGAGAGCAAGAAAAGCTGAGGGAGGAGTGGCAGAAAGCTCAGCAGGAGGCCGAGAGAGAGAATTCCAAATACTTGGATGAGGTAGCATGAAGCATGCTTTGCTCCCTTCCTTCTCTTGAACCCTTTTGGAGAACCTGGGCAAGCAGCCCCACGCCCCCTTTCCCTATACCCACTCTCGCCTCCTTGGGAAAATATATTGAACTCTCTTGTGTGGGAAATTTGCTTTGCTATTTTAACTTCTCTCCTAGTTTTTCTAATATGTCACATAAGTAATTATTCCCTCCAGTTGAGTAGTCTTTTTGCCCTTAGACGTGGCTTTTTTTTTTTTTTTTTTTTTTTTAAAGAGCTGTGACTAGCGTCTTGGAATTCTGGGCTGCTTTATTCTCATCCACAGCTGAGTCTATGTGAAATGATACCGAGTCAGAGGTGGCAATGTGTTTTATTTACTGATTCTTGCTGGTTACCTAGGAGCTGATAGTCCTAACCACCAACAGCATTTCTCTGACCAGTCGGGAGCCCGTGGCTGCCACCTGGGAACCCACCTGGAGTGAAGGGTCTAAGTCTTCAGACAGGGAAGGAACTCGAGCAGGAGAGGAGAAGGGGCAGCCGGAAGAGGATGCTGTTTGTGAGGACCTAAGTCGGAAGCTGCAGGATCAGCTCATGCTTGAGCAGGAGAAGAAACGGAAGGAACAAGAAGCTCAGGAAGAAGAGCTTCGAAAGCAGCAGGAGGCTGAGGCCAAGGCCCGAGCAGAAGCCCAAGCCCAGGCCCAGGCTCAGGCTGAAGCCCAGGCCCGTGCAGAGGCCCAGGCCCAGGCCGAGGCTCAAGAGCAGAAACGAGCTGAAACACAGAAGTACCAGGTGGAGAGGGAGCGCGAGACTTCGGTCAGGATCTACCAGTACCGGAGGTGTGTCCCAGCAGCTGAAGGGCACCACGGAGTTTGAATAGCGGTGGCTTGGTTTTGTCCACCCTTCATGTCTTCCCTCCTCTATCATGTTATCCTTGCTTCACACAGCTGAACCAACCAGTTCCAAGGAGCCTTTAAAACACAAACGGCAGTGTCTCTTAATGCCCTCAGCTCTTGCATGGCTTCCTGACATATCACAACGCCATCAAAGCTCCTTGCCAGGGCTAGAAAGCTCACGTGAGCCTCGTCTTGGCTTAAGAGCTTGGCTAAGAGCTTTTAGTCCTTAGCATTTGGGCTCGTCTCTGGTTTCTGTCTGCCTTCTTCCAATGAAAATGCCGGCAGGCCGTGCCTTGGACTTCAGTTTTCTGTTACCTCTGAAAATGACTTCCTTCACACATGTGTGGCTCACTCACTTCATTTATCCGTTTCCTCTGGCATTACCACCTTAGCCTTTCTAGAACACCCGATGCTGCCTACCCACCATTTCTTTCCACACCGTACCTGCCTTCCTTATTTTCTTCTTGGCCTGCCTACCCCAAGATGATGCGTTACAAAGCAACAACTTCATAAATAATTTGTGTAGCTCTAGATCACTCTCAGAACATGGGGCTCCCTCCCTCCCCAGTGTATACGGACACAGTGAATACAGGGCTGGACAGGTGATTAACAAAATGCACTTGCTTAAAACTCTTCTCTAGCTCTTAAGACGTAGACTATTTGCTTAAAGAGCCCAGAATACAATTTTGATAACCCTAAGCTCAGGGAATGTCTCAAAATGAGGTATTTTAATACAAAACTTTCCTTTTTAGGCCTATTGATTCCTACGATACACTGAAGAAAGAGGAGGAATCTTCAGGGCTGCTTCCCAGTGACAGGTGTGTGGACCATGGCCTTTTACTTGTTGGCTTCTGATGGTGTCCCTCAGTTCACCAAGGTGATCTGTAGAGCTACTGTAGCCCTTTGGAATAAGAAAAAAAAAAAAAACCCTTGAAGCTTATTCTTTGTATCAGTCAGTTTTTGCTGTGTAAGAATTAGCTTGAAAGTTATGTTGTTTTTTTTGTTGTTGTTGTTTTGTTTTTTTTTGTGACTCAGCATTTTGTACTGAGCTCATTTGGAAATTTTGGTTGTTTGGGCTTAGTTACATACCTGCTGCTAATTAACTAGAGAGCTCTGCTTTGGGGAGTTGGTATAAGTATCTGAGGAAATGAGAGTCAAAGGCTGCTTCAAGCTGGAGTCGAATGTAGCTGACAAATGTTTGTGATCTAAGTGCTCAGGTGGCCGAGATGGAAGGGTTGATGTGAGTTTGAGACTAGCCCAAACCTAGCTCAAGGCCTAGGCTACAAAGCCAAAACCTTTCCTAAAACAAAACAAAACAAAACAAAACAAAAACAAACAAACAAACAAACAAACAAAAAACAAACAGAGAAACAAAAGCTGTGTTACCCTCGTGCCTTGTGGGAGCAGTCATTTAAGAAGACGAGTAGACAAAAGTTGTTCCTTTCTGCTCACTCAGAGTAGTGTTTAAATTTTTGAGACAGGAACTTAACAGGTACCCCAGGATTGCCTGGTGGTGCTTACTGTGTAGCCCTGGCTAGCTTTCTTCCCATCTGTGCTGGGACTACAGGTGTGTAACTCCTAATCCAGGAGAGCATTTTCTTTAAGAAGGCATGATGAGTGGCTCAAGAGTATGGAAAAATTATAATGTGTTGAGGGCATCTGATGAGAATTGTGACCTTTCTCTTAGTATGATGTGAGCATGTTTTAGAAAGAAAACCAAGATTTCAGCGAGCACAAAAGGTACAAGGTACATGTGTATAAAGTTTCCGAAATCATTAAGCTTTAATATTTACAAGTAATGCACTCTGCTGTTTTGAAATCACTGAGGACTTTTGAATAGCCCATCTGTAGATATTTAGTCCATGGGCTCTGTAGCCTCTGCTCGCAGAGCTGAAATGCTTTCTCTAGGATGTTTGCCTGCTTTATTAGGTACAAGGAAAGAAGTACAGTTACTGGCAGCCGTGGGTGGTGGGAGGTGAGAGGGCTCATAGGAGAATGGAGGAAGAATAGTAATAACTAGGTAGGAGCTACATACAATAGCTAGAGAAAAACCTCCCAATAAATGATCTGATTATGGCCAGCCCCACCCCGAAGAAACTAGATATCATTAAAATGTCCCCTCCCCTCTTTCATCATTTTATTCATTTTATATACTTTATTTCTTAGTACAACTCTATGAGAAGGTATATTTCATCCTATTTTTTTAAAAATATGTGATGAAACAGAAACTTAGATAGGTTGACAGTTGGCTATGAATCCTGAGATGAGAAAAAGCTAGGAATTACCAGTTTATCAACTTTCAGAGTTTAGGCTTTCACGCATTGCTCATCTGCCTAGTATGCAGGCAGTGAAAAGCTAAATAAGAAAGAAACCAAGCCAACACAAATAAAAAGGAAGAATTATGATTTCAGCATTTGGGAGGCTGAGGCAAGGGGATCTCTGTGAGCTCAAGGCCACCTTTTACTATACCTCTGGCTTTTATCGCTATGGTTGGTTGGATCTATATAATGGGGGAGCATATACGATATAATACACACACACTCTCTCTCTCTCTCTCTCTCTCTCTCTCTCTCTCTCTCTCTATAATGTCAATACTATAAATAGTGCTAGTATAATACATCAATTATATATCTATATTATGTAGCATATACCTAATAGGCCTTGGGAAATACAGCCTGACATCTGGTGACAAGTGTTGTGTTTGTAAATACAGGCATGACTTGACAGATGTGTCTATCTGCCAGTTATATATAGCACATTCTCACACATTATAGGTTATTTATTACACCGGATGCAGACATACACTATCTATAGATAGGCACATCTGTATATGGTATTGTTACTATTTCTGAAGTTCAGCTATTTTAGTAAAATGAGGAGATGAGCCTGTGACTTTTTGCAGACCTTCAAACAGCATTTTCAGAATAGCCTGCACAGTCAGTATGCCTTACTACCTGTTTGGAATGATAGGATAGCATTTGGCAAATGGATGAATGATCTCTGGCCTCCTGATGCCTCTATCCACATCATGATACCAGGCAGAGTGGTGGAGGGAGCACTGAGTGTGTGAGCTCCTGGCTGGTGCAGGCAGGAGCTAGCATAGACAGTACATGCAGGCTCTGTCATCCTAGGAAGGAGAGAGGGTCCCGCATTTTGTGTATTTTGAGCATTTCTTTTGTTTGCTGCTAGTTTGTATAATGTGAAAAATCCCCTTAAACAGATCTCCCAAAGGACATAGGGAATAAACAACTGCTTTCAAAATTTCTTTGCCAGGTGTAGTAGATTAAAGGCACGCCTTTAATCCCAGCACTCTGGAGGCAGAGGCAGGTGGATATCTGTGTTTGAGGCTAGCCTGGTCTGCAGAACGAGTTCCACAACAGCCAGGATTACACAGAGAAACCCCATCTTGAAAAAACAAACAACAAAATAAAGCAAAGCCAGATTTTCTGGAATAAAATAAAAATGTTAATATGACATATTTAATATATTCTGTTTTAGGAGTAAGTCAAGATCTACTACGGAACTAAACGATGTTGCTACAGAGAAAAATGGTAAGTGTGATATTTGTATTCAAACTTTTTTTTTTTCAAAGAACTAGTACATATTTGAATGGTCATATACTATGATTAATATTTTCAAGTGCAAGAAACTTTAGATTCATTGGTATTAGATGGTTAACATGCTATTTTGAGTAATTGCAATAAAACAACTATCTTGTGTTTACTTTGGCTTACTTTATAATGGAAAGAGTACTGCATTGGCCATTTGAGTACCTAAGAAATATGTGGGAAATTTGCAGAGAAAATATTGATGAGGATTTGCATAGTGGATTTTACTTTGCAGCTAAAGAATAAGGGCAGGAGGTAATCCAGAGGAGTTAAACCGTATGTATAAATTTGAAGTCCTCCAGGTAGATGGCAAAAGATCTGAAAATCCAGTGATAGGGACTTTTTCATTTCATGAAACTCATTTGGAACTTTGAGCTTCCAAATATGGCCCTGGTTAATCCTACATAACTGAAATTATCTAAGTAAAGAAAAAGCCTTAAGCAATTGCATCATATGTACAGAGTTTGAGTAAGCAAATTATTGGTCAGATATGTACCTGAAGAAATGTTCAGGTGAGGATTGAAGCAGACAGAAAAGCTTTGACTCCACCGGCCTCTAAGGCAATTCAAATCTCTGATGCCAGCTATTTCTGTTTTTTTTTAAAAAAATGAATAAATTATCTTTAATCACTGAGAAGGAATTTTTAAAAATTTTAAAACTCACTCTAAGAAAAGCATTGTTTATTTTGTTGGCCTAGGGTCTGGTGGCAGCTGATATGTGTCTGGTCAAAGCTTATAGAATCAAGTTTTCATTAGAATAGGTTGCAGTATCATCGAGTAAGTACAGCCTTTAGTTATCTGTGTCCTACTTGACTTGCCAGCATTTTGGGCCCACTTTTCCCTCCATGAAACACAGCTCTAAACAATCCACATCTCTTATGTCTTCACTCAGCAGATACTTCTAAAGAGTTCCACTGGTCTTTGGATTTTTCCTATATGGGTTTCCAGCTCTTCTCCCTTGAACTTGACCTAGCTACCGTTAAAATTGTAGATTAAGTACACTGGTCTTGCGTGACATACTCTCAGCTAGCTTGTCAGCTTGTGGTGTTTGTACTCTGCCCTGAGTGAAACCTGGTGGCCGGTGCGCACCTGTGACCTCTGAAACAGCTGCTCATTGTGTTTTGTGTCTCACCTGGGTAGCTGGTAAAGCGTTCTTTTGTCCCTGTGCCAGCCACACCTCTTTGAATTAGCAGACACTAAAAAATTATTGCATATTTGATGGGATGGCTTGGTTATGCCATCAACGTACTTTTAAAATGAAAAAATGTTTTATTTAAAACTAGCACATTGATGTTGTCATTAATATACTAAATGTAGGTGTGTACTACAAAGCAACAACAACAAACTTCTGTGTCCTGGCTCATTGCATAGTTGAAGAGATGCCTAGACAAGCTAGATATTCTGAATGTGTGGTTATAACAAGGAATTCAGAGAAGAAAAAAAATCCTTAGTTAAAATTTTCTAATCCCAGACTAAAGCAAGGATGATGCCTTTAAGTTGCACATGTTTTACATAAATAGGCAATTAGTCAGAAAACCCTGGGGATGCAAGCTGATTTAATTACCACTAAGAAACTTAATAATTACATTATAGTTTATAATTTTTTAGAACACAAACAGATTTGATAATATTATGGACAGTTATTTTCTCTTGTTCACCAGGGCTATGTCAGTGACTAAATAAATCTACCATGTGGTCATGGCTTATTCTGTGGCTTATACCATAAATACTTAGGCCATGCCAGTTAGGGATATGTGCATTCATACTGGGAAGAAAACTTCCCTGTTTCCGTGTGGACTGTTACAGCAAACCTTCATTTGAAAGAAGAAAAAGCTAGATGAACATTTTATAACTGAACATTTCTGGGATCTATCATGCACACACACACACACACACACACACACACACACACACACACACACACGTGCACGAACGCACCCCCTGGGTGTCTCTTCATGTGGAACTGGAATTTTCAGGAATAGGAGACAGCAAATTATGCTGTCTTTGGAGGGTGATCCACTATCATTTCTTGAGTTGTACCTATTACTGAAGCTTTTGGTATATTCTTAATTTAGGAAGCAGCAAATATTCAGACCGAATTGGGACTACTAGCTTTTCACAAAGGAGCTCCAGGAAGGACCAGGGCCCCTCAGAAGCAGAGTTGGAGAGGCAGCAAATCCTTCAGGAAATGAGGAAGAGAACATCTCTCCACAATGACAACAGCTGGATCCGACAGCGCAGTGCCAGTGTGAACAAAGAACCCATCTGCCTTCCTGGGATCATGAGAAGGTACCAAGACAGCTCTCGATCTCGGCTATGAGGCAGATGTCTCATTTCTAGGCAGCACCCTTCTTTTTTTTTTTTTTTTTTTTGTCAGTCAGCTATTGTCAGACACAGTCTTGTGTCTGAACCATCTCATTTAAGCTGGGGGGACAATGTTTTGAAGTAGGCTCAGTTACCCTGTTTTTCTATATGAAGAAACTAGTTGAGGCAGCAAAGCCAGCTGGACAAGACCACATCATGAATAGCTTCTAAGTCTAGATGTGGAATTCAGAAATGGGATTCAGATGATTAAATATGAATTGACTTTCTTGTGCGTTAAACTTTAAGAGAAGGGAGCATACTTACATTCATAACCAGGTTAATTGTTTAGGTTGGAATCATGACAATTGGGTTCACAAAAACTGTGAAAAACTTAACTTTGCAAGTTTTCAGATGTGTAGATACAAGTTGGAGTGAATGGCTGGGCATTTTCAGAGATCTATCTTGGCAAATAATACTGCAGCTACTCTGTCAGTGTTCTGTCTGACAGCTGAACCAGGGAAACTTATTTGCAACATATTTCAGATAAAGAACTAATTATTTCAATATACAAATAGCAGTTTTAAAACCACAAGTAAATCCTAGTCACTTAATCTATGTATATATCTATGTCTGTCTATCTGTAATATCTAAACTAGACAAGTGTGTGAGGAGGTAATTCATAGGAAACAAACAAAATCAGTAAATATATAAAAATCAAGTGACAATGACATATTCTTTTGCTTATGAAAATTTCACAGCATTAAGTGATTGATTAAACCTGGTACTGGCAAAGCATAAAAAAATAAGAATTCCTTTTTCCAATGATTCAATAATTTTTTCATGGTAAATTAAGCAAAGATGGTTCTGTTATTGTTAAATAACAATATTGTTAAATAGATATTGTTAAATAGATTGTTATTGTTAAATAGATATTGTTAAATAAACATACAAAGATAAAGATAAGAATATACAATATTGAAAATATTAGAAAAACAAATCTCCCCACCCTCTCCCCATCCCCACCAAATTCCTTCCTTCTTTCCTTCCTTCCTTCCTCCCTTCCTTCCTTCTTTCCTTCCTTCCTTCCTCCCTCTCTCCTTCCCTCCCCTCCCCTTCCCTTCTCTTCTCTCTTCCTTCCTCCCTCCTCTCCCTTCCATCTTCCCCTTCCTTCCTTCCTTCCTTCCTTCCTTCCTTCCTTCCTTCCTTCCTTCCTTCCTTCCTTCCTTTCCTTCCTTTCCTCCCTCTCTCCTTCTCCCACTCTCTCTATCTCTCCTTCTTCTTTTCTTTAAGACAGGGTTTCTCCACATAGCCCTGGCTATCCTGGCCTCCCTTTGTAGAAAAGTCTGCCTCCCAGGTACTGGATTAAAGGTGTACAACCTCACCACCTAACACAGTATTACTCTCTACAAGGCACCTAGTTGAGTTAATGGTAATAGGGCAGTAAGGATACTATGCAAGCATTATAAAGTGTAGGATGCACTGTGTGCAATCGCCACCTCAAAGTCTGCGAGTTAAGGAGTCTAGCAGTCTTAGGATTTAGGCATGGAGTAAATTGTTCGTGTTCTTTCTTCATTTAGACACACTTATTTTAAAATCACCGTTCCTCTTCCAGGTGTAAGGGTTGAATAATTAAGAAACTGCTAGTCAATAAGAAGCCCTAGTCACCGGCCAACAGTTTCATAACTAATATAGCAGCTGTGTGTTTATTTGGGGCAGAGAAGAGCACTGGTCCCATTTCTATTAACCTAAGTATTTCCACGTGGTCTTATCTTACCTAAGAAGGATCTGGACCTGTTACTGCTTCCTCCATTCCCTAGCAATTGCCTTCTGCCTATGCTTCCCAGAATTCTCCTCATATCCTAGTCCTGCCTATTTGCCTGCCTCCATTTATCAACCAATAAGAGAAACATACACAGAATGACAACCCTCATCATATGTCTAAACTGTTTAAGATTTAAGGGATGGATGACTGCTTTCTAGTATTCACTTTTATTTAAAAAATAAAATATAAACCATATTGTTCCCATATGCTGAAGTAGTCTATACAGTGAGTGAGTCCATCTATATGCAAGCATGTATTAACTTACAAATTTTCTTCCTACGTTGACACTTGGTCATTGGTCTGAGTACCATAGCAAAGAAGGTTACTGAAATATGAAATATCACAGTACCTGTGATGCAGAACAGTTTTATTATGATTAGTAATTGTATGTGGAAGAGGACTCTCAGATTAATTACAGCCTAGGAAATACTTTAAATGGGTCTTGTAATGATCCTGATGACCCATTCCATGCAATGGATGCTCTCCAGTTGAGGGACTCATGGTACTCCTGTGACTTCTTCCGTGTTTCAGAGGGGAGTCTTTGGACAACCTGGACTCTCAGCGGCCCAGTTCTTGGAGGCAGTCCCCGTGGCACAACCAGCCCGCAGGTGTCTATGCCTCGTCTTCTGTTCAAGACTTTAGTCGCCCACCTCCTCAGCTGTTGTCTACATCAAACCGTGCCTACATGAGGAACCCATCCTCTGCTGTACTGCCTCCATCTGGCCCTGTGAAGACCATCATCCCAGGCCCTGTCCCAGCGTCTCCCACCCCACACAGCTATTCCTCTTCAGTGTCACAGTCAGGCTCTCAGCTCCGTAACAGGTGAGGCCCCTTTCGTTGTCCCCTTGTCTCAATTTCAATGTCTTCACTGCAGTGTTCCCCAAATTATCCAGCAAAGAAGAAAAGCAAGCCCTCTTGAGTGCATGAAATTTAGTGTTCTTGTATCAAAGCGATTGAGAAGGCTTTCTCCAGCCTCTGTCTGCTGCCTGCCTAGTGTCTACAGATGTCTGGGAAAGGCACTCCACTGCATGTCACCAGGCTCTCTGTTGCCTGTGCTTTTGGTCAGTGTCTCAGCTGGAAGTTTTCTCTGAGTAGATAACCACGTGACATCAACAAATGATACAGTGCCTCATGAATGCCTTCATATGTATAAGTAGGAGCAGTGTTATGAAGTGTCTGACTTTGAATGGCACTCTAATAGAAACTCGTTGGAATGGAGTGTGAAGAAAAGCATGATGAATAAGCTTCTTAGCCTGGACAGTATTAAAAACAAAAATCATCCTGTAGGTTTGATCTTGCTTTCAGAGTCCTGGGTTGTCACCAGTTGACACCAGTTGGCTCAGTCTTCATCACTTGACCCCTGCAGCTCACATGTTTTGGGGAGGGTGTTAAAGTTAGGTAGAATCTTGAATGGCCCTTTGTCCTGGGTCATGGGATGAAGCTCTGTTGTCCACATGGGTTGTATTTTCATATCTCCTCAAGGAGTCAGTCCTCTGTTGTCACCCCAAAGGAGTTCTAACTTCCATTATGCATATAATGATTAAAGGCAGGAATCTATTGACATTTGAATATTTTAAATTATTAATTGATAGACTTAGATTAATATTTATATAAAATCAAAATAATGTTATGATTACCAAGGTCTACAAATAATCTGTTAGAGAGTTAACGGGAAAGGGGGCCAGGAGGCCATAGGGTTGGTTTTTTGGGGTAGATGGAGTTTGCAGAGAAGAAGAACCACCATTCACGTGTTCTCTCACTGTAGCCCTATATTCAAGAATAGGGCAGGGAAGAGCTAGGGACAGGTTGTGGGCCTCTTTGCCTGGGGAAGGCTTTGTCCAAAGGCAGATTGCTGTCCTCACAGCTGACTCTCAATAGCCATGCACTCCCTGCACTCTCAGTGCCCTGGTGGGTTTGAGCTCCTCCTTCAGGGACGAGAAAGTGAGGATGAAGGGTGTCTCTTTAGCACTAGGGGAGACCAGCCTTAGCCGGAAAGGTAAAGCAGGGATCCCCATTACTGACTCAACGGCAGTTCTTGGGCTGTGATGACTGTGTTCTGAACGGAAGTGCCATCAAGAAAGTGCTCCTATTTCTAATCAGAAAATTGAAGAAGAAGGGATAGGAAGTAAGGTGAGAAGGCAAGTCACAGAGGCTCTGGCTGGACCTGGTAGTGGAATGCCATGAGAGGAATTTTGTATATCAGTCAAGTGAATTAGTGAATTAGCAAGCAGATGTGGCAGATCAGATCAGGATCAGCCCATACGTGATCTCAGGGGAATGGACTCAACATCCCAAATGGACCAATCGCATTGAAATTGTTCCTTTAGGTAAACAGGCATCAAGGTCTCTAGAGCTTCCATCGAGACAGTTCAAGGTGCATAATGAAGACGTGCTTTATTTAGCTCCAAAAGTTTCTCCCCCGTGGATATAGAGAGCCCTTCTTCAGTTGTTATCGTTTCTGCCAATGACAGTGTAACTTTAAATGCCAGCCTTGCACAGCATAGGTGCAATTCTCCATTCCATTCTTGTTCTACATCTAGGTCAGTGAGTGGGAAGCGTGTGTGCTCCTACTGTAATAGCATTCTGGGCAAAGGAGCTGCCATGATCATCGAGACCCTGGGTCTTTGTTATCATTTACAATGTTTTAAGGTGAGCCTGTGACAGAGTGCTTGCCTGCAGGCCGCAATGCTTTGCTTGGAGAGCGCATGGCTTCTGTGAGCGCTGGGTCGTGGATATGCCACTAACAAGCCTGGTCTGCTATTTGTCAGTCTGTGCTGTGCGGCACGGGAGTCCCAAATTGCTTGCTGCTGCTTGATTCTCAAACCTGGAATCTTCTTATAAAAGTCAGTCTGCCAGCCCTATGCTTTTTGTAACTCTAATCTGCTAGGATCCTGTAAATAAAATTTATGGTGCCAAGTGTGTTCTCTAGCATGCTGCCACAGGTAGACTTAAAATTTAATTTACCAGTGTTATTAGAGACATGTGGTTATCAGTGTCTAATGGATAGCTTTTAATAGTGTTGGGAAGGAAAAACACTGTAAATACCTTTACAATTTCACAGCCTGCTTATACCTGATAGTGTTTTTGTGTGCAGGGAAGTGTTCAGGCTGTAACTCTTGGTTTTAAAGTATCTGCTTCTGAATTCATCATTTTAATTCTTGAGCTCTCATTGGGCCAGTAGAAGGTCTCCCCAGTTTTGATCCGGGAGTTCTAAAGTTAGCAGCTTGCTTAAGCATAAACATAAGCATATAAATTTGTACATGTAAATCCTTGTAGAGCAGAATGAGTACAAATAGTGTTTGAACACAGGTGTACACACACACACACACACACACACACACACACACACACACACACACACGAGAATATATGTAGGGGGGTAGACAGAGAACACCAATGTCCCCAGCCTTGGCCAGGGCACCCCAGGAATGCTTGCTAATCCAGTGCGCTGGGGACACTGGGAGTGACCCACTCCAGACTACATTGTCAGAAACCAACCCAAATTCTATTTTTCTTCTGCTCTTACATATGGTGACTTAGCCTTTATTTCCTTGGGGGCAATGAAGACTAAATTTCTTTAAACTAATCAGCAAGTTTTTTTTTTTTGTATTTCTCCACCCCCCCCCCCCCGGAATATTTAGAATGATGGTCTTGGTTCTTAAATTTTGCTTTATGAATTCTGAGTGTCTAATCCTGCAGGCTGATTTTAATCCACTAATTGTCTTTTGGCCTTCCTTTCCCCTTTGCACTGTTGTAACACACCCAAGGGTTTAGGACCTGCATTCTAGAATCCTCTCAGCCCACTCTGTATGTCTTGTCACTGCTGCATCTCTTTCTCTGGAATCCCCTCACTGTGCATTTTCTTTTTTCCCGTCAGTGTGTCTCCTGTGAGTGTGACCTTGGAGGCTCTTTCTCAGGAGCTGAAGTCCGAATCCGAAACAACCAGCTGTACTGCAATGACTGCTATCTCCGATTCAAATGTAAGAGAGCAAATCAGAGAGAAAATTTCTTGTCTTTTGAGGAGACCACGGGTTCCTCTGCCCTTCCCTGAGCCCAAAGCCACCTCCTCCTCAGGTCCACTACCATAGGAGTCTGAGCTCCAGGGGTCATAGTCTGCCCCCTTCAAAGAGGCTATGTAAGGAATCCCAGCCACAGTTGTGGGGTAAAGGGACTTGTTCCCAGAAATCAGGACATTGACTGTCATTTGCAAAGATCAGGAGAAACTTGTAATGACTCCTAGGCACAGAAGAGAGGTTAGGACGAGTCTGCTTTCTGATTATTAATGTTCCATCTCTCATCATCTCATTTCCATTATCTAATGATGAGATCTTACTGTATGACTTATAATGTAATCAACTCTGAAAATGATTGAACCTAAGAGTGTCCCTTTCTGCTTTATGTTAATACGTAGCCATGTATCCATACATATTTTTTTGAAAAGGTGATCCTTGATTCTGTTTATGTAGTGTTTCAGTGTCTTCAAATTAAAAGAACATTTTTAAATGGTACTTCCTTTCCGAGCATCCCGAAGTATAGGTAACATGACTGGGTTGTGTGTTGTGTGTAGCCTCAGCAAGACAACAGTTAATTGCTGTGTATCATTTTGAACCTTGACGCTGGTAACATGTTTCTCCCTTGTTGTGAAAGGCTGTTACACGTGGTATCTACAAACCTATTGCTTTTGAACTCAGAGGTATTTATATGGCCCCTTATATGAAGCGTGTTTGGAAGTGATTTGAACAGCTCAACTCTCTTTTATCTGTCAATGGTTTCTGAGCCTTCTCTGACAAGGCTTCCCTTGTGTATTGACCCTGAAGTTGGGAGACTGTCAAGGCTGGGCATGGGGTCTGGGGGTGGGAGTGTGTATGTGTGTGCACTTTTCTCTTTTTAAATCCAAAGCCAAATATAATTGATTTTTGGAATCATTGCCCATGCCTTTTCTCTCCTTCAGTACAAATAATAGAGAGTTGCAGGTATTTTTTTTTTTTTTTCTGATTCAAGCAGTTAATTTTTATCCTGTTTTACAAATAAAGAATTCTAGACCCTAGGATGAGATTTGCCTACCTGTATCCTAAGACTGAGTGACAGGCAACTCTCTCTACCTCACTGGGCCACTCTGTGTGATGTCTCTATGTGTCCACATGTGCTGATACTCACATGCTTTTGAATCTGAGCACCTCTCTCTCTTCTTTCCTTGCCTGATCAGCTGGACGGCCAACCGCCATGTGATGTAAGCCTCCATTCGAAAGCCCTGTTGCAGATAGAAGAAGAGGCGGTTGCAGCCGATACAGAACTATAAATATGTCTTGTATGTTCCCCCCGCCCCTTTTTTAGAAAAAGAATAGCCTATGCCTCATTAGATGACATAGGAACACTGTAGTGTTGGTAGGGCCTGTATTTTTTTGTTTATTTATAAGAAGACAATTGTGTGTTGGGGGGCGGGGTAAGTGCAGTATTTGCCTTTTCAGTTCAGCATCTTAAAAGCACAATTGGAAAAAAAAACCCCAAGAACTTAAAAAGAAATACTTTTGAGGCTGATGATGATCTAGTTCGACTCTTTAGTGGTGTTTTGAAGAGGGTATTTTGTTTTATTTTTTTTAAGTTCTTGCACATTATTTGAAATAGTTAATATAAATATGTAATTGTGTTTACTGTTTATTTTAATGTATTCTAAGTTAATGTGGACCCATATGAAAAATTTCATTTAAATCCACCCATACGTTTGCTCTTTGTGGCTTTCTTTACACAGAAATAATCCAATTGAAAAATAATTTTGCTTATGTATTATTTTATTTGCTTGAGGAGGGCATTCTATTTTCTTTACAAGGATTGTTGTTGCTAAGCAAATATCAGTAGAAACCTGCTTATTTTCAATAATGAAAAATAATCATGGTTTGTATACCAGGAATTTTCTCCAGAAACTGATAAGCTTTTCTGTTTTGATGTCTTTGTAAATACAATAAAATTGGTGATACATTTAAGGAGTAGTTCTTTTTTTTAAATATGTATTGAATTATTAATTTGCTCATTTAATGAGTTTGTGTCTTTTACAGTCCTTTTCTTTAAAGTAAAAACTCTGTGTGTGTGTGTGTGTGTGTGTGTGTGTGTGTGTGTGTGTGTGTGTGTGTGTGTGCCACAGGCAGGTGGAGGCCAGAGGGGAGGGTGTTGGAGTGTCCCTGGAGCTGGAGCCTGGAGCTGGTGGTGTGAGTTATCTAGCATGGGTCCTGGGAAATGAATGTGGGTCCAGAAAGAGCAACAAAGTGCTCTTGCCTCCTGTGTTGGTGTTTCAGCCCCCCTTCCAACCCTTTTAATTATATTTCAATATGTGTACCTTCTTGCTATTATTGCTATTACTAAGATGTAATCAACAATCATAAACTGTGTCTATTTATAGTTAGTGTGTATATTTTGGCAAATTTTGGTAGGTGATCTTTTGTTAAACTATTTCTACAGCTGTGATGATTCTGCAGAAAAAATTTAGTTTTAATCATAAATTGTATTTCATAAATTGTAATCATAAATTGTTTAAGTTTTCAACTGACCCCTTGACCCCTCGTTCATTTTCTTAAAATGATGTTAGTTTACTTTTCTCCATAGTCAACTGAAGGCACACTGTGTGCATGCCACACTTTCTTTGTGCATTCAGTGCTTGGTGGACTTCCGGGCTCACTTTCTAACTTTGAAACTTTCTAATTTTGAACACCGATGCAATAAAAATTGACGTGCAACCATCTTCTTAGAATGCATTTTGGATATAAACTCAGGGAGTGGGATAGTTGGGTCCTTGGTAGTTCTATTTTCAGTTATCCGAGGAACCTCCATACTGATTTCCACAGTGGATGACTGATTTACTCCCCTATTGACAGAATTACACCCACATAATCAATAACATTCCCTCCCTCCTTTACTTCTGTATTTGGACAATTTTTGAGCTATGTGACTGGTTTGCAGGACTTCTTTGTCCTCTGTGTGGGCTAACCTATAGTCTGTGGACAAGTGACTTGGAAAGAAGGTTGCAGAATCATCAAGAATCATGCAGAGCATGTGTGAGTGGCGTTTTCTAATGTTCAGTCTATTCTAAAGAAACTAGACTATGCCTCCCTCTAAGGGCAGAAGTGGGCAACAGGATTAGATGGGTTGATTTCTTGGTTCCATTACTAAGAAGGTGTTTTCAATTGGGAGTGTACGTGAACATAATGAAGTGTAAAAGAATCTTTTACTCTATACATACATTAAAACATGAGTCTTCTTTGGTACTAAATTAAGGAGTGAAAGTAGCATGAAAACTAATTTTCTATGTTTAAGAATTTAATCTTAAGTGTTTTGCTTGTAAAACTTCTCAATATCAGAGTGAAGTCTAATTCCCAACACCAATGTTAGGAACCATGTGAATTTCAGTGGGTCGTGACATTATAACTAATCTCTTGATGGTTACTGTTGAGAGACAAGTCTAATAGGGCGTGTTATTGTTGGGATTTTATTTTCTATTTTACACCCTGCCTTGCAATCTGGAAGAGGGATTAAAAAGGCATGCTCACACAAGTCTAAGTTCCTGCCAGTAAGTATAGCCTTAAAAACTAATTTGTACACAAATGAATGTGTAGAGACAAGAAAGCAACTTTTTTTTTTTTTTTTTTTTAAAGAGCTGGTGAGTTCTGAAGCATGCATGTGCGCTCATTTCAGTCCATGGTAAAGGAGACCTGGGCTGTGAAAAGGGTGTAGTGTGAGAGATGTTGAGAGCTGTTGTCACTAAAGGAGTAGAGATGTTTTTGTAGCAGAGTTGTTGCTTGACAGTTTTCAGAGCAGGTATGATTTTTTTTTTTTTAACATGGGAAGGAAGTTTTATAGGGAAGGTAAGGGAAAGAAAGAGGGGGGGAGAGAGAGGAGAGGGAAGAGACAATGAGGTAGACAGAGATCTGTCTGCTTCCTCAGAGAACTGGTGGACAGAGAGTGCAAGTATGATTTTAATAGAGCAAGGGTTTGGGAAAAAATAATACATTTCTGAATTGAGTTCACCTCCCATGGATTTCTCTCTTGTATCTTCACTAAAACTTGCATACATAGTTTGGCCTGTTCTGTAGAGGAATGCACCCATCAGTAGCTCTGAACTTTGTGACAGGAAATGGTTAGTGTTTGCCATGGTTCTAAAAGAGAGGAAGAGCAATCTTCTGCTACGGGCAGGTTTTTCCTGCAGCAGCCTCATCCCGTTCTTTGTTCCTCCTCGCCGGCTGCCCAGTCCCACTGCCACGCGAGCCCCAAATAACATGCAGAGACTCTGTATTTGATACAAGCTGTTGGCCATTCATTATCATTGTTTATCGGCTAGCTTTGTCTTAATGATTAACCCATTTCCATGTGGCTCATCTTACCAGAGAGCGGTGGCCGCATCTGATCTCTCCAGGCTCTACATGCTGACTCCTCCTTTCTACTTCCTCTTTCCTCCTCCTAGTCTCCTAGCCCCGCCTATCTTGCTTTCCCATTGGCCAAACAGTGCTTTATTGATTAACCAGTATGAGAAACATATTTACAGAATAACATCTCCCATCAATCTTCTATAGTCTCCTCAACAGTAGGATGCTGTAGTTTACAACAGTTGTAGTCCATATTTCATAGAGAACAAAAAAGAGGGGTCCCAACACAAAGAAGTAATGTTTCAAGGAGATAAGAATTATCACAGTGCCTTGGTCACCATGCATTGTATATATGTATTTAGTTACATTTGTATCCCATAAATCTGTATAATTATCATATGCTCACTAAAATGCTTTGAGATATTTGGTTCTACAAATACCAGACTAAAATGTCATGGGACAGCATGATTTACAGAAACTCTTTCCAGGGAGGGGGACAACTCAACTGGCTATCCTTATTTTAGGCTTTTTGTCAAATGGCATCTCAGAGGTAGCTCTGTGACTTTAGGAGAGTTTCTAGTCTGTAATGACTCTGTATTCTTGTTCTCATTTACTGATCCTTTATGGACATTAAAACAAAACAAGTTTTAGGGGGCATGGGATTGTCTGGTTTTGATTGTATCACCAGTATTTAGAATAATGACACAGCTGAGGCAGGGGAATCTATGAGTTCAAGGCCAGCCTGTTCTACAAAAGGAATTCCAGGACATCCAAAGCCACATAGAGAAACCCTGTCTTAGAAAGAGAGAAAGAAAGAAAGAGTAATGCCATAGTAGATAGATAATACAAGATGAGTAAAAAAAAAAAAAAAGGTGATGGGACAGGTAGATAGATGGCTGAGAAGACACAGCCCACCTGGGAGCCATAGACCAAGGGACAAGGCAGTTTAGACAGCAGTTTTTACTGAGAGAGGAAACAAATTCTGTTTGGGACAATATGTCAAAGTATTTACAGTTAGCAGGAAATAAATGATTGGGCTTAAGCAGCAGGAGGAAGTGTGATGTTTATTATGTGTGCTTTATTTATGTGCTCAAGTCTACATGAATACAAAGATCCAACAGGTAATCAAAAAATTTGATTTATCAAACAGTTCAATAGAACGTCTCATTCATTTCAGGCTGTTTGACTGATCCTAACTAATTAATTAATACTATGGCTGTTGACAAGCTTTGAACTTCCTTGTCTACTGAAAAAGAGACTGATTTTCTAATTCTCTCCACTGTGTAGGACTTCCCAGAAGACTTCATCAAAATACCCCAGTTAAAAACAGAGCTTGAGTCATTTGCTTATTTGGATGGAGCCAAGCATGATCTTATACTCATGTCCATCAGGGTTCCTTCCCTTCCAGCCTGTCAGAACAGTCTGCAACCATGTTGTTAATCTAGGAGGTTATGATGCAATGAATGCGGGAGAGTCAACTACACTGGTTATCATACTTAGCAATTATGAATTCTCAAAATACCTTATCTTAATTTCAGGGGGCTTCTTAAGAACCAATATACAGAGAACAGGAGATAGTACAAGGATCATGTGTGGAGGTGTTATTAGTCAAAATGCTCTGTGTTCTAGCAATTAGAAAGCCTGCTTCATGGTGATGGCAAGATGAAAACTAGGATCCTGGGTACTTGGTTTAAAATACACAGGACCATTTCATCTTCAGTTTTGTTTTTTTTATTTTAATATAAACTTTAAGACAGCAAAACTAGGATTGAGTTAAATTTTAAACTCACGTTTTGGTGATCTTCTTTGCAAACGATGTAGCTCTGATATATTTTTCAAGAGCCTGAAAGTACTTTATGGATAGTTAAGTTTATATCTCACAACTCATTTCTGCAGAGGATTATCCAAGCTCCTTTTAATAGATTAGAATAGAAATAGAATTTACTGAAAATTCCACAGTGGAGGCCTATCGAGATCACAAAAAGACATATTTTTTGTGGGATCTTTTTAAAAAATGGTGAAGTTCTTAATTTAGCTTCAAAAGATTCCTATGTTATGGGTTTGCCTGTGAGACACTGACTAACCTGCCTGCTTCCATTTTAAGAGTTACCCTTACATTGGTTAGAAGCTCATTTGCCTCTTTTACCTGCTGTACAGCAGCCAGGCCAAGTCCAGCTGGGTTGGTCTAAGGGATTTCCAGTTCAAACCCCTGAGTCACAGAAAGCTTTTCTTCCTTCCAACCCAATTTAGGATGTCTTAGCTGTGAAACGCCCCATCTAAGGCTACCTGAAATTCAGGTTTTTGTCAGGCTTTAGAATACACACAATACCCGAGGCCCTGTCTCAGGAGTGTAGATGAAAGCAGGTACACACAGCTCACATCAGGAAGTGCAGAGGACTCTCTAAATGCCAGGACTAGTCAAAGTATGACCGCACGTGGCATTTTTACATTCTTGAATACAGATGTGAACATTTACCTTCCTCCTGATGGGAGATGTTATTCTGTAAATATGTTTCTCATACTGGTTAATAAATAAAGCACTGTTGGGCCAATAGGAAACTAGATAGGCGGGGCTAGGAGACTAGGAGGAGGAAAGAGGAAGTAGTTAGGAGGAGTCAAGATGTAGTCCGAGGAGGAAGGAAGACGCCGGCTGTGGCTCCCTGATAAGATGATCACGTGGAAATATTTAGATAAGTAGAAGTGGGTTAATAAGACAGATCTAGCCCATAAACAATAATGGTAACTGGCCAACAGGATTGTATCAAATACGGAGTCTCTGAGTGTTATTTGGGGCCCGTGTGCCAGACCAGCGGTGGGCGGGCTGGCAGAAAACATGCACACTACATCCTCCCCTCTATGGCTGAACTGGGTATTGACTTGACTCTCCATTTCCTCTGAAGAGAGGCTTTCAAATGTAATTTTGTCTATTTTTCGCAAGTTTTTCAGATTGAAATTATTCACATAAGTGAAATTATTTCACTTCCTCTTATCCCTGGGTAGCTACTGAGCACGGGTGTGAGGTGTGTTCACATGGTTCTGATTTCTGGGATGATGCACACAGCTGCTTCCAGTGTCCCACTGGGCTTTTTACCTGATGAGCTCCTCATGATGCCTCCACAGGGGGTCCATGTCCCATTGTTAGCTTCAGCCTCCACCTCTTGGTTATGCCCTACAACTCTTCTCTGTCAATAGTCCTTCTCTGTAAGCTGGAGAATGGTCTCTCTGCCCTAGCTCCATACTCATACCCTTGACAGTATGATTATAGATTCCACACTTAGGAGGATGGCATCTTTGGGGGGTATTATTCAGCATACTGTAACTACTTGGTATTTGCCAGCTAAAATCATGAGTTAATATCTATCCCTCATGACTCTTTCTTTAAGGGGAACACAGTAGTGTATTCCCCTTAAATACAACTATAAACACTAGTGTCTATGGTGTCATATTTATAAATATTTGCTCATCTCCAAGAGATAATAAAGCACTTGTAATCTCAGCGGACTTAATTTTCAGTTGATAGGGGTGCTTTTCCTGACCCTGTGATGCCTGCTTTGCTGGAAAATAACTTATCTGCATTGGTAGTGGAATACAAGATGAGTTGTGAGACGTTCTGTTTTCAGGAAACTATGATAACACTTCTTTAAATATTAAAACACTGATTTACATGTATTTGAGTGTTTGAAATGAAAATTTATGATTTCCCAATATCTCATAGAGGGGTGACCGACATAATACCTGTTTGCACAGTCCCAGTTGTCACCTGTGCAGAGACCACCGCAGGCATCTCACGGTCTGAATGGGAATGACCCAGTGTGCAGGGTTAGCAGTGGTCTTTTGCTTCAAGCACATTGCCACGTCTTGAAATCTGCTTGTAGCATCACCTTGCAGGCAAAAAACACTGAAGTACATGATGAAACCCTTGGAAAATTCCCGTTTTTACAGTGCTGTCCGAGTCAACAAGGTAATGCTTCCAGGATGTGATGTGATGTAGTAAGTATAAGAGCAGGGTTTGTGGCAGCTTTTCCCGAGGTTTCATTATGTGGTAGCGAATCATAGGCAAGCATCTTTCATATTCCTGTGGAGATGTAGATGCCTGCAGTTATGTATTGAAAAGAACATGGGGAGTCCTTTGTCAGCAAAGGTTACTGGAAGAGCACAGACGATCTCGCTCAAGAAACAAATATGAAAACTAACAATTCAGTGTGGGAGGTTTGATTTATAGTGTGGGTGTCTCCATCACTTCTGAGTTTGTAGAATTTGCCAAATTACATTCCAATGATGGATAGGAAAATGACTTCCTTATGAGCCAATCGAAAGGAAAACATTCTAGAAGGCCAGGTACACAGAAGTGGCTTACTTCCCCATTAAAAACGATTTCTGATAAAACCATGCAAGTCTATCTTTTGATGGAATCATTATTTGGGAATAAGATGTCCCCAGAATAAAATTACCATTGGATTAGCTTTATTTCATTTACTGCAGGTTTTATCATTAATGAAATTTAAGCCAAAAATCCCCAAAGGTGGATAGTTTTAGGAAAACCAGATCCTACTAGAGAAGGATAACACTTTGTAGGGAGATTGCAAATGACTATGCTTTTCCTTAATATATGTTGATGGCTATGTTTTCACGCTTTCCTTTGGCAATAGCTGAAGTCACTGTGCATTTTTTTTCTTTTACAAAAAGAATTTGAAATCTATTGATCCATCATAAACTGAAAGTAAATACACTTATCATTTCTTTGTAGAAACCAATTTAAAGATGAATGAAAGATAATTCCTATTTGAGAAAAAGTGTGTACCCTTTTGAAATTTCATGCTTAAAAAGTTTCCATTGTTAAGATGTTTTGGGGGAGGAGATTAAATGTTTCACAGGTAACAATTTTCACCTGCAACTAATACTTTTGAGAAATGTTTTCAAAGGCTATAGATCTAGCAGGGCTGAAAATACTGATTTTCACTTGCTGTGCATGCAGTGGAGGGACCTGAGTTTGATCCCTAGAACCTGCATAAGAGCTGCATGTGGTGGTACTTCTCTGCCTATGATCTTTGCCCTCCTATGGCGAGAAGAGAGGCAGAGATGGGAGAATCCCAGGAAGCTTGTGAGACATACAACTTGGTATATGCTTGCCAACAGCTTAAGAGACCTGTTTTAAACAAAGTGGATGGTGAGAACCCACAAGTGTGCAGTCAGTGTCACACACTTTTTTTCTATCACACACACAGACTTAGAAAAGTTGCTTTTTAATTTTCCCTTTTATATTTCATCTTGAGCACATTTTCATGTCTATATAATAATATGTATAATATATAATTTATTGCAATTAATACATTAACTGTGCATATTGGGAGCTCTATGTACTTATTTAATAATGAAATGCATTATTAAAATTAGGGACTTACAAGTGCTCCTGGCAAAACAAAGAAAGATGAGCTGGGGAAGCCATCTCAGGCACCTTACATCATTTCGTCCCATTTTGTGGCCTTCCCATCTTATAATTTTCTTTCTTTCTTTCTTTCTTTCTTTCTTTCTTTCTTTCTTTCTTTCTTTCTTCCTTTCTTTCTTTCTTTCTCTTGTTTTGGGAGAGGGTCCCCATTGTTGTTCGGATGACTTAGAATTCAGTTTCTTTTGCCAAAGCCACAATAGTGCTAGAATTATAGGCACGGGCTAAACTAAATGCCTGACGTCTTTTTAAGGTAAGGCGCTGTGATCGCTCTGCATGGGGAGCAGCACTGTTGGATGTTTGCGTGTGTTGGGGATTTGGACTGTTAGCCGGTGTGGACTCCTGCTTTATGCTAGCTCCTGTTGCTGAGGCTTGAGCTCTGATACACTAGCCTCCATGTGAAAAGCTCCTGGCAACCAGACTAAGTAGATCTGCAGCAATTTTATTGTTTCCCCGCCATGAGGAACACTCTCTGTCCTGCAAATCCTTGAGTGTCCCATGCACATTTTCTTGGGAAAATCATATGCCTAATGACGTCTGGCTGGGAGCTAAGACTGGGGCCTTGAGTTGCTCCTATGAGGCTTAGAAGCTTTCTCTGACTTAGCTTCCCTCCATTTGCCTCTTACATGTAAAACCTAATTAAATAATTAGTAATGCCTCTATCCTGAACTGCTCGCTTGTTGCTGGAGGGCAGGGCATGCAGTGTTGAGAAAAGTCTATGGCTGGCAGACAGTGTGTGCTAACTCTTTGCTGGATGGTGATCACAGTTTTGAAAGAAACAGAAAGAAAGCCTGCTATTTTGTAAAACATTCAGCTGTTGAGATGAGAGAGGACTGACAGAATGTTCTAACGAAGTAACAAGGAGCACTTCGGTGACCACTTTTAACTAAGCCCTTTCTTTGGGAATACCTCCGCTTTGCGGTTTCTTTCTGAGGTTTGAACACTAGGTGGCAGTGTGGACATAGGAAGGAGATCCACGCCCTCCCTCCGTTGGTCTGACTTCTTAGCAAACAGGAGAGCTGCCTGCTGGAAGGAGGTTGCTGTCTCAGGAATCACACTGTCCTCCCAGCTAATGAGCATGCTTACTTTGTGGATGGGATGTAGCTGCAGTCATTTCTTTCTAAATTTCTTTGTGGGGAAGGCAGTCTTCCCAGGACAGTAGCTCCCTTGGCTTTAAAACATTGCCCAGGTGGATTATTATTATTATTATTATTATTATTATTATTATTATTATTATTAGAATTCCCCTTCCCACAGAAAACCTAGTGTGTCTTTGAGAAAAATAAGTGTAACTGCTGAAGTTATCTGTGGTCAAAATGGAAAACAAATAAGAGAAAATATTCACAACCCCCAAAGCAGAACAGTCAACCCAGTAGTCAAGGGCATTTAAAGGACAGGGAGGTGACTTCTGGATTCTTCCTCTCTTTGGGATTCCCAGGGCCAAGTCCAGACAACCCCTTCTTAGGCAGATCGTTAACCCTACAGAGCAAACATGGCAAGGGCGCACATGACAAGCTAGGTATAGAAACATCTCCTTATAGGTGTATATTTACAGCACACAATAAATATCCTTTCTCAGGATATCTAAGTGGAAGTCTGAAATAACAGTCCTTAGCCCCGTCTATGGGCTCTATGGTACTCAGATAGCTAGCTTCATTCCAGGATGGCTCATTCCGTACAGTGTGGATGAGCAGATCTGTGTTGTGTATATCAAAGAGATGATCCATAGACCGGATAGATGGAGCGGGGCCTTTGGAGACTTCATGCCCCTCAGAATGATCTAAAACCCAGGCATTGTTTGTTTCTCGAAATTTCTGTTTAGTGTTTCAGGACCACTGTTGACTGTAGGTAATGAAACCAGGCAAAGGAAAGCACCCGTTACAGAAGATGTCGCTACCGTTTAACCCGTGAGTGTTGAGGAGCCACTGTGTCTCACTCACTCCCAATGGTGCAGACAGACAGGGTTGTCCTAAGGGAGCATAGATTATGGTGAGGGGGAGCCACGCTGACGTCAGGTTAGCTCTGCGAGCGACCGTGGATGAAGGAAAAAGGTGGAGAGGCGTGAATGAAATTTAAGCCTGTATGAGAATTTTCTTGGAAGGATTCCTGAATGCAGTGAAGTCTAAGCAGATACTTTCGTGAGACGTGGGAATGAGTAGTGTACATCTCTACGGGAATGGCGTACTGGCGGAGGGAGGAAAAGGTGACAAAGTGGAAGGCAGCATCTACATGCTTTGAAGACCTCCAGTAAGAAACACAGAGGCAGACTGACAGAGCCTGGTGCTTATAGAAATGCATTGGCCTCTTAAAAAGAGGATGTGAACGTAGTTAGGAAGACAGTATCTTTTAAAATAAAACCATCAAGAAATCAGACCTTTAAAAGCGCTGTTGAACTTTGCCAGCACTAGAGCCAGTGAGGACATTCTGTCACATGTTGCCCCCGTAATTTGGCTTCAAACCCTTTGATCATTTCTTTCTACCACTTTGGTGATGCCGTACATTTCAAGAGACAACAGGTAATTTAGTTTTTTCCTTTTAGCATGGCTGAACAAAATATTGGTGCTTGATAAGTTTCTTTCAGCTTCACGGATATGGGTTATGTCCTGCAAATGTCTGGGTATTACAATATTGGAAAAGCATTCCCAAACTGTCTTTTGCTTCACTAAGAGACCGCGAGAATCCCCCACTGTCTTCGTTCCTGTTGATTCATTGTTTCCCCCTTTGGTTAAACTCTTCAAAATCTGGGTACCAGATTCTCTTTTCATTTAGTTCTGCCCTCATCTTTTTACAAGATGATATTGTGGGTTGAGCGGCTTGGAGGAGAGGCATTTCCTGGATGTCATTTTGGTACAAAGAAAGCTAACAGTATGCAGAATTCCCTGCAAAGCGGCCTGGCATTTCACAGAGAGCAAATCTTTAAAGAAATCTACCACTAGCCAGGTCCCCCAAATGCACACAGTCACTCTATTTTGTGATAAGAAGGGAGGTAGATGGAAAATGGGATAGAGAGAAATGTCTGACTACTATTACAATACTTTTCTTTTAAAAATTACAGAATCTTAAACAGATACATGCATCGGTGCCTTCTGTGTGTGTTTGTATTTTCATGTGCACACAGTGCCTGAGGGGACCAGAAGAGGGCATCAGAGCCCCTGCGACTGGAGTTGCAGATGGTTGTGAGTCTATGCTGGAAATCAAACCTTGGTCCTCTTACCTGCTGAGCTGTCCCTCTATCTGGAAGGAAGTTACAAAATCTTACGACCGCATTATCATTGCTACTTTAGAAAGGACCTTGGCCATAAAGCTTCATGGAACCCACAGTAATTCACCTATGCTGTGATGAAAATCTATTCTTGCCTTACTTTGAGGTCATAGAAGAAAAAGGAGTCCAAGAGCGTGGGTGTTTTTGACACTAATATAATTGGGTATAGTAATATACTACTACAACCTAGTATACTAATATGCTAATATAATAATCTAATATACATAGCAGGCATGGTAGAGAGATTGCCCATCTTATGGTTCACCAGTGGGGACCATGAAATCATGCTGTGAACACAATTGCTGAGAGATGGTGATTTTACTGCAAATGCAAAAGGAAGGGGGCATGAGCTCAGAAATTAATAGTCCTTGAGGAAGACACGTGCCACTGACTTCTGGTCCCCATGCATGTGCTTGCCCAAAGAAAAAAATTTAAATTTATAAAGCCTGTTCCCTTTGTATGGCCAGGCACATGCGTGGGGACCAGAGGTCAGTGTCAGGGATTCTCTCCTCAACCACCCTCTTTTTCACATTTTGAGACAGGATCCCTTATTGGGTCCAGAGCTAGCCTTTTGGCCAGACCAGCTGTTGGGCAAAACCCGGAAGTCCTCCTGTCTGCCTCTCTAGCAAGCATGAATAGATATAATTTGAAATTATAGAGGTGTGCACCATGCCCAGCTTTGCTTCCCTAGCACATGGGCTACAGGGGTATAACTGTACCTCACCTTTTGCTTATGTGGCTGCTGGGGACAAGCACAGTAAAACAAGCACTTTACCAACAGTTATTTCTCAGACCCCACCCCCCCATCTTTTAGAAAACACACAAACCCCATTTATAAAGTATGCAGATACAGAAGAACTATTCCCTAGTAGGAGACTGCTTTACAGACATCACCCCTGCCTTCTCTGCACTGAGAGATCCCTCAGTCAAATGTTTAGCTAACATCAGTGGATGGGTCCATCCTGTAACAGCATTGTCTACCAGTGTGATACCCTCAGCAGCATTAGAGCTGGCTGGCTTTCTTTACCCACAGTTATTTACAGGATCTGTTTGTATCATGAGAAGCAGCCCAATAAAATGTTTCCCTTCCTTAAAAAGGTCATTAGGTTACAGCCCATGAAGTGGTTTTGAAGAGTGACTGGAGTTTTGGTTGAACAGTGCATGGTACATGATATTGAATTTGTGCTAACTGCTTTAGTCTTTTAAGCCACTTTTGACCACTATGCATTTATTTTTTTGTTATTTTATTTTTTGAGGCTGTAATTGTATATATGTGTAGTGCAATGTAATGCATTGCTGCCCATGTCCAGTGCAGAACGGTTAAACCAGGCTAATTAATGGATTCATCTGCAAGACCCACTAATTTCTGGTTAAAACATTAAAGTCCTTCTAAAAACTTTTTTTGAGACGGCCATAATTACTGTAATCATGACACTGCGGTTGATTCATGGCAGCTTGTCCTGCGTGCCCGACACTCTGCTCCCTATGACCAGCTTTTCTCTCCCTCCTTTATTCCCCTCACTTGCTGCTTCTGCCGTGTCCCGCCTTCTCCTTCACAGACTAGCCTCAGATGATGGGAACCCTTCCACTAGGCTCTGCCTCTTGACTTCACTACTCCCAACAGCACGGGTCTGGGTACCAGCTCTTCAACATGTGGACCTTTGGGCTAACATTCAATAGCCAAAGTATAATGGCAGTCTACGAAGCTCTCCTGTGCCTTAGGTTTTGCTATTAAGTACTCAGATGCAGTTTTATCTGTTGTCATTATTATTTTCAAATATTATTTTCTAACCAGGTTTTTACAGATAAAGATCTAATCTCTGGAGATTAAAGGCCTCTCAGCAAGTAAGGCACCTAGTAGGTTCAAATTAGCTGATTTCTGTAGCCCATCCCCAGTGCCTCGTGTGTGTGTGTGTGTGTGTGTGTGCAAATATGTTTGTGTGTGCGCACACACATATGTGTGTGTGCTTGGTAACACCTAAATCAGGACTTCTTAGTTCCTTCCTTTTTTCTTCCTCTCTCCCTCCCCCTTCCTCCTTTCTTCCTTCTCTCTCTTTTTATTTCTCTCTCTCTCCTTCCTCCTAAAAATATTTATTATTTATTTCTATGTATGTGTGTGTTTCTGTCTTGACTGGGTTGTACATGTGTGCAAGATTCGTTGGAATGGGTGTTCCGGGTAGTTGTGATCCATTTAATGTGGGTGCTGGGATTCAGACTAGGGTCTTACGGGAGATCAGGAAGTGTTCTTAATCACTGAGCCTTGCCTCCAGCCCCCCAAAGTAAGTGTGGACTTGGCTCTCCGCTCTGGTCACAGGCTTACCTTTGCATCTCAGCATCAGCGTTTTCCTGGCTCTGCACAGTGCTGGGAAGCTCTGATGGTTTACAGCTCTCCATAGCAAAGAGGTAATGCTTCCTGATGAAGAGAGGTGAAGGGCAAGAAGGTGTGGTTTGTATCCAGTAAACTGTTCTACTTAAATTTTCTTCCCCATGTATCCTAGTGCTGGCTGGTGAAAAGCACGACGAAGGGAAGAATTCTGAGGCTGTAATTCCAACCCTTCCCTTTAAACACCATAGCCTCCCTTTATCTCTCCTGTCTTTCCATTTCCAATCAATAAATGAGTCCTTCAGGAGCTCTGTGTCCAACCCTATGCTGAAGTGGGCTCATCCTACCACTAGGGGGCAGGCAAACACAACTACCGAGGTATTTTCGCTTCATACACCAGAGACAATGAAAAATTGTATCACAAAATCTAAAAAATGAAATAATAATATTTCTAATAGAATCTTTGAATGCTCCACATTCTAGAATAATTTTCACATTTGGGTTTCAGTGACTATATTACATACTACTATAGTGCTTAGCATTCATTGAGTGCTTACTGTGTAGAAAGGCATGGTGTCACATGTTACCTTTTAATACCCACATCAAACTCTGCACACTGGGTGTTGTCTAAGCTAACCTGGGGAGATCTGAGGCTGAGGCGAAGTCAAGTACCCAAGCTGGCAACTGGCAGAGCTAGGGCTAGAGTACAGATCAATTACCTCTAACCAGGGCCCTGCAGTCCTCTCTTGCTAGTTCCCGTAGTCACCGTGGAACCCACCTACCACCAGGACTACACACGTGGTCCTCCATCACTGTAGTCACAGAAGGAAGTGATGTCATGGAAATGTTTCGCTCTGTGCATGAGTGATTCCAATTACATAAAGGGTTGGAAATCTTGATTATATTAAAAATTAAAATTGAACCATGAAATTATTTGGGGAATAATATTGGATTCACTTGTGCTGACCAAAGCCTACCACCCCAGCACAGAAGCACATGCACTTTATCCCCTGATCATGTACTGCTCTTGCCTGTTCTTGTTGCTGCAAATGCTGTGAAAAGCACCATGGACCCTTCTACTGGCCTCCCCTCCTCCATCACATGTGCTTTTCCAATCTCATCATCGTTAGGGCTTTGCATGAACCTCCTTTAAGCCAGTTGTATCAATATGTTTCCTAAAATCGTCTTTTATTTGAAGGACCTTTCTCTCTTACCACTCAGTAGTTACTACTACTTTATTTTCTATCATTTCATACATGCATATAAAGCATTTTGATCGAATCCACCTTTCCTTTTCAGTTCCTCCCCTGTTTTTGTCATCACCTTTCCCTCACTACTTCATGTGCTCATTATTTTAAAACCCATTGGGTTCACTTAGTGTTGCTGTATATTCATGGCTATAGGACCACACACTGCATCATGGGTAGCACTCCAGGGGCTACATCCACAAGAAAACTGACTATCCCTCTCCCAGTGGCCACCAACTACCAATAACTTCTCAGACAGGGGAGGAGCTTCCTGCATCCCTTTCCCATTCATGGTGAGATTTGTGCTTGCTTGTTCCAGTTCGTATCAGAGTAGAGGTGCAGAAAAGGGGACACGATAGGGCAAGTGGAACCGGGCAGCTGGTGGACATCCTGCTTTCAATTTTAAGGTTGTTTATTTACTTTACACCCCAATCACAATTCTCCTTCCCTCCTCTGCTCCCCCACCACACCTCCCTCTGCCCTCATTCCCCATCCAATCCTCCTCCATTTCTGTTCAGAGAAGAGGAGGCAGCCCATGGAGATCAACAAAACATAGGATAGCAAGTTCAATGAGACTAAGCACCCCCCCCCCTTGTATTAAGCCTGGGCAAGGTGGTTCAGTGTGAGGAATAGGGTCCAGAAAACAGAAACAGAGTCAGAGACAGGTCCTGCTCCCATTGTTAGGGGTCTCACAAGAGGACCAAGCTACACCTGTCACATATATGCAGAGGGCCTAGGTCAGTCCCATACAGGCTCCCTCCCTGTTTGTTGTTTCAGACTCTCTGAGTTCTGGTGAGTCCAGGTTAGCTGATTCTGTAGGTTTTCTTGTGATGTCCTTGACCCCTCTGGCTCATACAATCCATCTTTCCTCTCTTCAGCAGGATTCTCTGGTCTGAGCCTAATGTTTGGCTGTGGGTTGTTTACGTGGCTCCATTTTCATCAGTTGGTAGATGAAGCCTCTCTGACAAATGGGCTAGGCACCAATATATGAGTATAGCAGAATATCATTAGACATCATTACATTGACTTTTGTTTCTCCAGTGGTGTTTGTAGCTATCCAAGGTCTCTGGGTCATCCAGACTCTGGGTCCGGAATGCGCTTACCATTGCATGGATCTCAGGCTAGAACAATCCTTGGCTGGCTACTCCCTCAATCTTCATGGCACTCTTGCCCAGCACATCCCACAGGGAGGAGTGACTGTTGACAGTTATAAGGCTGGGTTGGTGCTCCGGTCCCTCCAGGGGAAATCTTGACTAGTCACAATTCAGGCTATGTATACACTATTGCCAGAATTCTTAGCTGGGTTCATCCTTGTAATTTCCCTTGAACCAGATTTCTACCTGACTCTGAGATGCCCAACCATTTCCCGTCATCTTTTTTATCTCTCCCCTCCATCCCCCCAACCTAATCCTATCATCACCAGCTACCATGAAATCTCTTCTGCTTCCCCTTCCCAGGGAGGTAAGACCATCCTCCCATTGAGCCTTTCTTATTATCTAGCCTCTTTGGGTCTATGGATTGTAGCATAGTTACTATTTATAACTAATATCTATTATAAGTGAGTCCGTACCATGTTTGTCTTTCTGGGTATCTGGGTATGGGTTACCTCACTCAGGATGATTGTTTTTTCCTAGTTTCATCCATTTTCTGGCAAATTTCATGATGTTGTTGTTTTTTAACTGTTGACTCCATTGTCTATTCTTTGGTTGAGGAAAGTCTAGGTTGTTTTCAGGTTCTATTATAAATAAAGTTGAGCAAGTGTCCTTGTGATATGACTGAGCAACCTTTGGGTATATTCCTAAGAGTATAGCTGTGTCTTGAGGTAGATCAACTCCCATTTTTTTGATAAACCACCATGATGATTTCCAAAGAGGCTGTACAAGTTTGCACTTTCACCAGCAGTGGAGGGGTGTTACTTTGCTCCACATCTTCTCCAGAATGAGCTGTTCTTTTTTTTTTTAAACAGCCGAGTAGTAGTCCATGTGTAAATGTACCACATTTTCCTTATTCATTCTCTGATTCAGGGGCATCTAGGTTGTTTTCCAGGTTTTGACTATTGTGAACAATGCTGTTATGAACATTGTTGAGCAAATGACCCTGTGTTATGATTGAGTGTCCTTTGGGTAAATGCCCAATAGTGGTATCACTAAGTCTTGAGGTAGAGTGAGTCCTAATTTTCTTGGAAACCATCATACTTATTTCCAAAATGGCTGTACAAGTTTGCACTCCCACTAGCAGTGGAGGAGTGTTCCTCTGATTCCACATCCTCTCCAACATAAGGTGTCCTCAGTATTTTTGATCTTGGCCATTCTGACAGGTCTAAGATGGCATCTCAGAGTTGTTTTGATTTGAATTTCCCTAATGGCGAAGGATGTTGAACATTTCTTTAAGTGTTTCTTGGCCACTTGAGATTATTCTGTTGAGAATTCTGTTTAGACAACTACCACCTTTTTAAATTGGGTTATTCAGTTTTTTTGATGTTTAATTTTTTTGAGTTCTTTATATATTTTGGAAATCAGCCCTTTGTCAGATGTGGGGTAGGGGAAGATATTTTTCTATTCTGTAGGCTGCCATTTTGTTCTTTGGATGGTGTTCTTACAGAAGCTTTTCAGTTTTGTGAGGTCCCATTTATTAGTTGTTGATCGTGGTGTTTAATCTGTGCTATTGCTGTTCTATTCATCTCCAGTGCCAATGTATTCAAGGCTATTTCCCACTTTCTTTTCTATTAGGTTCAGATATCTCTTATCTGGATTTATGATGAGGTCTTTTATCCACTTGGACTTGAGTTTTGTGCAGGGTGATATATATATATATATGTATATATATATGTGTATATATATATATATATATATATATATATATATATATGGATCCATTTGCATTCCTCTACATGGCTATACCAGTACCATTTGTTGAAGATGCTAAACATAATAAAAGCAAAATAGAGCAAGCTTATAGCCAGCATCAAATTAAATGGATAGAAACCCATAGCAAGTTCACTACAATCAGGAACAAGACAAGACTGTCTACTTTCTCCATATCTATTCAATATAGCACTTGAATTTCTAGCTACAGAAATAAGACAATTATATAGGAGATTAAAGGGAAACAAATTTGAAAGGAAGATATCAAAGTATCAATATTTGCAGATGATATGACAGTGTACATGAGTGACCTCAAAAATTCTACCAGTGAACTCCTATAGATGATAAATACTTTTAGTGAGGTGACTGGATACAAGATTTACTCATAAAATCAGTAGGCCTCATATATACAAAAAGATAAACAGACTGAAAAAGAAATCATGGAGCCAACACTATTCAAAATATCCATAAATAATATCAAATATCTTGGTGTAATTCTAACCAAGCAAGTGCAAGTCCTGTATGATAAGAACTTCAAGTCTTTGAAGAAAGAAATTGGAGAAGATATCAGAAAATGAAAAAATTTCCTATGCTCATGGATCAGTAGGATTAATATAGGAAAACTATTTTTTTTTTTTTTTTTTTTGGATTTTCAAGACAGGGTTTTTCTGTGGCTTTGGAGGCTGTCCTGGAAGTAGCTCTTGTAGACCAGGCTGGCCTTACCAAAAGCAATCTACAGATTCAATGGAATTCCCATCAAAATCCCAACACAATTCTTTACAAAGCTTGAAAGAACAATACTCAACTTCATATTGAAAAACCAAAAATGCCCAAGATAACTACACAATCCTGTACAATAAAAACTCCAGGAGCTATAGTAATAAAAAGAATTTGATATTGTCATAAAAACAGACATGTGGATCAATGGAATCAAATTGAATGCCTAGATGTAAATCCACACATCTCTTGATACCTGATTTTTGACAAAGAAGCCAAAATTATATAATGAAAAAAAAAAAAAAGCAAACATGTTATTCCATAGAGGAACACACCCTGAAGTCTTGACATCTCCACTAAATTCTGGCAGCTTTCACATGCTCAGTGCGTAAATTCCTGTGGTAACTTGGGGAAGAGAGAGAAGAATCTCAGATCAAAGCCTGGGGAGAGATTCTGGCTATATTTAGAGCTACAAAAGGACTGAGGGTCTCGGTAAGCTCCTGAACAGAAATTTGTAATTTGACTACCAGTCTCAAGAACAAAATAAGGAAGCAACGTTGAATTACAGTGACAGCGAGAGGGTCACGTTAAGGCAACGTTTATCTGAGGATCAGTGGGCTGGTTTGATCTCCTCACTCTCCTCCCCATTTCCCTCCTCATGCCATCTCTTGTTCCTGTCAGTGTTCCATTGTCACTGTGGGGAGCTCTTGGCCTTGGGAATACACAAATTCTGATATGGTTGCTGTTGGATAGATAGTAAGCCTACCTCTCAAAATGGTCCTAGTCACTCACTGGTTAACAAATTAATTCACCAGGGTTAATATTGAAAATATTGAGCAACTAGCTGACTAGTACAGTGGCCATCCGAAGACTCTGTGTTTATAAACAATTCACGTAGACAGCAGGTGCCAGCGAACTGCTGCATGGTTTTGGTCTGAGTATGCGCTGATCACTGGCTAAAAATAGGGGTGATAACGTTTACTGTTGGCTGGAATTCAGGTAGCAAGGTAGTCAGGGTTTGTTGCTGCTGCTGGTAATCCTCATGGAAGCCTTGAAAAATGGTAGGGTGATTAGAAAATATCAGGTTAAAGAGGGAGGGAGATCTGTGATAAAGACAGGTTTATTAACAGATGTCACTCAATAAAGTCCACTCACAATGCAGAATGAGGCTGCAATGTTTCAGCTTAGCTGCTGCGTCTCCAGTTCCCAGGGGTGATAGGAAGGTCCGGGGATTACCGAGCTTGGCCTTAGCAAGCCCTCTCCAGTCCCAGAAACCTACCTTAGCCTCACTCGGGCCTTTTATTCAGGTATTCTGGTCCAGTATCTTCCTCGCTAAATCCACCCCGTGGGTCAAGCTGTACCCAGTAATTGGTCAGCGGAGCTATGGCAAAATTCCCGCAGCACCAGATAATCCCAGAACAGAAGGTCGGGTCAGTGACATCTAAACATGAATGATCGTTGGAATCGTGTTTTGCATTAAAATGCACACTTCCTAGGCTGCTTAAGACCAAATGAATCTTTAGTCCCAGGCGATGAGAAGTTGCATTAATTACCCAGGTGATCTGGGTAATTATTTCGAGGCTTCAGTCACTTGTGGGACACCTCTCAATTGCTCTGATCTTCTTGTGGGATGTCTCCTCCATTTCCCATTTGGAATCTAATATTGTGTCCTTGGTTATAAGGTCAATTATCTAAATAGTGTGTGTGTGTGTGTGTGTGTTTGTGTGTGTGTGTGTGTGTGTGTCTGTGTGTGTGTTTGTGTGTGTGTCTGTGTGTGTTTGTGTGTGTGTGTGTGTGTGTGTGTGTGTGTTTGTGTGTGTGTCTGTGTGTGTTTGTGTGTGTGTGTGTGTGTGTGTGTGTGTGTCTGTGTGTGCATATTTTTATTTTTGTTAAAGGCCAAATAAGAAAGTACTTAACTTGTGTTGTTTTGAAAACAAACACTTTCAAAACATGGACATGTAAAAGTATGAATGGAAATAATGGAACAGGAAGTGAACCAAAGGACTACAACATTTCCTGGACAGGTGTCTATCATTCAGACAGAAGCTGGGTCCCACGAAGCCAACACAAACTTCATTGTGACACAAACTCGATTATACCACTTACGGCAGTTGTTCTGGGCTTCTTATTTTTAATGAATTAGTGAACTACTTGGTTAATTTTCCATATGTTTTCATGTGCACAAGAATATGTGTCATGCAGAGGTCAGAGGTCAGAGGACAACTTGGAGGAATTGGCTTTAAGGATCTGGTTCAGCTCATCAGGCTTGGAGGCAAGTTCCTTTATCTACAGACCCATCTCAGGAAATTGTCCTAATTTCCTGACTTCTTAAATGCATAAAACTTGAGTTATTTTCCACTAACTCCTACCTAATGATATTTAATCTTTTATCACATAATTATGATGTATAATTCTGAAATCATAATGGACTTAATAATGCTTCATATTGATATTTCATAAATCAGAGCACTTATGTAAGTTGTATAAAATTAAAGGCAGTAATAGTTATGTGTGTGACATACTGTTGATAGTGTTTGAGGTGACATGTTTTAAAACATGGATTCTCCTACCTCTCTTTGTAATATGCTCTCCAAATGTCCAGTGTGGTCATGACTTTCATATAGGGTATTTCCATTTTATAGAATGCAAACAAGAATAGTGGATAATTTATTAACCTCTCCCAATGATGTGCCATCAGTACTCTGTTGGTTGAAACTTGTCCTTTTCTTACTTATGTCTATATCAAATAACTAACTACATATGACAGAACCCATCTTATTAACCTGGGTCCATGGTCTTATGTAGCTCAACAGGATGATGTAGACCTACTGGAAATGTATGAGGGAACCGGGAATTAAGATTTGGGGGCATTATTTTGTTTCTATTTGTTTGTGGTATAAAGACTACAACATACCATTATTATTATTATTGTTATTATTATTATTGTTATTATTATTATACTTAACATATAGGAACAGAGAGAATGCAGTTAATATGTGGGGGGTAATGAATGTTATGGCTAAAAGGTGTTATTTCAACCTCTTGAGAAAACTGTCCAGTTGTGACAAGCAAGTAGAGCTGAAGTGTGTGTTTTTAAATCATTTATATAAATTAATAACAGGACATTTTCTTACGTATACTTGATTATTTTGCTAGTAGATAGAAATAAGGACACCTAGCCAGTGAGGGAATGTGTAGAATAGTGAGAGGAGAAAAAGCTCTTGTTTTCTCTCTTCCATGGCTAGCCTGACCTGTAATTCATGATTTGGATTCTGCCAGAGCACCCCAGGGCCATGCAATACCCAATATTCAGTGGTGTGTAAAGAATCCTTTGAAAGTTGCTTAGATGAATATATAATGACTTTTCATACACTCCGAATACTGTTTATTCCTTGAAATCACAAGAGAGGAGCTGGAATCATGGCAATATTAAGTATCATAATGAGACACAGGGTAGCAGATGGGCCCTAGGGAAAACAGTTCTGTACTATTGATTTACTTATTTGATTTCCTTGTAAAACGCCTGTGACCTGAGCCCTTGCTGTGGAATACAAATGGAGGTTCTCAATTCAGGTCATGCAGGAAGACGCTTCCTTAAGAGAACCTGAGTGCTCTCCAGAAAGCCAAGGGGGAACCATCTAGTGTCTCAGGCCCTGGGGGTCAGTGCTTTGCAGTTTACTCAGATTAAGAAGTGTGCTATGGGGAGTGCCTCATCATTAGTTTGGTTTGCTGTCTAGAAGCTTCTATGAGAGCTCAGTATCTGTGTGGCATGGTGCCATATACTACCAGGATCTAAGGGTCTTAAGATGGGATTTTTGTCATTAAAGAAATGCATAATATTTAAAATATCTGTATAATTTTTACGCTTCATAGAAGACATTCAAACATAAGTGATAAAAGCTTAATGCCTCCGGGTTCAGGCACACAGTGCTACTGAATGGAACTGCTTGCCATAAGGCAGAGGGGAATTGTGGGACTGTTGCTAACTGGTATGTGAATTATCTCCTTAAGGTAAATTCCCATCTTACAAATCTGCTCAGCTGGTAAGGGGAGGGGTATCTGAGTGAAGAATTTTCTTTGTTGGCTTCCTTCCAGGCACACATACTCTTGTTTGAACTTCCAACCATGTGACTTAAGTTACGCAAGTTAACTTATAGTTACTCTTGCAAATGAAGAGATGGGGCTCTGCAGGTGTAGGGGTCATGACCAAGGTTCTTTAGCTAGTACATGGAAGGGTAAATACATGGAGTTCAAGTTCTAGGACCTTAATTTTGACTATTCTTTATTTTAAAAGATTGGCGAGGCAGGAAGAGGCAGAAATGAACATGATTATGGTAGTTCTCACTCTCCTGACGTCTACCCAGTTTGTCATCCATGGGCTTCTCCACTCATTTTCCTCATGGTTTCATCCAAACTCGAAGAACACGGTAAATGTCACCACTCCACGTCTGACACAGCAGGCATCTCCAGGTTGACTTTAATACATCGACTTTCCAAAGACAGAAGTTGCTGAGCTGTAGTTGATGTAGAAGAGGGTGTGCGGCTCTGAGTCTGGGCGGCTTATCGGGGGAGGCCACCAGATCTGTTGGAACTCATTTCTGTGTGGGGTACTGCAGAGGACTCTGGCCAGCCAGAGTCTTAAGCTTCTATCCATAGGCCAAACTCACATGACAAAAAGTATGAATTTCAGAGTCAGGAATATAAACGTGTATCTTCTGGTCTTGGGTGACTTTGAGCAACGTAATCTAAACCCTGACTACCGATTGTATTGCTTGAAGCTAGAAAAAACTTAAAAAGTTAAGTGAGTGAATATATTTAAGGCGGGGTTTGAGTGCGGCCATTAGTGAAGCATCGCCAATTATCTGGTTCTCCCCTCTGAAACCTTCTAGCTTCAGACTCGTGAACATCTGAGGCCCATGCAGAGGCACAGGCTGGAGAAGCCTGAATTGTGAGAGTATAAGACAGCAGCCACCACCAATAGTGTTGACAGGCGGTGCCTCGGGAAGTTCCTAATATTTTATCACTATTGAAGGACACGGATCAGGAACTAAATTTTGAGGCGCAAAGTAGAGTTTCTGGGAACTGCTAGCATAAACGCTTTGACATGTCACACGCAGATTAACATAATGTCTATTGCATGTTCTATTTTTGTCCTGTGGTACTCTTATTTGGATTTCATTGTGCCCATTGAACAGCGTTTGTTCTTTGGCTGTGAGTTTAATTATTTAGTTATTTATGAGTGCATCTGGGCATAAGTGCCAGAGTTTTATTTCTGTGATAAATTTATGATCAGTGAATTTTAGTAATTAATGAATAAATTACTCTCCTCCATAAATGCCTCTGCAATTTGTGATTTCCATATCAATTCATAATTCCAAAGAAGTGTTCTTTATTAGTTGGAAAGCCAGTGCTAATGAAATCAGGGAAGGGACATTTTAAATTGCTTTAATTAACTTTATTAATTAATATCCACCACATGTAAGATATAGAATTGGCTTTGGTTGGCTCCGTTAAAACTTAGTTATTTAAAAATCTGTTTAATGTATGAATGTACTCCATATGAAAGAAATTCTAATTCTTTTGTGAAGTAGATGGCAGGAATGGAAGGATTTCCATTTTGTGGTCTTTGATTCCTGGGGATAGTATTGGATCCTTGAAATTTTCAAAAACAAAAATCCTGCACATGTAAGCAAATCCACACACTAATTTTCTAAAAGGGGAAACTTTCATGCTAAATTGTGGTGGAATGGAAAGGAACTAGGGAAGCCTTGGGCAGCTTGCATATGTCCAATTCTTTTTGTTGTTGTTCTACACCCCCTCCCCGATATTCCTCCTTCTCACCACCTCCCCTGGCCCCCGAGGAAGCAGCAGGGATAAAATGCTCTCCAGAAGTCACTCTTGCAAGTGGACTGGAGCAAAGGACGCTGAATGAGAATGTGTCCTCATGGTACCTTGCTCGTGATTGGGCAAAGATGCCAAGGCCACTCAAGTGAGCTAAAGGAGTGTGCACGAGCCTGGCTGCATGCGCATGTGTATGGGCAGCCTGGTGTTTAGAACCACACTATCTCTATTATCATCACTTTTCTCATCTAGCATCCATCCATCCATCCATCCATCCATCCATCCATCCATCTATCCATCTATCCATTATATACAAACATCAATCTGTCTGGCTTCTAGCATTCCTCCACCCCCAAAAAGCTGACACTGTACAGTCTGCCAGGAGAGGAAGATGAGTATTCTATGGGAAGATCAAGGCTGGCTGGAACCCACAAGCACAAATGGGAATCCTATAATGATGGTGTGAAACATTTTTCTGTTCATTTATCTTCTCTTCCCTCCTATGCCCTACTTTATTTCCTTTTTTGTTCTGCCTCTGGTCTTGCAGACAAGAATATTCTATAGACTCTAAAACCCTTTATCAAAGAGCTGAACACATAGACCTGGCCCAGGACTTCATCTGGCCTAAACATTAATGACGATGAGGGAGAACCTGGAAGGTAGCTTTAGCTGCTGCTTTATACCCACAGGGGCAGCAATGGCATTGGTAAGCTAGGTTAAGATGACATTGTTCCTCTATCCTCTCTTTCTTCCCAAAGACCTCCTTTGATGTAAGCAGAAACATCTAAAAAGAGAAATTCTGTAAAATTTTAACTGAGCTGTACTTATATTTATTTCTTCAATGAATGAAATGTTTCTGGGTGCAATAGGGTAGAGTCTGGTATTTGTGATGTTACTACTGATTGTCAATTTGACAGGATGCAGAATCACTTGAGAGGCAAGCTTCTTTCTGGGTACACCTTGAAGAACTGTCTAGACTATATTAGCCTCTGGCCATACCTGTAAGGGATTATCTATACTCAATTAGCCTCTGGGTACACCTCTGAGGGAATGTCTGGATTAAATAAGCCACTGGGCATGGCTGTGAGGAACTATCTAGACCGGATTAATTGACATGAAAAGATATACTTTATGTGGGTGGCACCATCCCTAGAGCTGTGATTCTAGACTGGATAAAAAGAAGTAGACAAGCTGAGCCACTAGCTTTCCTCTCTCCTGCTTCCTCACTGCAGACACAGTGTGACCAGCCCCATCAAGCTCCTCTACCATGACTCCCCCACCACAACAGTCTGCGTCCTCTGAGTCTAAATGAACTCCTTCTGACTTAAGGTGCTCTTTTCAAGTTATTGTAGAACAGCAAGGAGACGATGAACTAAAAAAAATAAAATAATAATAGAACCGCCACCAAGAGTGGGATTATTGCTGTGGCAACTGTTGACCATGTGGTTTGTAGGTTATGGAAGTTATCTGTGGGAAGAACCAGTAACTTTCCGGCCAGAAAGGACTCAGAATGCTGCAAGCAGGGCTTAATCAGCCATTCTCCTGGCCAACCTACCAGAAGAGGTGGACCGTGGGAGTCTGGCTCATGAAGTTTTCGAGAGGAACAAAGACTTTCAAAAACTTCTGTTCATATTCTGGGGACTTGAGTGGGGCTGAACTTAGGAGTAATGGACTAATTCCTTTGGTGGATAAAATTACAGGGCAGCATGGTATCACACCGTGGCATGGCTACTTCTCACCACTCTTACACAGATCTACAATGGGAGAACCAAAGGACAAGACAAATATAAAGAGGGAAACCGCATGAGAAAGTTTCAATTTGCAGATGAAGAAAATGCAGATGACAAAGTATCTGTAATTGTTAAAGAGAAACCTCATTCATCAGGACAATAGGAACGGTTCCCAGAAGACAAAGCCTCACACAAGCCCATGAGGAGGCAGACATTTATAAAAGGAAAAATTCTGAACGTTGAATCTTGCAGAAGAGACTCCCTGGTCTAAAACACCTGCCTAGGAAAGCGATTTAGCATATTTAGCCACTAAAGCAGACAGAGACAACAATAGCTGTGGCCCTAGGAGTCCAGGCTCCATACCAAGCTGTTAGACCCCCTCAGCCACAGGGCACTTGTTTTCAGGATATTTTTTCGATCAAAGCAACATGACAAATAACTAATATAACACTCTATGGATATTTGCTGAATGTGTGTTGTAATTAGGAATGTTTGAATATGTGGTTACTAGATTGATTGATTAGAGCATAGGCACAATGGCCAGATGAAGAGAACAGGCTAGAACCAGTATGATGTTGGATCATCTTTCTCCCAATGCTCATATGTGTATTCTCTGGACTTAGGCTTTCCTATCCTAGATTGAATTTCCATCACATTTTTTTTTTTTAACACCAGTCTTATTTCAGTGATGCTAACATTAAAACTGGGCCTTTAACCAGGCTGAAAGCCTCACTGTAAGTCAGTCCTGTTTCAGGTTAGGAAGCCGACTGTTGAAGAGGAAAGCACTGTCAATCCTTCTCTCCTTTACCCTTCCTGTTTCAATTACTACATCCTAGAGCCTGGCTCTGCCCCTTCAGTGTTGGACCATGCAAGAAAAGGATCATGGGAAAGTCTTCAGTGACGAATAGGCATAAAGCTCCATCAGCTGCCTCTGGGTGCACAGATGTGAAATGCTCATATTCTTTCTTTCCTTGAGGATTCCTCAACATGGAACTGAAAGATGAAATTCTCTTTCTAGAATGGTGTCTTCTCTAGATGATTTCTTTAGATGTGTACCTACCATCGGTTGTCCTCTCATTTCTAACCTACTGAGCTTTGCCAAGTTTCTCAGCTTTCAAGCTGTAAAACTGAGTTGGATCCATGAACCACAGTTTTGAGGTCCCGAAGAATGGAGCAGGTTTTCCAGATGAAGTGCTTTTGTCTTCCAGTTGGGACAAACAACCTTCTCTCGAATCAGGATGGAAAACTTGAAAATACACAGCCCTTCCTCAAAAAAAAAAAAAAAAAAAAAAGATTTCCCTAAAATTGTCTTTCTGATTTCTTTTTTTCTTCCCCCAGTGAATAATCTCTCTTCCTCCCCCTTTTTCTTTGTGGTTAGTGGTAACTTTGGAGTTATGCTGGTGTAAGTAGTTCTAAATCCTCTTTACATGTAGTCTAACTCCATGCATCAGGATATGAGGCAATAATTGCCAGTTGCCACTTTATCATTCTTTTTGAACTCTTCTAAAACAAAATGGAGAATCTCATTTTAACACCCTGTTATAAAGGGGAAGGTGGTAAATACTGCTAAGGAATATGAGACATAGTGATATCATCCTGGATTATCATCTAATTTCTAAACACATCTTCTCCATCATCCTAAAATAATATAATAACACTATTTATTCTTTCCTTTGTGTTCCTAGTTTATAGTTTAACAGTGCCAAAAATGACCTTTTCATTCAACTCACTATTATTCTTCATGATCAAGAAAGATTTTACTTCTTAAATCAACTCTGAAGGTAGATATTACCATCATTGTTTAGAGACCCAAACTATGAATTTTAGGGAGATTGGACACTATATTAAAGGCACATAGCTCATAGTGGGGTAATATAGGATTTAAGTCAGATTTCAGAGGTCATTGTGGTAATGCCTGTATATAGCTGTGCAGACATAGTATAGTATTGAAAATAACTAGTGGAAATAACCAGCAGTCTTTTGAGATGAATAAATCAGTCATTGGAGATCTTCATTCTATTGTATGAGGTTTGGAGAGATAGGGATGGAACCCACTGGCCAACAGTGCTGAGAAATGCCAATAAAGTAAACCAGTTAAAATCAAACAGAGGGAAAAAAATCTATAAGGCAGAATATTGCAACACAACTGATTAGAACAAATAATTCAAGAGATTGGCTCCTTGACAGTAATTAGTGACTTCAAATTAAGAATAAATACCTATAAAATTGAGGATGACCTCAGAACATGTTCTAGAAAAATGAGAAGAATAAAGATTTAGATAATGGGTAGGAATGTATGGCTTCAAAAGTCTTTTTGCTGTTCTTCTTTTTCCAAGGCACATAGCTGAACTACATTCCCTAGATCTGTTGGGTTTAGTTTGGGGCCATTTGATCAAGTTCTGTGCATTGACTATGAATATAAGTTATACACCCTGTATTCAGCCTGGTCCAGTATGGAGTTCCTATGCTTGACTGTCATTTCTTCTCTCTCCTTTTTATCAGCAGCCTCAGAGGCCTATGTAGAAATCAGTTGCGCTTGAAGTTTTCAGGCTGCAAATGTAGTTCAAGCGATACAGAGCATGTTTAGCATGTGGGAGACCCTGGATTCTGTCTCAGCATTCGATTTTAAGAAAGGTACTACATCGCAACTCAGCAGTTTGATTGGTTGTGATTTTATGTAGTGGTCATCACCTGCTGAAAAGAGTTCTTTATGAGGGGTGAAGACTATAATTTGTCCAAGGACAAATGTTTCTAGATTGTTGTTGAGGATTATGCTACTTTAGTGAATTAGTAGATTCTCTTCAAATAACCAGTTTCACTAGCAGTTAGCTAGGATTCCTGTACCAGGCATGTTTTCCCTCTTGCTGAGTATGACTTAAGTCTAATTAGAGAGCTGTTGGTTACTGTCAAGGTGTGTGTGCCACTACTGCAGCTGTAGTGTTATTGTGCCATGCTCCTCATTGATACAGTTCATAAATGTCAGCTCCTAGTAAAAGCTGGAACTATACTTGTGAAGTCATACCAACATGATCATCCAAACATGAGGTGAACAAGGATGACACTACTGAATATGAAAAACTGGATGAAGAAAAGTCCACAGGCCTCAGCTTATTGGTGATGTGTCCATACATCACCAGAGAAACCAGTATTGCTGAGCACATGGGATTGTCTTTTTAAAGAGAAGCATGGATAGCCCATTTTTCCATCCAGAAAGCTGTTAATTGGAGGTAACTAATAGCCTAGTGATGTGTGTTGCTTTTGGGCCACACTCAAAATTTGGAATGGAGGTGGCTAATGGGTGGAATGACCTCTGTACTATCTACATGACTAAGAGCAGGTTAATTCTTTTCTTAGGCTCTTGTGATAATACAGGCAGCCCATCTCTAGATCCCATCTTCTTGGAAGAACTCATATGTGCTTTGAGTTGAGTTTCAGTGTAATTATGCCTCTTTGTACACCAAGAATTGTGTTATCTCAGGAAACTTTCCTCTGAATTGTACTGTGCTTAAATATGCTGGCAATAACCTACCTACTATCAGACTTCCAAAGTTTGACTAAGATTGACACAGTCAATCTGAACCGAGTTTTCAGTCTCATTTCTTTGTAGTTAGTTTCCCTGCCTGTTGTGACACCTGCAGGGTCCCTGTACATAAACCCTACATAAAGAACTACAGGCAATTGAGTAAAGCTGGGAACAGGAGACATGGTCCTCCCCAGGGAAGAGAACAAGAATTGGTTGTCTAGTTCCAAAAAGTCAGTCTAGAAAACATACAAGTAACATTTTATATTCTCAACATGGTATATTTAGGAATATGTACAAACACATATATGCATGTAATAACAATTAATGAAAAAAAGAGGCCCTGATTTTGAAGAATAATGGGGAGAGGTATGGGGGGAGTTGGAGGGAGGACAGGGAATGGAGAAATATTGTAATCAAATTATAGTTTTAGAAATAAAGCGAAACAAAAGGTGGTGCTTCAAGATTTAATGGGCTTCAGGACCTCAGTCTTATAGTATATGTGTCCATTATTCCCTACTGTTCTCCATGCCAGGATTCACATAGTGTTTGACGTGAGAGAGAAATGAACCTTTGTTAAGTCCCTGAGAGTCTAGGTTTGTGTTCTATAACTGAAATATATTTAACATGTAAGAAAAACATAATGACCCAAGCTCAGTTCTGTTTTCTCAGTACTATGCTGTTTCTCTCTAATCTCTCTTTTTAATTTTGATCTCAGAATTAAGTTGTTCAGAGGCAGATGAAAATAAGAACCCAGACACTTGTCCTGACAGCTGAGTCAGAAATGCCAGGCCTGGATCCAAGCATCTCACATTCAGTGTTTATGTCAGTTCAGGTATTAAATGACAGAGTTATTCTTTTTATAGAGAAGGGAATGGGGAAATTAGGAGAAATTGTGTTGATTAGTGAAAAGATGGGTTACTGAGGGCAGATATCACATAGATAATACTTCACTATCATGGTGGACAAGGGAAAAAATTGATAGAAAATTGCGAACTCTGATTTCGGAAAAGAACTGCAGCAATAAAAATATGACTAGTAAATTGAATTGATCTTGAGGAGTAATTTTTGAGGGCACTGGAGTTAAATTGTAAGATGAGAGATTGAAAGGTGCTTTAGACACAGAGAAGGGAATAAGATTTCAATGAGTGGTAGAGAGAAAACCCAAGTCAGTGACAATAAACAATAAGGGTAAGAAGATGATGAGATGAGGATACCACCACAGCTTCTAGGCTTGAAGATCTGAGAAGATGAATGTCAGTGTCATGGGTGGCGACAGCCTGTATTTTGGGAGAAGGATTATTTTTGTTGAAAACATGATGCATTTTGCATAGACCGAGTTTGCCATAACTTTGAGACCTCCAGCAACGCCCAGTAGTCCGTTGGTAAAGTTCTTTCTAATGAGACTGACACTTCTCTTTTGAGTACAGTCAGAATTCAGCTGCAGATTATTGATTCATTGTTTTGCTTTGTATTTGTTCAGAAATTAACCCAACCTCTCTGAGCACTTAATATACATGCCACAATGATAGAGACATTTAATATCTGTTCTTCTGCTTTTACTTCTTATTATCTTTCCCTTCCTACCAAAACAATGACGTAGCCTATACTGTTCTTTCTCTGTGCTAATGCATTTATAAAGCCAGGCCCTGCTGCTCCTTCATGCCCTTGCTGGTTGCAATTTATTTTCTGCTTTGGCCTTTCTGACTTGGCCTCAGCATGTGTCAAATTGTCTTACACATGCCCTTGATCTTTTGCCCTGTAACATTTTGCATATGATCACATTTCAGAGTTTGCAATCTTCAGTCATGCAGTGAAGAGTGATGCTGCATTAATTTTAAATTTAGAAGATTGAAAATGGGGTCAGCTTTGAGATGGAGATAGACTGAATTTCTCTAGGAGTCAGACAGCCTTAAAAACTTGCATTCCAGCCACATAATTTTCTGGTTTAAAATGCCCTTGATTTTTCTCACTTACGGTTTTCTGGGGTGGCAGAAAAGTTACCAGTAGTGACATATCAACTTGTTAGATATGTTAGGACTCTGTGGCTGATATACAACCAAGTTAGCAAGAACCTCTTCGGGTCAGGAAACTGTGGGAGTTTGGTTCAACATTGATTCTCTAGCTTGTATGAGATGAATGTCTGCCACAAGGAGCCAGTTAGTTCCTCTCCATGTCTCTACAGATAGCATAAATATGTGAGAGCATCTCCCTGCTCTCCCAGAGCCTATGATATACTAACTTTGTACTCTTTATTTATTCTTGTTTTTGCTTTTCACAGATGCAGTGCAGTTTGCTCTGGCCCATCTGTTATTGAGTACAGTGGGAGGTGGGAGAAATGTTCCTTTGATGATGTCTTTGATGTACTTATTCCATTATGACCTTTGTCCACCAACGCTTGTGGAGTCATTGTTTCAAAGGCTGCCTCCTGTTTCTGCATAAGTGTGTGTGTGTGTGTGTGTGTGTGTGTGTGTGTGTGTGAAAACTCTGTTCTTTCTGTCCACATGTCTTCACTTCCAGTTTCATCAGTTGATCTACACATGTGTGTTTCTGTCAATACCATATTGTTGCTTTATTTTGTAAGTCTTAAAATCAGGTGCTATGAGTAGTTTTTCCCTGCCAGTCTGGTCTGGTCTGGTTCCACAGCTGCACCAGCCCCAAATAATGCACAGAGATGCTGTATTAGATATAATTCTGTTGGCCAGTTACTAGTTTCTTATTGGCTAACTCTGTCTTAATTATTTAGCCATTTCTATTAATCTAAGTCCTTCCATGTGGTCTTATCTTACTGGAGAGAGGGGCTGGCATTCTCTCTCCATCATCCATCTCGAATCTCCCCCCAACTACTCCTTCTTTCCTCCTAGTCCCGCCTATCTTGCTTTCCTACTGGCCAACAGTGTCTTATTCAGTAACCAGTAAGAGAAAAATATTTATAGAATTGCATCTCCCATCAGTCAAGGTTGAAATTTTCACTGATAGAAATGAAAAATCTAACCAAACAAACTAGCAGAACATCATGTTTCCAAGTTATATGGACTTAAATTGTATTAGGCTTCTTTATGCTTAAAATGTACTAAAATTAGAAAACAAGTTGCAATTGTCCATGCTAGGGCAAGAAATACTAATAATAATCTCCAGGTGATCCGCAATCTTAATTTATAAAGGAAAATTCTGAAGCTTCTAGAAATGATGCTGCCCATGATGAACATGGTTAGTGCGATGCAAAAATGGTAGAATTTACAGACAAAAAGAGTGTGAGTTCGGATATGGAGTTAATGCCTGGAATTCAAATGGTTTTGAGTAAGGTGAAAGCCCCCACATAATTCTGAGTATATAGCAGACAATGAGGGAATGGAGGTAGACACTCTTATCACAGGGACTTAAAGGATTGGGAGCAGAATCTATGTTGATAATTGCAATTCAGCCTTTGTTCTTCTGTATCATGTGGTTCCGAAGCCAATTTCAAGAGAACAAAACTGACATTTATGGAGTTTAAAAACCCTTTCATGTTTGCTGTTCACGAGAGAAAAAAAAGTGTACTCAGGTTGAAATCTTTAGATGGAGTGGTAGTGGATAAGGTCCCTGAAAGGTTAAGTGCAATAATGCTAATAAGGGACAAAGTTGGCCTGAATCCAAACCCAGCCATGATGGTTTGAATAAGATATGGTCTCCATGGGTTCAGGTATTTGAATAGTTGTTCCCCAATTGATGGCACTGTTTGGGGAGGTTTAGAAGGTGTGGTCTTGCTGAAGGAGGTACATCACTGGAGGTAGACTTGAGAATTTATTTATTTCCCTATTTCCAGTTTCTCTTTCTGCTTTGTGCTTGCAGCCATAGATGTGGTCTCTCAGCTTTCTGCTCCTGCCACTATGGTTGCTGTCAAGGACTCCTATCCCTCTGGAATTTTTAGCTTAGATAACCTTCCTTCTGAGGTTCCTTCTGGCCATGGTATATGGCATGCAACAGAAAAGTAGCTAATATGCCAAGGCTCCCCCATACCAACTCATTTTGGCTTCATTCCTTTACAATCCAGGTTTTACTGGTTATCATTTCCATTCTTTCTGAAGGGCCCCACGAACATTATTTCTTGAGTCATGTCTATGATAATATTTCTAAAACTGTGATATATCTGGCATATTGAATAGATGAAATATACTGTGCATGTAGGAAACAACTGTGGTAATGGACTTCTGCACCCGAATTCTCAGCCAGCTTCTGACACAGTATGTCTCATGTACTTCTAGGTAAAGAAATGTCCACTGGCCTCACAGTTATCACAGGGATGCTTGACAAATTTTGCCAACAAAAGCAACAGTAAAGCAAGACAAATATCCACAGTGCAACCCTTCCTAGGTGATTTTCAGAGCATGTCTCCTGGAGTCTTATAATCATAGTTCTTTTATATTGGTCCTCAGACACTGGATGTCCAGCATAGCATTTTATGTTAATCACATCCTTACATCCTTCTCTCTCTCTCTCTCTCTCTCTCTCTCTCTCTCTCTCTCTCTCTCTCTCTCTCTCTCTCTCTCTCTCTCTCTCTCTCTCTCTCTCTCTCTCTCTCTCTCTCTCTGTGTGTGTGTATGTGCATGTGTCTGTGTGTGTCTGTGTGTGCACATGTATGGGTTAGGGTGCACATGCTTGTCGAGCCAAGAGGTTAATGTTGGGTATTTTCCTCAATTGTTCTCTACCTTACTTTTTGAGGCAGAGTCCCCACTGAATGTGGAGATCACCAATTTGGCTAGATGGCTCAGCCAGCCCAGCTTTTTCCACGCTGGGATCACAAGAGCAGGCTACCATTCCAGGCTATCTATCTACCTGGGTGCTGGGGACCCAGATGTAGGGTTTCATGTTTGCACAGAGGCATTTTATTGAGTGAGCCATCTTCCCACATCTCTGACCCTCTCCTTTGAGTTTTCTTGAAGCACTTAGGAGGGTGACTTAAGCAGACACCTTATCAATACAGATCCAGGCCGGCTTTCTCTATGAGCAACACCTTTCATAGGCTTCATCAAGTGGAGACAACAATGGACTCTTGTTTGTCCTGTGAAGATTAATGTGCTGCTAATAAAGGTTTTTAAAATGTTTATTTTGTCATTGTTTTTGCCATGAGTTTCTTGCTTATCATTATTCTGGATACAGTTCTGATGCCATTCTTGAATCTACATATATTCTATGGTCAAGGTTAAGCTTTCTTAGCAGTTTACTCATAGCCTCTTTGTTTACTCTCTTCCCTTTTCTGTTGGAGTGTATCTTAGTTACTCTTGCTATATTGAGACACCATGACCAAGGCAATTTATAGAAAAAAGTCTGTGAATCCATGAACATCACGGAGGGAGCATAACAGCAAACAGTGCAGGCTTGGCACTGAAACATCAGCTGGGAGCTTATATTCTTATTATCAAGTAGGAGGCAGAGAGAGAGAGAGAGAGAGAGAGAGAGAGAGAGAGAGAGAGAGAGAGAGAGAGAGAGAGAGAGAGAGAGAATTGTTTGTGTATTTGAAATCTCAAAGCCCTTCCCTTGGGGACATACGTTCTCTAACAAGGCTATATCTCCCAATCCTCCATAAACATTTCCGCCCAGATAAAAGTTTGGATCTCCAGCACCCAGCCTCCGAACACTTAATTATATGGCCTATGGTGGCCATTCTCATCCAAATCACTACAGGGAGAAGAACATTAAAGCATTCTATAACTCTGCAGCCATTCCATTCTGAAATCCTTCTACATCCTCAGAATGGCTGGTGAACAACAGATCTTTGGAAGGCTGACTTCTCCTCACTTGCTTTGCAAGTTCTGCAGACAATGCCCTTATTTTCTCAGAGTGAGGGCACTTAGTTGCTATCATTTGACTTTTCAGTGTTTGATGGAGGAAAGTATCTTCTGATTTTTACATCCTGTTTCACAAAGGGGGCATTTCCCAGCCCTAGCAGAAGACCTTTAGCTGACATGCTTGATTTCTTGAAGCAGAGCACTTATACTAAATTATTGGCTGCAGAGAAGCTGTCAGAAGTTTTAGTTTGTCCACAATTAACTTTAATGTCAGATGTGACAGCCGATTTTGTGATGCTTTGCACAGTGAGGATTTTCTTTCCTCACTATCTGTCTGCTGCCTGCAAACAAATAAAAATGCTAGCGTCCATGCAAGTTGGTCTTTTCCTTTACTGAACCCTTCTGCATTCTTACTTTATAACTTCATTAAAATAGCATTTAATCATAGGCCACAGCAAGTCATTGTTTCACTGTTATTACAAGGCCACTTGAAATTATGCTATTGATTTATAGCATTTGTCACAAAAATAATTTGATGGGATCGAAGCAAAAACCTGCTCCACACCAAGTTGTTTCAACTAGGAGAGTAGGCTTGAGTTTCTTGATGGAAATGACAGCCAGTAGGAAAATCAAAGCAGATCCCAAGAAAAGCTAGAGTGCTGAATTTCTTTGTGAAGAACACATTTAGCATTGGGAAACTGAATTTATTTATTTTTTGCCCCCTCGTTTTTACCTCTCCAAATGCCATCTTAGTTGCAAAACTAATTTTTCTTTGGAGGATCCTGAAGATGGTCAATAGATGTGACATATTCTGCTGCTCCTTTTGACTTGCTTCTTAGCAACAACAATAAATAAATAAATAAATAAATAAATAAATAACAACAGTGTAATGTTTGCCTTCGAAGGGTAAGCTATTGTGAATTATGAGTAACAAAGTATGTAAAACACTATAACTATGGTGGCAGTCCAACCTAGGAGTGACATGAATTAGAAAACAGATCTCCCTGAAGACAGTTTAGAGAAAACAGTGGGATACTTTTCTATCATGGTGCATTTTAAGAGTGGGGCCTTGTGAGATCTTCTCCATCTGCATTTGCATGTCAACTGATGTTTTCATTATGTAGGTCCCATTAAGGCAACCACAGGTTTGAGATTTCATGAATGCAGCTTCTTTATCTCAAAATAGACACCCTGGTCTCTGGGTTTTACAATTGCTCCATCCCTTCTTTTGTGATGTTCCCAGAACCTCATGTCAGGGTTGCATTGGATGAGTCCCAATATATATATATATATATATATATATACCCAATATATCCCAATATTGGATGAGTCTTAAACACATACACTTAGGAGTGACATCAAATACAGTCAGCCAGCAATAATTTGAGATGGAGTGGGAGAAGGGCATAGTAATGACATGAATACAGTAAGCATATAAGAAAGCCTTGAAAATTAAATTAGGGGACACTGTTTAGAGTAGCAAAACCCAGGCCTTTGCCTGGAAACTGGCTTGTCATGGACATTTTCTCTCAAGTTTTTGTTCTCCTGATTTGGAGGCAAATGGATGGAATTAGAAGAAACCATCCTGACACAGACACAGAAAGAAAAACATGGTATGTACTCACTCATAAGTGAATATTAGACATAGAGCAAAGGAGCACCAGCCTATAATCCACACCCCAGAGAAGCTAGGAAACAAGGAAGAACCTAAGAGAGACATACATGGACCCCCCAAGAAGGGGAAAGGGAAAGATCTCCTGAGTAGATTGGGAGCATGAGGGGAGGGGGAGGGTAGGAGGTAGGAAAGAGAAGAGGGGAGACAGGGAGAAGAACATGAGGGATCAGGAAGATCAAGTTGGGTGAAGAACAGAGAAAGAGAACAAGGAAACAGATACCTTTATCATAGAATAATAAGTATCAGGAAAAACAGATAGGCTGAATAGATGTTTATTCAGGGAGAAATAACTTACAACAGAGACAGATGGATGCCAGCATGTTCCTTGTCCCAAGAATGCCTCTGGATGTTCTCTGTCTCTGTCCAGCAAACAAGAACACACTCTGGGGCCCCTTCCCCAGACCTAGTTCATGTCTGCCCCTGTCCCCACTACCAATGGGCATGGTCATTGCAACAGGTGTGGACAGAGTGAATATCTCACTACATACCTTAATCGAGGTAGCTAGTATGGGCTTAATGAGAAATCTGGTACCAGAAAAATCTCCAGGATTCCACAAGGATGGCCCCAACTAAGAATCTAAGCAATAGTGGAGAGGGTACCTTAAATCCTCTTCCGCTATAATGAGATTGATAATTATGTTAAATGCCATCCTAGAGCCTTCATCCAGTAGCTGATGGAAACAGAAGCAGAGATTCACAGCTAAACACTAAACCAAACTCTTGGAATCCAGTTATAGAGAGGGAGGAATGATGAAAAAAGGAGTCAAGACCATGCTGAGGAAACCCACAGAAATAGCTCATCTGAGCAAGTGGGAGCTTAGGACCCAAGTCTGACAGCTGGGGAACCCACACAAGACTGAACCAGCCCCCTGAATGTGGATGTCAGTTGGGGGGCTGAGCAGTCTATGGGGCCTCTGACAGTGGAACCAGTATTTTCTCTAGTGTGTGAATGGGCTTTGGGAGCCCATTCCCTATGAAGGGATACTTTCTCAGCCTACATACATGGGGTAGGGCCTAGGTCCTGCCCCAAATGATGAGATAGACTTTGATGATTCCCCAATGTGGGGGGGGGAGAGGTGGGATGGAGGGTTGGTGGGGGAAATGGAAGACCTGGAGGGAGAGGGAACTAGGATTGGTATGTAAAATAAGTTTGTTTTTAATTTAAAGAAAAAAAGAAAAAACAATTGACCTCATTTATGGTTGCAAATTTCAGATGAAATTTAAACAAGTTAAAGGCAACACACACACACACACACACACACACACACACACACACACACACACACAGAGTCATTTCCAGAAATAAGAAAATTAAAAGTAAAGGAATATGATGGGAGATGTTATTCTGTAAATATGTTTCTTATACTAGTTAATGAATAAATCCCTGTTGGCCAATGGGAAAGCAAGATAGGCCAGGCTAGGAGACAAGGAGGAAAGAGGAAGTAGGAAGGAGGATTCAACATGGAGACCCCGGAGAGGTAGAATGCCAGCCAGCTACTCTGGCTGGTAATATGAGCCACGTGGAAATACTTAGAATAGTAGAAATGGGTTAATCATTAAGACAGAGCTAGCCGATAAACAATGATAGTAACTGGCCAACAGGATTGTATCAAATACAGAGTCTCTGAGTTTTATTGGGGGCTCGCATGGCGGCGGGACCCGACCTGCAGGAAAAAACATGCCTGTAACAAATGGTCGTGCCCGTAATAGGAATATCCAGAAAATAACAAGTACCAATTATATGTTGCAGGTAAAAATGGTAAAGAGCTATTTCTTCATGAAGAAAATGAATGAATCAACCACCTTAATATGCTAAGATCACAATGTTGAATCATCAGAGCTTTTGCATAGGTGAATAATAATAGGTGAATTGTGACTTGTTAGAGTTCAGAAAAAGGGAAAAAATAATAAATAAAACATGCAGAATTGAAGGATAAACTCTTGTCTAGGGAACATAAACTTGATATTGATAGGAAGCCTAGAAACAATACAAATGAGATAATAGAAACAAAGAAAATATTTAAAAAGTTAGAGAAAAATAACAGACAGGCAAAGTGAGGTATGCAGTGCATATCCTAAATAAGAATAAAGAGATAATGACTCATAGGGATATTTGGAATATTTTATACATAATAATGTAATGGAATGCATTGTCTTGAAGGGCTTTTTTCCCAGCTAACTTTGACTTAGAACAATAAAAACAAACTTCAAGAAAGAATCTAGCAAAGGATATTGTTTAAGCTCAGACTTTTCTACATAAAATAGGAGGCTGACATTTAAAAATTTCATATGTCCTGAGCATATTGGGAATGGGGTGTGGGTAATGGAGTGAGTGGAGAGGGAGCTAGCTAGGAGAAAGAGAAAGGGAGGAGAGGAAAGCACGTGGGACTAGGAAGATTAACTCAGGGGAGGAATAGACAAGAGAAAAAAAGAGGAAGCCATTATAGGTTTGAAGAGAAAACTGACTCTAGAGAAATGTTCAGAGACCTATAAGACTGACCCCAACTAACAATCTGAGCAACAGTGGAAAGGCTACCTTAAATGCCCTTCCCTGATAATGAGATTGATGACTAACTTATCTATCACCATAGAGCCCTCATCTAGTAGCTGATGGAAACAGAAGCAGACACCCACAGCTAAACACTGAGCCGAACTGGAATCCAGATGCAGAGAGGAAGGACAAGACCAGACTACAGAAACCCACAGAGACAGCTGACCTGAACAAGGAGGAGCTAGTGGGCCCCCAGACTGATAGCTGAGAAACCAGCATTGGACTGACTCAGACCCCCTGAACATGGGTCTCAGTTAGAAGGCCTGGGCAGTCTAAGGGACCTCGGACAGTGGAACCAGGATGTATCCCTGGTGCACAAAAGGACTTTGGGGCACTTTCCCCATGGAAGGATACTCCCTTAGCCTAGAGACAGGTTGATTTTGTTGATCCCTCCTGGAAGGCATCACCCTCCTTGTGGAGGGGGGGTGGAGGGTGGGAAGGTGGTTGGGGGGCATGGGAAGGAGGGAGAGGGAACTGAGATCGATATGTAAAATAAGAAAAAAAAACCCAAAACTCAAAAAAATTCTTGGTACCCTATAAACTGCAAATGCTAAGTACCAGTTTTATAATTACATGCTATATATAAGTATCTAAGCTGGTTTTTATTAATATTGGACATTTATAGCAGTTACTTACACATAGACCCTAAGTAACAATTTTACTGATGACAAATCTTTGTAATTATAACCTCAAGTTTACTATTGTCTATCTTGCTCAGCTGAGAAAAGATTACAGAGATTACCATTTGCAGGATATGAGACATGGATTACCTGAGTTCCAAACTAATTTTTGCTTTTTGATCTCAAGGTGAACCACAAGTTATTACAACTTACTGAACCTTGGATTTCTCACACATACTTATGGATAATATCCTATACCTAATAAAATATTTAAAAATTTTATATGTAGAAGAAATGTTGTTTGCTTATTTAAGAGCAAACAGTTTTGTACATGTTAGAAAGTAGGGAATTTTGAGTCAATGGAGTCTTAAAATACTACTAAAGATCAAAATAGAAATATCAGATATGTATGTTGGACAAATCCAAAGACCTAATGGATACATTAAATACATGAAATAAATATTTTAAAAGATAGCATTAGGAAAGCCTCAACTAGAATATCAGGAAACTAGAGTTAGATTATAGAAAAATTTTTTGTGATAGACTCTATATTGACATATTCACCCAAAAGCAAGTGAAGTGAAAATGGCTATAGACTACAACAACACAGGTGGTGGCAGCTTAGAGAAACACATGGAAGAGGGAAGAGCGAGAGAGGAATGATCCATCAGCACTTGAATACTTTGCGTCCACGTGGTCAGAAATGGAATGAACATGAATGCTGTGGTGGGAGAGTGTGGGAGTAACCTACCCCTCTGAGGAAGAATGTCACTGCTGTTTCTTGGGCACATGATGCTGACAGATAGCCAGGCTCATAGTGGTCTTATTGCTGAGAAATGGCAATGCCCTTCTTATTGTTGCTATCGGGCAGAAGCATTTCCCATAGCTTCACCTGTGATGAGACTGTGGGGAACGGTACATACAGTATATGAGACAAGGGCAAATATTAAAGATAAGTTGGTGAGAGAGATGAGTTAGCAGAGAGAAGAGGCAACGAAGAAGTTGACAGTGTGTTAATTTTTCCCTTCGGTTCTTGTGCAAAGTTCAATGATACTATAAAATAAAGTTATTCCAAGATGGGCATAGTGGCACCTACCTGTGATCCCAGGAAGGTTGAGGCATTAAGGTGAAGAATTTGAGACAATTTGGGGTTAACCTAGCTACTTTGAAAGTTATAGGGCTAGCTAAATCTCCTAGAGAGACCCTGTCTTCAGAAACAAAACACTTTAAAATAAAAGAGTAAGGAAAAGATATTCCAGTGTAACTGAATGACAAAGACTTATTACACAATAAACTTCTTCAGCACAAACAATAAAGGAATGATTTATAGTCTGGGTTAATTAAAAAAAAAATCTGCTTCTTGGAAAAAAGGACCACAACACTCACTTCTCTTTTGGAAGGCCTTGAGATCTTGAAGTGGGTTCAACTTTAATTATGCCCATAAACTTAGTTGTGTCACTGAACTATGAGTCAGCATGTGTCATAGCAAGAATGTAGGCTGTGGAGAATGATGTTGTCAGAGTTTAAAATGTAGCTTTGTTGTCTACTTTTCATATGTCTTCATAGACAGGCTCAGGTTCCTCATTCCAAAGACTGAAACAATACACACATTTCAAAGTCGACATTATCAACAATAAAGGGCAGCAACATTGAGCACTGCTATATACCTGGCTGTATGCTCTTACATTCTGTCATATTAACTCATCACATTTCCACAAGAACCCCGAGAATCCACTTCATCAATATCCATGTTCTTGTAGTATTGCCTGTTTGTAAATAAGGTGTTCTGATCCATTCAACTAGAGAAAGGAGAGATTAGGATCATGAACTCCTAGGCCCTACTTATAGGGAGCTTTGATACTGCAGTCACCATTACAAGATGGCTCTGACATCCGGCCCGCAGTCAGTAAACAAGTTCTGGAGCGCATGTGCCGATTGCGAGAACACGCCAAGTCTCTGCCCAGCCCGGGCATCACATAGGGTGATGAGTGAGCAGCCAACCAGAGGGCAATATGCCACCTCGTACCATCCTGGTGAGACTAGGGCTTATAAATACAGCACCACTCTGGGGCTTGGGGTCTTCCTCCTTTCATCACTTGGATGCAATAAAGCTTGCTGCAGAAAGATCCTGTTGTCTGTGTGCGTTCTTGCTGGCGAGACGACTGCGCGGGCTGTGACACCTGCTTACTTAGCTCCTTCCTTCCTTCCTTTCTACATTTTTGAAAATATTTATTCACTCATTAAAATAATTATTTTCATATGCTATATTCCGATCATAGTTTCACCTCCCTCATCTCTGGCAGGATCCTTCCTGACCTCCCCTCCTGTCTATCTCCATGCCTTCTTTCTCTTTAGAAACAAACAGGCCGATAAAACAGACAAAACAAAGAAAACCCCAGAATTAAAACAACAGACAAATAGACTGCAAAACAAAGCAAAAGAAGAACAAGTATGAGAAGCACACACACACTACACACACCACACACACACACACACACACACACACACACACACCACACACACACACACACACACACACCACCCACACACACACACACACACACACACCACACACACCACACAGACACACACACACACACACACCACACACACACCACACACACACACACCACACACACACACCACACCACACACACACACCACACACACACCATACCACACACACACACCACACCACACACACACACCAGACACACACACACCATACAACACACACACACACCACACCACACACACACACACACACCACACACACACCACACCACACACACACACCACACATATACACACACTACATACACACACACACCACATACATACACACACACACCACACCACACACACACACACACACACACACACACACACACACACACACCACACACACCACACACATACCACACACACCACACACACACACACCACACACACACACACACACACACACACACACACACACCACACATATACACACACTACACACACACACACACACCCCACACACATGTAGCATGTATGTTTCTGCCAGCCCAACAGTCTGGGCCCACAGCCACACCAGCCCCAAATAACACTCAGAGACTCTGTATTTGATACAATCTTGTTGGCCAGTTACCATTATTGTTTATGGGCTAGCTCTGTCTTAATTATTAACCCATTTCTACTTATCTAAGTATTTCCACGTGGTCGTCTTATCGGGGAGCCGTGGTGGGCGTCCTCCTTCCTCCAGGGGCTACATCTCGACTCCTCCCTACTCCTTCCTCTTTCCTCCCCCTCGTCTCCTAGCCCCGCCTATCTTGTTTCCTATTGGCAACAGGGCTTTATTAACCAGTATGAGAAACATATATACAGAATAACATCTCCCATCACACACACACCACACACCACACACACACACACACACACACACACACACACACACACACACGCCATGAAAACACAAAACTGGAAATCATAATGTATAAGCCAAAGACCTATAAGGTGAAAATGCCCAAACAAAACATTATGAGACACTTTCTTATTGCCATTAAGTTGATTTTGTGCTGGCCGCCTACTGCTGGGTGTGGGGGTCTCCCTTAATTTTAGTTTGTGTATCCAGTGAGACTCTATTGGAGAAAGCTAATTTTTCCTTTTAAGCAGTGGCCCATTAGACAAGTTTCTGGATTAGTGATGAGAGTTTGTGTCCAGTTACCATCTCAGTGCTGGGAACCCATCTGGCTTTGTGCTGGCCCTGTGTACACTGCCACAGTCTCTGGGAGTCATATGTTCAGCAGTCCCATTGTGTCTTGAAGGCACTGTTTCCTTAGTGCTCTCCATCCTCACTGATCTTTCCACCTCTTCTTCCACATAGCTCCCTCAGCCCTGAGGGGAGGGGTTTGATAAAGAAAGCCCATTTAGGACTGGGTGTTCAGAGAGCTCTCTCTCTTTGACACTGTTCATTTGTGGATCCCTGTATTTATTTATCCCACCTACTGCAGGAGGAAATATGAGGCCCATCTCACAATGTGCAGGCAAATTCCTATTAGATAGTGGTTGATTACTCTCATAACCTTTTTTGCCATTATTGCACTAGCATGTCTCTATTGCAAAGCAGGTCACTATGGTAGATATCAGGGTTTGGAGATGGCTTGGTATTTACCTTTCTCCTCTGGTAACATGGAAAACACCGTCTAGTACCACGAACACTCTGGTCAATAGGGGTGAAGGCTTTAGTTAGGCTCCAGCTCAATTGGTCAACAGATAATTAGGTATAATCTATTCCTGGTATTTGCATGTGGCAAGAACAATTTAGTTGGGTCTTTGGTGATTCCATTTAGATTTCTTTCATATCTACCTACCTACCTACCTACCTACCTATCTACCCACCTACCTACCTACCTACCTACCTACCTACCTACCTACCTACCTACCTATCTGTGTAGTGGGTTTTCAGTGTTAGCTGTCCACCCCTCTGTATTTCCCTTCTTATTCCTATCTTCCCCCAACT